>KZ506020.1:28776-53728 GCA_002844005.1 Limosa lapponica baueri
ATATCAGTATCGGGATTAATACTGGTTCTTTAGTATTATTGTTAATTATTTAGTCTTAGTCTATTAAATCTATTTATATTTCAACCCTTGTGTTTCTTTGTGTTCCCCGATTCCCCTTTCCTCGTGGGGAGGGGTCATCGCGTGATAAAATAATTGTCTAAACAACAATAGATTGTTATGGGTTTTCTCAAACCATAACACCAGGAAAAGTGGTTGAGTTGCCATCCCTGGAGGTACTTAAGAGATGTAGCACTTAGGAAAATTGGTTTAGTGGTGGACTTGGCAGTGTTAGGTTAATGGTTGGACTTGAAGATCTTAAAGATCTCTTCCAAGCTAAATGGTTCTATGATTCTCTAATGTAGCTCTAAGCAAATTATTTGTGATAACTCTTAGAAGTAAAATAGATAACATGAAAATTTTGTAAAATTGGTGCCTTTTCTTTTAATGCTGTTTGGCAAGACAGAGTCCTGTAGCTAAGAAGGATGTGGAAAATGGAATTGCTGGTTATAAAGGCTTCGAGGATTTGTGTGTATTTATAAGACAGTATTATCACATTGATAGTCTAACATAAAGCTACATACATGAACCAAGTGCCATAGTAATTCTCATCTAGAAGAAGCAGTATTGAGGGGACACTGTCTGGCTGGTTTTTTTCCTGTTCTGAATCCACATTTTCAAAGAGTATTTGGTTTTATCTGAGTCTCAAATGAGCTGGCCCTCCTCATGCTCCAGAGTTCCATAAGATCCTAGTGGGAAGCAGCTCTTACTGAAAGTCAAGAAGATGGAAAGGAAGGTGTTATTTTGGGAGTTTATTTGGATGAGACAGCAAGTTGAAGCAATACCCAAGGGAAACCTTGAGCATGTAGCAGAATTATCCAAGGAAAGATAGGCTTCAAAATTCAGGATCTTATTTTTGAAGCCATCATGCTTCTTATCCTTTGACTTAGCTGTTCAGAAAACACCCCAAACAGCTTTTCCTTTATTTTCGCCCAATAATACTGATTTTAAAGTAACGTATCACATCAGATGGTCATAGTGTGTTGTACTCAAATTTTGCTGCTGTTGTGGAACAGCTAGTCTCCTACAACTATCTTCCTGTTTTCTGACATCCTCTTGCTGTACTTGTCCCATCAGACCTGAGTTTTCATTTCTTTCTTTCTTTGTTTTCATACAGACAACTGCTCCAAGATATTGTGCAAAAGAGGAATGTGCAGACCTTCCTTGACACAGTGACATGTCTATTTTGGTGTTCAGGCGGCGCTTGGGTTGCACTTGCTCTGCAACCGGTATTCCACTTGCTGTTACAGCACTTGATCCTCTCCCCTGTCTGTTTTTTAGTGAGAAAGCAACACCTCTGTATTATCCTTTGCAGTTTCACTCAGAAACTGAAATTGTATTTCAGGGCATGAAATGCCTGCATGTATGGTAAAACAGTGTATACAGGGGTTCATGGCCATAGAGCTGTCTGTTCCCCAATCAGCTGCCCTATGGGGGTTATGCCACATAAGCTGTATGAAATAGGGTTGTCAATCAGTAATTGATTTACTGATTACTGTTTTTACAAATGACAGTACATTTTCTTTTGTTGTTTTTGTTACAGTTTTGTTAATAACCTTAGCTAGAAGTCAAAGTGGCATTCAGCACAGAAATGAGAAATCCCGAGGGTGGAGAAGGGTGAAGCAACTACAGAGTTGCAGAGGTGACAGTTCTGCTTCACTTCAAACATTGCTTGTACTTTATTCTGAATTTATTGTCTGTGTAGCAATTGTCATGGAGAGAAGGAAACAAAATGGAGTAATAATCCATCTGATTATTGGTGATGTTTACAACAAAAATAAACAGCTCTAAAAAGAAATAATTGATAGGCACTGTCAGTATAATGATATTATTGTTGGAAGCTCAGTGTGGAATAAGTACGACTTGAAATTAATCAGTAACTGGAGATGAAAATGTCAATGGGAGGAAAAAAAGTTGTAACTGAACGTGATTTACTAAGTTAAATATTTGTTAGCATTATATTCCACATGGAGACTAAAAATGCAAGGATACCAAATCTGAACACTTGCAACATTTCAGCATAGTTAAAGTATAATGATTACTGTTGTTATTTAGCATAATGACTAAAATAGTTGCACAAAGTACTTTATTTATAGCAACATTTGTAATTAGGTACTTGAACATTTGTTATTTCAGACAGGAATGTCCTGTAGAGCTAACCCATGTGAAATGAATTCTCCAATTAGTGAATTTACATATCATGCTTGTTTCTATGAAGAGAAAGAATTTTCTTTTTTCTTGGCAATTTGTATTACTATTTTGCTATTAAGAAAACAGTATAACATAACTCTCCTTTGCATATTTAATTCTTAAACTCAGCGATTGTATCCTCAGTGAACAAATATCACAATTGTTTCCCAGTTAGAGCTTCCCAAATTATTTCATGGGAATTATTTGATATACTTATGGTCATGAAGATGCTTTTTATTCTTGTAGCTCTTCTGCTCTTTTGCCTTCCTCCATCCCAAAAAGAAGAAAAATCCAACAATCCATAACTGGAAAAAACCTGGGTATGAAATATTCCTCAAAATGAATCAAGTTCATTCTTTGCAAATTAAATCTTATCAAGTCCCTTAGTAAGTTTTCTCTTTCTTTTAGCAACATTAAATTAATGTCAATTAGCAAATTAGACATGATTGTGCCTGGTGCACAGGGCACATTATGATGAAGACTATTCAAATGCAGCAGTCTAGAGGTTTCCTACTTCCCAAGGGTTGTTGTGATCATTGATCCATTGAGTTAAAAGAGATCATTCTTGACCTCCTTTCTTCTTTTTCATGTGACCTTGCTGAGATACTCTGTAGATTTAGTTCATACCGGTATGCTCTACAAGCCCCATAGGCTTTGTGATTTGCATTTGTGGATACTCAAGCTGCTCTTGCAGTCTGGGTGCTGATCTCAGGGCTCTGGGTTCCTCGTGCTGAAGAGACAAGTTTGGCACTCTGATGGTTGTGTCCCTAGGGGGAGATATCTTCATTCTAGTGGGAAGGCTTGGTTCACCCTTGGTGTACAACAAAACATCTGATTTGAAAACTGTATACTGCAGGTATCTTGCTAATTTAAATGTAATTTACTACTTTGTATTTGTTCAGATAAGGTTGACTGCCAAGGAAGAACACAACTATTTCAAGCTTTCCTTTCAAGCTCCAAAACACCTCAAGAGAAAGAGAGAAGTCATGAAACAGTGCAGGCAGTACCATCTAAACTCCTATCCAAATCATTTTGCCCAAAGTGAAGGGATGAAGAATTTGTCACCTAATTCTGGGATTTGATCTGTTGGACTGGCTGCATGGTTAAGTCAGTGAAACACTGGTAGTGTTCTACTTTTTATTAGGTTTAGTAGGTTAGTAGATTTTTAGTAATAATGATAACAGTGCATCAGCATCCTTTATGGCAGTTTGTGTGTTTGCCTTTAAGGGTGGTAGTGACCCAAGCCAAATTAGGAAAGAAAATAGGTCTGGACAAGCTCAAGTTCTAAGTATTTATGACTATGAAAACAAGTCATTCATGGCCACTAGCACTGATGTTAGGTTGCAAAGAGATGTGTTTGACCTGTTTTCTTAACTGTCAAATACTGTTAAATACTAATACATGCGTCTGTTTCCAAAGATGCTTTGTTCCTTTGTAAGAAATTCTTGTTGCTCTTATTTTTCTGAAGAAGCAGAAGAGGTGGCTTTGTACAGCAGTTCACACTTTGCTGGAAAGCAGGGAAACAGAAGTTGTTCAAGTCCTGTATGTCTTATGCTCAAGCAGCTGAAGTGTTTCTCTAGCCCCTTAAAACCATGAGTAAAAGAATTGCTTTTGATCAGAAAATACAAATTTGTTGAAATGGTACCACCAGGAATAGATACCCGGGCCCATAAAATTTCTTGAGAAGGAGACTGATTCTGATTTCAGACAAATGGATAGCCTGCTAGTTTTGTCTAACCATTTAAGAAACCTAGGGCTAGTTTGTTTGCTGTTTTACTGAACATGGGATTTGAAGTCAAGCTCTTTTTGTTTGAATATTTAACTGTTTGGCATTGAACAGTTACACAAAGGCTTGGCATCCCTTGGGCAGGGCATTTGCTGGCATTGGAGACCCTGATGTTCTAAATTGGTTGGAATCAAGCGATATGTAGATAGGATTTGAACGTTGTGGTCACCAGGCTACTGACTGATCTCTGTATGCCTCTCTCTGTCTTGTAGTTGATGAAGGTTTTTCCCCCAAAGAAAAATATCCCAAAAATACTTGGAACGTAGAGCATACATTTCTTATCCTTTCTTATTAATGTGTGACAGGCTAAAGGCCTATAGATATTTCTTCATGATGATCTCACATCTCTCACATTTGGACCTTTCAATGACACACCAAAGGCAGTGTCATGGTAAGGGAACTACGGTAAAGATTTTTGCCTGGCCTATATGTGCCCCTTCTGTTAAGTCCGAGACCTCCCTGTCAATTCAGAAGAATTTAAAGTCCACCTTTTTTTAAGCTGTACATTAACAGCCTATTTTAAAGGCTGTATTTTGGAGAAGCAACACTATATCCATAATGGGATGCTTTAGTAGGCATTTAAAATGTAAAGTATGAACTCTGTGAAATATTCTTTTAGCTTACATAATAATAAAAAAGTAATATTTCAAATCCATTCTCTTTTATTTTCCATGCTTTTTCTGTGAGCTTTCTAACGTGCCTGAATGTTAATCTAGAACATACACTCTGATTTCTAAGAAAATACATTTTATTAAGAATTATTTCACATTTCTAAGAAGTGTCATTTTCTTTTAGAGTACAGCTTATCACAGCATGATTGCTTTTGAAACATTATAACACAACACAAATGTGGTGCCAGGTAACATGACTAATTCAACGCAGTCTGATGTGTAATTAATGTAATACTTCACAATATGAATGCTTTTTTATAAGAAATAAAAATGCAAGTGCAGTTTTGTAAGATAATTAACAAGTAAAATAACGTGAAAAGGGTGTCATTCAGCTGTTGCTCTTTGGAGCAAACAATGCTTTGTTCAAGACCTAGTAATGTATATCTCGCATACTTGCAGACTATGCAGTTGGTGCTTTGGGTAAAGGTAGTGGAGGAATTGATGGCAAAACTGAAACTGATGATACATTTCTTTAGTTTGGAAAAGACAATTGGGCATTGTTTGAAGATAGCAAAAAAAAGTTGTGCTGGAATTTGTTATTTATAGCTAAGCATCTCCAGTATGCTGAGATTTATTTGGAATGTCAGGTAAATAGAAAACCATTTATGCTTTTAACTATTCCTTGGGATTTGGCAGGTGATTTTGAAAAATATCTTGTAAAAAGTGAAAAAAATACTTGACATCAGAGTTTTATACAGGGGGAAAAAAGGAGTCTGTGTTCAGAATACAGGGTCTTGTTTGCTATGTATTGTTCATTAGGCTCAATCTTCTGGTAAAAGGGATTATGTCAGTTCTCAACAACAGCGAATTTGGCATTTCACTTAAAAAATTCTCAAACCTAAAAAAATCCTCTGAATTTTGACTTCCCCAAAGATGAAGGTCAAAACAGACCAGGAGAAAAGCTGTGTGTGGTGAGGAGAGGTTGGGGAAAGGCATTACGTACAGTTCCTGGAAATGACAAAAGCCCTGGTCAGATTGGATATTCTTTATTTCTCCTTATAGTCATTATATACGATGTGAAACATGGATGAGACTTGGAAAGGTCTCCAGAAGGGAAAATGCCCATGATCTTTCTCAAGCCCTGCAGACCTTATCTGAAAAAAGCTGCCCAGCTCCTTGCACCATTACTGATGTAGTAAACTCTGTGACTGTGGGACTACTGTGGGAAGAAAAGAATCAGAACTGGGCACCATGCTAATACCATACTAACACTGTACACTTCACCTCAGGCTTGAGAACTGTTTTTATCCTAAATCCTGACATGCAAATGTTCTTCTCAGTCATTGCCTAGTACCATAAAGCGTCCAATTTCAGGGCAGAGTTCTGTTCTCATGAGTTACTTCCATGTCGAAAGAGTGCATTTCTTCAAATACTGGTAAACACAGGCATCGCATGCAAATTTGAATAGCTGGTATGTCACAGATCAAACTTACCTTCTAACAGTGCCAGCAGACTGCTTTGAAGTGCTCAAGGGAATTCAGAGAAAAGGTTGTCTTCTCTATTTTAAACTTGAGCTGTTTCAAAAAAAGCAGCCCAAGTGTGTGGGAACACTCAGTAATCCCTAGAACTGCAGAAATGGTAGTAAATTTAAAAACAGAGTGCACCTACTGGATAGTCATGCTAATATAGCAAAACAAGGCCTGTAATGGGAGGGGTGCTCTGGCTATGGTTGTCTCAATGACTATGCCCAGCTAATTAATATTTAGCAACTACTTATTCAGACATGTTAAAAATGCTGGGCTCTGGAGCCAACATAGGATTGATCAAGAAAAAAATGCAAATATGTTTCTGCATTTGTGTTTGCATGTGAGTGTCCCTAAAAGCGCACTGGGAAGCAGGGATTCTTTTCCCTTTCCCAAGGACTCCTGCCTTGTTTCTGTTTGGCAGTCAAGCAGCTACAGTCATTTGCAAACAAATTTCTCTTCTGCTACAGGCCTTAGGTCAGCAAAGCCCAGAGTTCAGCTGAAAATTAGTAAGGCTTAGAGATACAACTAAATGAAACACTCTCCTGGGTGTTTTGCTGACTATGGTGTGTTTTAATCACTTGCAGTGTTTATATGGTACACACCAGTATCTTTTTTTGTTTGTTTCTCTGAGTGTACCTGTGTCCCTGCAAGGTTCCTGCTGTACCACCCTCACTCATACTGCCCTGCTGCGTGGGAGAATGGCACTGGAAATATGGTGGGGTCTCGTTACAGGTGCCAAAGCAGGTTGTTTTACTGTGGAGCTGGCTGAATGTACAAGTGTTTCGGGAAGCCAGGAGTGCATGGCTGTGTAATAGCACTTGGCTGGACAGCAACTACAGAAATAGTAACATGAAAGAAGGATTCATGGTCTGAGCCTCTTTGAGGCTGTGTGGTCCTGCATCTCACCGAGGGTTCGCCTTGCTGTCCAGCCCCAGGTGCTTTCCAGCTGAAGAAATCTGCACGGCTGTTGTCTGCTTTTTGTTCTGTGAATAAATTAACAATCACAGCTACTTATATACTTATTCTGGCATCTTCAATACATGAACATGCGGGGTGAGATTTTGCATGCGTGTATGTGGTCAGGAGAAAAATAGCTCTAAAGTGAGAGGGATGTTATTTTGGTGAAACATCTGTCTTTCTCTATTAGCATTTATACTGAATAGCAAACTTTAGAAAAATCATTTAACTACCTTTAACTCTATATTTGCACAGTTAGTAAAGAGCTCAACGTCTGATTTTTGCTTTATACCATTCATCCCTACTGTGTCTTGCGTAGAATTTAAATGCACCTCATTACTGTTCTCAGTTATTTTCTAGAATGTCTTAATTTATTTCCCATTCCTTCTCCCCTGTGGCCTCCAAAGAAAAGAAAATAGAAGGGGCAGACAAATTGGAAAGTAAGAAAATACTTTGTGTCAGCTTTTCTGATTGTGTCAGGTGCACTGCAGAAAAAAATAATCTACTTCATTATCTCCTCATTCAAGTGGAATACTAATCAATATCAAGGACTGAAAGAACAGCATTTGACAAATACAGGATGCTACTGACAGTTCACTTTTTAAAGTGATCATTATTTTTTAATAGCAACTTGCGATCAACTATTGTTTTAAATGGTTAAGTCTCCAAGAACACTAGGTTACCACTTATGCCCTAGAAAAGGAGACATCAGTGATCTGTTCTTTTACCCTTTCTACTCCCCCTCAAAAAAAAGAAAAAATGTGTTAAAATACCTTTTCAGGATCAGACACAGCAAAAAAAAAATCTTTCTGATGTAACTTGTTCACTTAGAGAACGATGATAAGAAGTTCTGTTATTCTAACAGCTCTTCTTCTTTATGCTCTGTTTTTCTTTCTGGACCAAATTTTTCCTATGTTTGTATTAATTAGTACATGATAAGTAGAGAACGCAGTAGTAATAAAGCAACTTACATAGGATGGATGAGGCAACCTCAAAAATAAAAGACAGTGCAGATACCATCAGGAATAATTTCTGCTTAAGATAGTTTTTTTTACCCTATGAAGAACATTAACTTTCCCTCTTGCCTAAAATCAGTAGAAATCTCCATCTGTAAAAAAAGTAATGTATACCACCTTACTGCTTTTTGCTATGTTCTGAGCTAAGTGTGAACTCAAAAACTCTATCTTCCCTGTTTATCTCTTCTGTTTTTTTCAGCAAGGTTCTAACGGGAGTAGCCTTGGTTGAATCAGGAGATTTGGGCATGTGACAATCCATTTTCTCAGATATGTTCTAATTTTCAGTTTAGTTTCTTGTTTTCAGTACTCAGGGATGCAGATCTTGGAAAACTCACTTTCCCCTTTAAGGCACATTACTAAGGAGTAAAGTTTTCAGAGAGCTTAGTACCTAGCATGTGACACTGACAGCTGAGGTCACGTAATTAGCGTTCAATACTTCTTTGGGCTTTTTTTTTTAAAAAAAAAAAAAGAAACACAACAAAACAAACACAAAAGCCTGCGTACTTTATCCAGCATTAGGAAAGAAGACTTGAACCCAATTTTTAAAAATTCTGATCACACTTTTTCCATAACCTAGTATCATGTGGCGGTTAAATGGAGCACCTGTATATTTTCTGCGGGGCAATGGTATGTAATTGAATTTCCCAGGGTGGTATTTTTGTGTGATAGACAGTGACCGTCTCTAAATGGTTTCTGTAGACAGCAGACAGGACAAAAGCCACACAATTATAGACAGTGTTAGAAGTCATCTTGGTGCTTGGGATTGAAGCATGTGTCTTTTTGCGTGGAGGTTTACATTCCTTCACTGCCTGCACACCCGTGATAACAATCACAGGTGGCTATGGTGTTTGGTCTTGCTGTTCCTTCATGGATCGTTTCTCAGCTGTAGAAAAACTATGTGCTTCAGGACAACCTTAGAAAGGGAAAAAAAAGATTTGAGTGATGCTCTTGCTGGGTTTGTGTGTCTGTCTGTGCCTGCTTTCCACTTAACAGAGTGGACAAGCAGCTGTTGATGCCCCAGCCAAGGATTGTCTGTTAGTGACCCTCCGGGGACGTGTAGCCTTAGCTCCAGAGCCCATGTGACCTCAATAGTGTCATAGGGACCAAGCTGGAGCTGCCACTTCTTGTTTGTGGATGGGAGTTAAAACAGAGCCCAATGTTACATCTGTGAAGGTGCCAGCTGCTTCAGGAAAACATGAAGTATTGTTTTTAGTCTTTAATGTGCCTGATTGCTTATTTGGAGGGAGGGATGGTGTTAGGGGAAAGAGAGGAGGTTGAAGCTTTCCTCCTGTTTTACCTGTTCAATTACACTTCACATTGCTTTGTGTTCTTCACCAAAAAAGTTATTAAAAAGCAGTCAGTGGAGTGTCAGGGTAGTTCATTTACCACATATGTGACTAGAAAGGAGTATAAAAATCCATATTTAAATCTAGTGCTTATTGCTCTACATATGATGGTGATGAAGATAATGATGTAAGTTACTTTATTACATAATGCCTCTGGTTATGGGCTGAGATCCCATTCTGCGCTTGCTTTAAAAATTGCCTAAAATTGATATCCTTCTGCATTTTGTCTAGTACGAGTTGCAGCCATCAAGGTAAAACTCTTCAAGTCTCTTCCTGAACTCTTGAAGAGGCCTTTATATAAGATCACTTGAAAAAACAAACATTTATTTCTTAGGAAATACTCCTCCCTATATCTACCCTAGAAGAAAAGATGTCTACCTCCTCCTTCTCAAGGTATACTTTGCCACAGTAAGAGGTGTTTACTTTCTCTACTTTAATACCAGCTTCACATGGCTTAATCCTTACTAATGACTGCAGCTTGGCTCTGTGCCATGAATCTACCTGTGTCTGTAGACTTCAAAAAATCCAAACTGGGAAGAATATTGGAAATCTAGCCAGAAAAACCCTCTTTAACTTCTTTGGCAGAGTGCCTGGAAAGGAAGAGAGAACACAGAATCAAAATAAATTACAGGATTCAGAAGTGCATTAAATTACCCTTAAGAAATTGCTTTCTCCTTGTATTAGTGACTAGTGATAATTTGAAACACTTCAGCCCTGGTCACTTTGTTATTTTAAAAGAAATGGAAATAGAGATTTAAGAACAGAAAGCTTGAGTAATAGGGCCAATGGTTATATTCCAAAGTAGTAACTTAAATCCAAATGTTTTGTTTAAGAGGAGACGCCTACTGAAGAGTTAATTTTAAAAGAAGTAAGAGGAATCATAGGATAATTTAGTCTTGCAGGAATTTCTGGAGGTCTTCTTGTTCTTGTCAATCCCCTTCCTCAGAGCAGGACCTGTGGAGACAAGGCTGCTCAAGACCTTGTCAAGTTAAATTTTGAGTATTTCCAAGGCTGCAGATTCCACAACACAGGTGAGTTTTAGAGGATTAGGTGCACATTTCTCAGCACAGATCAGAGAGAGAAGAGTTTTGAACCACAGGTTGCTCACACTTTTTATAGGTGCCTTCGTAAACAGGTTTTTATAACAGGAGTGCATTTTAGTTGGTTGTTTTTGTTTCCCCTCCCGCTCCCAGTTAATAAATACTATAGGTCTGTCTCTATGAAGTTCAAATTGCAGATGTTCATTGTTTAAATCAATATTGTTTGGCCATTGTTCAAATGGTCCTATCATGTTATTTGTCTTCTCTGAATATTAGGAATTGCCCTAAAGGGGTTATGTAGGTTTAATATAAAGCGAACACTAATAGTCAGTGTATGTGAACTGACTCATCCATGCAAATCTGATCAGGTTATTTGGCTGCTGTGCTAATCAACTTCAAAAATAATTATAGCTAGGGGTTTGAAGCTTGCCTAGTACAAGCACGCGCAACACAAGAGCTGTTGCAGAGCTATTTTGGATGCAAAGATCTTTCCACTATGTTAGACTGCAAATTCACTTTTTGTTCAAAAAGTTGACCATATCTATAAAGTAGGAAAAATAAATCAGAAAGGATAATAATTACTGTACTTTTCTGCATGGCTTAGTGGGAAAAAAGACTGTATTTACAATAAAAAATCATTTATAGAGTATGCAGCACAAAGAGGATCTCCTCATTTCCCGTAGGTGAAGATTATCCTTTATTTATTGTGCAAATGTATAATCCCAAAGGTAAGGATTTGCTGCAGAAAGTGAAATATTCACCTCAAAGCAATAAATGAAAGGATCGTCACTCCTCACAGTTTTTATACAGTCATTAATCTTGGATTAATTTATAACTACCAGAGTCAACTTCTTTTTGTTTGTGCTTTGCTTGTCAGCAAATGCTTAATTGAAGATAATTTCTAAGGATGTACCATAAAGACTTTTTAAATGTAATATTAAACTTTTGTCCCATTGGAACCTCGTAAAGTCCAAGGGGAACAGTTTTGAAAAGGGCGTTCTTTGGTTCTTGCCTGCCCTGAGTATCTAAATTATGTTTTATTATTTATTTATTTATTTGTTTGTTTGTTTGTTGTATCCTATACATATTTCACTGACTGCGTCCTTCACAGGTGTCCTTCAGGATTTGTTTTCCAATATCTATCTCTTTGTCTTCCTTGATGGCTTTATTGTAAGGGAAAGAAGATAGAATCTGTTTTCCAGGAGTTGTCTGGATCAGCATCCTGTTGTCTTAGAAGTCGGAAATGTACCGAGTAATGAATGCAGTGACACAGTGGCAGAGGCAGAGGAGTGGAGAGCAGAAAGGAATAGCGTAGACAAGCCCGTTAGTGCTAGGGGTTAGAAATGAGTCTCGAGAGAGTAATTCAAAGGAAGTCTTTGAAAAGAAAGGTGGCACATTCCCCTATAGTTCATAGGAAGCAAAAAGAACATAATTGGTACTCTGTCACATCAGAGAGGATGAGTAAATGATGAGACCTTACTTCAGAAAGGTCACAGGCTGAGGGATCCCTAGTTATTTATCAAGGATATCACTTTGGTACAACTACGAATTAGAATTATTATAGTTATTATAGGACAGGTCTTCTACCCTATAGATTTTTTTTATAATACACTCTATAATTTATTTTATTTTGCTTTTTGGGGGTGTTTTGCACAGAACATTGCTAGGAATTTCTGCAGCTTGCTAGCCTTTGTATCTCTGAGGTATTAGCATATGCCAATGAAACACAAGATAGACTGTGGCTTTCCGAAGGTGCAGGAAGATGTGTGAAGCAGAGCAGAAAGTGGCAGCTCAGTTTCCTGTGTCCCAGGCTGGAATGCTAACTCCCAAATATGTCTGCTTTTGAGATTGTAAAAGAATCTGGTTGGTTGGGTTTAAACAATCTGGCTTAGACACTGGTAACAATTTCTATGGCAGAATGAATTTCAGTGCAGTCCAGATGACTCTGCCTCTCATCTCTGTGGGTTATATCCAAGACTAGTGAGCTTTATGAAAACTTGCTTTCATATTCCTACTGTAGCTAATGTAAAAGCAGTTTTAGGGTCTACCCACTACACTAAAGTGCGTTGTACAAGCATACCCTATTGTATAAATGCACTCTGTTCTGTGGAGTGAGAAAGCATGCTTTTGTAGGTTAAGTCTTCTTAACTGAGTTAAGTTCAGGGCTTGATAGTTCAACCAGAATCTCCCAGTTCTGCCACAGATACATGGATGTGTAATGTTGGTCAGGTTACTTACTCACTGTGCCCTGCAGTTTTGCTTCTGTAAACTGGAAGCAGCGTTTCCTTGCCTCTGAACAGTGCCACAAAACCAAATTCGTGTCTGTTAAATGCTAGGAGCTGGGGGAAGAAAGTCATAAAAATACACATTTTACTTTAAACCATTGAGGTTTTGCAGCTTTGTAACAGCCCAGACTGCTTTATTACTATTAAATAGAAAATGAATATTGTACAATGTCTACATCCTGTCAATGTCTAGGAATGCAATTCTGGGAGAAAGTAAGGAAAGATGAAAATTTGATATTTCTTCTGTTTATTGTGTTGAAACAGAAAAATAAATCTGTTATTATTCCTTATAAGTAATCTCTGTTACTGACTTCTACAGTAAGGTTGGAGCCTGCTCTGTGCCTGTCACTGGTGTGATCTTGCAGAGCTCAAAAATAATGTTATCAAATAAATATATTGATGAGTTTTCTACCTTTCATGAAATCTTTATCATTATATGTTGTTGCCTACAATTCTTCGTTTCTTCTGCTGCCATAAAAGGAGCCACAAAAGTTTGGAGTGAGTACAATGCCATCTTAATGGGGGTTGAACCTGAATGCGGGTCGGCCAGAAGGCTGTATGCGTGCACTGACTCATACACACACAAACGGACAGATACACAAGCGTCCAAGGAATAGGATTTTAATTGAGGAATACTCTGCAGCCAGGAGTTAAGGTTATGTGACATTTAGTGCCTGTTTGACTTGGAATAACTTAAAATCAAAACAATTTTGGAACCCCCTTCTCCCTACCTCAGTCAGCTAACGGCTCCAGGGACCGGGATTCGCAGACCACCTTGTTTTAGAACAGAGTAAACAATCATTTTAAAGGATTAGAGAATGGACAGATTTTCTTCCCCTTAGGTGTTGTTATGGATAATCTTTCTGGAGTCCAAAACCCTTATAGAAGTGATGGAAAAAATGATCTGTGGCTGGATGGCTGAAATGATTGAGGAGAATATAGGATATTTCATGCTTCTGTCATTTTTTAATCCAGAGCAGGTAAAAGGCTTATGCTCTGGCAATTACTGAACAGTCTGTGCAAAATAAAGCTGTGCATGTTTTACAAAATCTAGAACCTTTGTGGAGAGTTTAGATTGTGTTTTAGAGCTACTTAGTAATACAAATATTTACTGTATCATCAATGAGTGAGGGGAATTCTTATGGTCAGACTTTTAGAATTAAGAAAGATTAGTCTGAAATTGGAAAGGAACCACAAGTATACATTATGAAAAAATACTTACACAATTTCTAATAACAGAGAGTTAATAAACTAAAGAAATTGGAGAAGAGTTAAAAATAAGACAGACCTTCTGATGTTTTATGAGGAAATATTTTCTCACTCTCCCAGGAGACTGAGTTAGTTCATTCAGGAAGCTTTTTCATGCTTCATCAACAGATCTGTGACACTCGTTTTGTTATCAGCTTTGTGTTTTTCTAAGCTCCACTGAGGAGAATGTTACATCTGAAAACTCATCATCTTTCATTACAATTTTTGTGCATTATCCTATGTAATGCATTCATTAACCCATAATACAAGATGCAAATTAATAAACTAGCCCATCACAGAGCACAAAAATAACAGATCTCTGTCTTACAAGCCTAGTGTTTGTAAAGTCTGCCAGCATAGGCACTCAGATAAGATTTCTGTGCTGAGTTGTAATGAATTTCCAAGTAGTTGTGTAATTAAGCAGAGTCAGCAGTAAAGTTTAGATCATGGTTTGTTGGCTTTATTATTTTTCCTTAATTACTAAGGTCAGAGTCAAAAAAACTTGTGAGTAGATGTGTTAAGTTTTGCCCTAGAGGTATCCTTTGAAATTGCTCGCTGTTTGCCCATTCCGTATGTTTCCTTCCTTACCAAGGAGGTGTAGTTGAGAATGTTTCCTCAGAAATTCACCCTGCAATGATTTGGGTTTTTCTTCTCCCTTGAATGGTATTGGGGAAATTTAAATCTTGGACTCTTACAGACTGATGAAAGTATATTTTTCATTTCTATGCCTTTTGCCTTGATGTCAATGTTTGAAAGCAAGAAAAAACTCTATTAGCTTAATAGGTTTGAGAATGAAAAATGCCCCAAAACAGATATCTGAACTGCAGTTGAAAGCCTTCTAATTACCCGGGCAAGAGCAGAAATTATGCTTCATGAATCATTCAGAACAAGCATGCATATAATCTGCTTCTTGATTATACTTTTCAGTTGATATGCTGGAAACACCCTCCTTCCTCAGCTCATCTTATCAGCGATGAGTTTGCCTGCCAGAACCAGAGCAGAGCTGCTCCTTCCTTCCTGGCTCTGAAAGGTTCATCTTTATTGGTTTGATTCTTTAATCATGGCACATCTGCAGTTTTTTAATGGAAAGGAAACATGTCATCTTAGATGTTAAAGTGATGCACAAATATATCACTATTGATTTTCAGTGAGCAAACCCTTTAATTTAGCATATTTATATTTATATGAAGTGAATTTGAACTTTTGCTCTACTTAATTTGGTGGTAGCCTAATTACACAGTTCAATACAATCTAATAATACAGGACATAGAAGATTTTTCTTTGTGATTTAGCTGGCAGCAGACAGTAATCTTTGTGGTTGTTATCAGAGAAAGACATCTGAATCTATAGCAGTATTTGTCTTTTCCTGGCACTCAATTCCTGCTTTCTCTGTGTGTCAGAGTTTTGTTTATCGTTTCCAGTTGTTCTGGGCTCCTAACATTCATCTTCATTTCTGTGTTTTTTTCCTTTCCTCTGTGACTCACAGCAATAACTTATTTTCCTCTTAGGTTGGTAAACAACACACTGATGTATATTCTGAATCTGGTGTAGGACATTTCTGTTAGGTCAGAAGCAATGACTCAGCTTTCTTTAGCCAGCAAGTGGCCAGTTGCTGAGTCACTTTGGCAAATGTCTGTTTTATGGTGAACAGTGATGAATCTGATGGTATTTAAGGAACTCCTGAATAAAATTACTGCTCACTTTGAATGCTTTACAGGCTGGTACAGGCACAACTGAAGGGAGAAAAAGTGTGTTTAAACAGTGACCTTGATCATTTAAGACCATATTCTGTGATATAAAAAAAAGTGGTTGCCATTCCATTGTGAGAAGGTATCTAATAAACTGAATTTATCCTTGGTATAGCTGCTGAATAGGTAAATCAGTAATAAAATGGTCTTGCTTTGCTTTATTACTGTACTTCATATATATATATATAAATTTATGGAAAAATTCCCCACTTGTTTTGCATGTGTGCATATTTTCTTGATTTGTGGTATAGAATGCTATTTTAGACTGCATAATAAATGCATCCTTTACTAATAAACCTGGACTGCTAATTACTGCAATACAATTTCCCCCCGTTCCTCCTTTCTTTGTCTAGTGACTAAAAAGCGATGAATCCAAGTCATCAGTCATCATCACATAAACCTGTTATGATATCATTTCGTATTTCTATTCGCCTGTTTCTGCTAATATGCTTTAGATGAAGGCCTTAATAACAGCAGAAATTAAAATAAGGGGAATAACACTGACTTCTAGAGACAGATGGTGTTAATTGATTTCATTTTTCCCCTTCACTTGCTTTCTTAAACAGGAAGACAATAATCTTTCCTTATCAGAACAGAATTTTGCTTGTCACATATTTAGAGAGGTTAGTCTTAAAGCCCTCTATGTTTTAAGATTATAAATAGGATAATGCTGTAAGTATACAATTTTAATACATGAAGATTGGCAGGACTAATCAGATAAGAATGTGCTTTTTATGCATACACAACTTCCACTTGCTTTTCTGCCTTTTCAGTGGGGTTTTTTTGTTGGTTTTTATTTGTTTGGTTGGTTTTTTTTGTTTTTTGTTTTTTTTAATACTGCAGGGGCCTATGCTATTATCAACTCAAAGTGATTTAGTTATAGTCAGTCAGACTTTGTGGGAAAGCTAACCTGCTAGACATGACAAAAAAATTTAAATAGAGGAAGGACTGTTTCTTCATAAAAAATTAGGTTTTTTGTCAAACAAGAATTGGAGGTTATACATGGATTCAGGTTACAAGAACTGGTAGAGTCAATCTAACTACCTAAGCCGAAGTTGTGCCATGATCCTGACTTTTTCCTAATTCTTTTTTCCTTCTTTATTAAACATAGTAAATAATTCCTAAAGGCAAAATGTAAATTTATACTTGGATATGTTTCAAAATCTGTGGCTAGTTTATTTGGTCTCCATACCAAGTATTTGGTATTTCTTTCCTTGCAAATGGGTACTGGAAAGGAAGTGTCATCTAATGTATATAATGTTGGATATGCAGCAAACCGTCTTTACTGACATCTGTTCCTCTTGGAAGAGCTTTTTGTTTAAGAGGAGAAAGCTCATCTGACCTCATCCTTTAGAGAACATGTTGAAAAGCATCTTAGGAAATCTTTGGTATATCACACCATCTCCGATGCCTCATACACTTTCTGAATTACTGTTCATTCCTGAAAGATTTTCAGAACACTTCACAGGGTTTTGCCATTCGCACTTCACACACGTTTACCCTTCTGGCTAACCCAGTAACTGCTTTCTTCATTTTCATACCTCTACAGTGACAACCCTACTGAACAAAACTGAAAAAAAATAAAAAAGTGGAAAAAAATAAAAAAGGTGAAAGTGATGAAGCAAATCTGTTTGAGTGGGTAAGGGCAGCAAGGATCACCTAAAAAACTATGAAATAGCCCCAGAGCACTGGGAGTGTCAAGGAGCATCTTACGATGTTCTCTTCCAAAGTACGACCATGAAATCTCAACAGCAGAAATCTATTATAGGATATAAGGAGTATTCTTTTGCAATGAGATACTATGAGGTAAATATAGTAGTAGCCTGATCACAGAAATCTCCAATCTTTAGATTTAGATTTTCAGAACTACATGTAACCTTTCTGGGTATATGTTTTATCTATTCTTAATCTCATACAAGAGAATGAATACGTAAAATAAAACCAACATTGCTTGACTGAGAGCTAGTGATACATATATATTGGGGAAGTTTAAAAGCAGTGACTGATTTTGTTTAAAATAGTTACATGGATAATCTAGTATTTCCTTATGGGTTTCCTTCCACCTTTTTTCTTGTTCATCTCAAACATTTGTTTCATCTTGTCTTTCATGTCTTTTGCTGGCTCTTACACCTTGTGAATTATCTTTGCCAGAAATTGTCATTTATTTTATTTCTGTGCAGGGCCTAGCACAAAGAGGAGCCAACCTTGTCAAATCTCTGGTTGCAAACAGTAATATTAATAATTAAAGATGGCACGGGAAAATTAGATTGAGACTCCAGTTTGTATGAAACATAATATTGAATGTAATAAAAGAGAGTCTTTAACATATAAATGGGTTTGAGAAGATACAGAGTAATCAAATTCAACTGCATTTTTTTAGTACTTTTTCATGTCATGTCTCCCAAGGTGCTTTACAGCACAATAATCATAATTAACTCTGGATTTAATCAGTGAGCTAGTGCAGTAATCCACAAAGTGGGACAATGAGGTAGAAGGGCTTGATGTTGGTGAGGACCCTAGTGGCCATGTTATAATTCGTGAAGAGATGTCAGTGAAGCCCATAAAGTCCGGGCGTGACAGGGTCCACGGGTAATCAATTCAGGATTTCAGAGAAACAGTTGGAAGAAAAGTCCACAAACATTTCTTAGATAACATAATAATTTGAGGATGGGAGTTTTGGGATGCGTGCTTTGTTTTAGGATGATAATGACAAATCATAAGAGGATTTATACCACATTTTCTGAGTTGCTTCAGTTTTGCTTTCATAAATGTTTGTAAGTGCAAATATCTCTCAAACGTGAACTCTGTGAATTGCAAGTACTGGTTTCTTGGCAACCACATCAGGACTTTGCTATTTGCAGCTAGAAAGGAGGGTGCGTTTTCAAACAGACTGTGATTTAGAGATTTTGTTGGCATTGATGATAATGGAGGTTTATGGCTTGTGTTTTTAATTATTTTTAATCTTGCATACTCATTCCTCACACTCCTAAGTGCCATACACCATCAATGTGCTGAGTACCAAAGTAATCTTGAATTACCTAGGTAGTGAAAACCTGGGTAGTTTTTCCTGGTTATTAGAAGAAATTTTGTGAAATACAAACCTTCCTTTTAAGGATGTTCCATCACCAGCTGAATTAAAAAATCTACTTTTATAGTGTGTTTTGTATCGACAACGATGGGGACTGACTCTCCATGTTACTGGGAGATTATGATGATAGGAGCTGAGGAGACAGTGTTCCTGCGTACACGCCTTAGGAGAGGGGGAAGAGGTTGTTCAGGTATGGAAGGGAAGAGCCTGGAAGTGGTAAAGAGTATTTGATGCAGTGGTATGACCCAAGAAATTTCAGATAGAGTTTTCCTCTTATTTCTACCTCCCTCCTTCATCTCACTGCCTCAAATCTAGGGAAAGCATTCTGTATCTTGGATCTCTGTAAAGTACAGAGAAACTGATGGATGTCAGACAGAGTAGGCAATAATCCAGTTGCTAGGGTCCGGATGCCTGATATGCAAGTGGTACAAGTTCAAGTCTTAAATATTTTTTTTCTCTGCCATTCTATATGGTTTACATAAATTAGTATTAAAAAGTAGTAGTGTGGATGAAGAATTCCTTTTAAGGCTTTTATTATGGTGAACAGTTAGAATGATTTAGGTTAAGATTTTCTTGCTTTCTGAGCAAATGAAATCTGTCGTTATGAGAATTGTTTCTGATTTTGTAAGATATTGATTCTACTGCAGTTCAGGTGAAGAAAAGAGGAAGGTCAGTGAAAGGAGAAAAATGAGACATTTTCATTCTCTTTTTGTGAATGTTGGTGCAGGCTCTAGAATACATGTTCTAAATGTGTGTTGGACCAAGGTTTTAAACTGTGGATTCTTAAGATTAGAGAGAATTTTTAAATTATACCATAAGGGATTTATACTCTACTTTGGATAAATGCTGGCTAGTACTAATAAAACAGCATAATTATCATGACTGCATCACAGTTTATTGTAAAGCTTCTCATTTTGTGGCATCGCAGTCTAAATGCCCTGGCACGTTTAACAAATGTAAATGAATTGATCTTCCCATACCTTCAGAGAACAGATAATTTTCCTGTAGATAAGCAGCTCGCAATAGAAGTTTCTAAAGCAGTTGCCAGGTCATTGTGGAGTCACAGCGAGGAACCAGATTTTGTTCTTCATTGCCTTGACCAACCTTTCTTCTCTACCCACCTTTGCTGTCCTTTAGCCCTTTCTTTGGAGTTAGGCCCCTTCGAAACATGTCAGTTGTCTTGATGGCAGTGGTGGTCCTTTTGTCTTCATCTTTTTTTTTGATCTTAACACATTTTTTTCTTGTGTGAAATGGTGTAAGCAGTGCTTATATAACCTTCAAGGGGTTAGTAGTGTTGTCTGGTTCAAAGATGCAGAACTTCCTGAGCCAGGGAACTGGGACTTTACTTATATGTCCACACCAGGAAGAAGAAATTAATACCCCCTTCATACCTGAAACTTCTAATGTCTCCCTGGACTGCTGATGGATGCAGCCAATGCATCAAGTCTTTCTCAAGCTCAGTCTGCACGAAGTCACATCTACCCCTATATTTATTATTTATTACATGAAATTTTTATTATTTTTCTTGTTATTATTTTCAGAATCTCCTGACACAATTATTGAATTATGTATGCTTATGGGTATGTTAATTTGTGCAAAGATAAAGATGGTACAGTATAGATTTCAATTTTTTGAGCTCTACCTACATATGAAGAACAACATATCCAGATGAAGTATCTATTGTGCGAAAGCGAACGGTGTTACTTTTTACTACTTCCCCCTGGAAAAGGGCCATGTTTTTGAGATGAAACCCAGCATCTCAAATGAATTTTTTATATTACTTGCATGTAGCAGGATTCATTTTCTCCATCATCTAATGGATTGTGTTTATTGAATCTGACAAACTCGAGAAACTGAGCTTTCAGATGTGGAGGGCAAATGACTGCCTGCATTTGTTTGGCATCATCGATTTATCAAGACTTTCATCTTGTGCAGAAAATTATACGTTGAACTTCCATTCCTCTGTGAAAACTTCCATTATCTTTCTTAAATCTTTAAAAACTAGTATTGAGGAAAAAATGATGTTTAGGAAAACCACCAGAAATATTTTATAGAAATTTTATAGGGATGCTATAGAGTAAATGAGTGGTTATTGCCTTTCTGTTCATTATTTTGATTCAGTGGAGAGGGAGAATATGACTTTCTGAAGGAAAAAATAGCCTTGATCCTGCTTTTAGCAAGGTCGGTAGCAAAATTTCTGTGGTTTTGCCTCTCAAAGTTATGAAAACTCAGCTGTTTGGGCTAAAGAAAGATATTTTCTTCTGTTGAGAAGAGATTTTGCATCTGCAGCAGTTCTGGTTGAACTGTCTGCCTCGTGGTGAAAAGACTGATTGCTACTGTCACTGTGGGACAAAAGCCTGCTTTTTTTCTCCTGACGCTCTCCTTTCCAAACACTGTGGAATATCGCAGCTCCCCGGCAGGAAAACTGACCTTGTTGCATTGAAATCAATGGGGAGAATTACCATTGACTTCAACAGGAGCAGGGTCAAGCCCAGAGTTCGGCAACCCTTTTAGCAGATACCTTGAATCCTCCGCTGTTTTTTTTAAAGACTTTTGTCAGCATGCCATAGATAGGCAGGGCAGTTATGGAGCACATTTAGGGGCCAGCAGAGGACTCTAGGTGGAGAGTGGAGCAGTGGGCAGGTGAGGGCTTAATGACTAGCAATGGAAGGCACCTGTGAGGGAGCCTTGGAATTTGCAACACCTGGGTGGGAGTGGCCTTGCTGGGGGCATGAAATTGGGTGTGCTCCAGAGAGGTGGTGGTGTGTGGGAGCTCTGCTTTTGAACAGTTCTCAGATAGGATTGCTGCATTTTAGAAGTTGATGATATAGCTCATCTACACAGGTAACAAATAAGGCTTATTTGTTTGCTTTTTGGACTCAGTTTTGCTTATTGTGTGTTTGGAAGTCTGTTTTATATTTGTGACCTAGGCAAGGCATAAATCCTTTCCAGGATTACCCTAGAGTGAGAAGATCAATATGTACTTCGGGGTACAAAGAAATCAAACATAAGCTAGAAAACTTAGAGAAATCTATCCGTGCTTCAGACCTAGCAGGCCCTTTGGGCAGGGAGCTATTGGATTGCTACTTATCTGTTATTTAGGTATGTTGGGCATCTGGGAATCATGGACAGATAACTTTTGTGCCTGCCAAAAGCAGCTTTATTGCATGTTCAGTGATTGTATGTAATATTTTAAGGTATATTTCACTAGATTTGCATATTGATCAGTTTAGTGCAGCGTGGCTTTTGCATTGGTGCTTCATTATTAGTAAACTAGAATGAGATTAAGATTTTTGTGTTTTAGGTTACGGAATTCAAATGAACGGTACAGATTGTGAAGGATGTATACCAGGAATTACTTTGGATTTACTTATCTGGTTCTATGCTGGGTAGTAGATGTTGCACCCTGTACTCTGGTTTGATGCTCTCCTACTTGTTTTCTGAAACCCTTTTCATCTGTGAAAAGCGTGTGTAAAAGGCAAGCAGCAGTCTTTTTCTTAATGGTGCCATGGATGTAAGAAAGGTTACAAGTTGCAAGACAATGTATTGGTATGCATGGTTCTCTTATTTTTTTTGTAAGGATATTCCTTTTAGAAAATTAGAGCATGTGTAATTAGGAGGGTGATTGGAAAAACTTGACTATGCAATTGGTAGGCTAGTACTAGGAGACTAAGACCAAATTTCTTCAAACACCAGCTGAATCGTATTGTGGTTTATAATTAGGTACACCTCTCGCATTTTAACAGATACTTCATTTTTATTCTTTCTGTCCTAGATAAGTTATTCATACAAATTACAGGAATTTGAAATGAAACAAGGTGTACACTTCAAGGCTTTAATTGCTAACTGTTAGTAAACAGAAGTTTTTTGCATTAACTTACTGCAAAGGCTGCTGAGTAACTGTGCTGTGCTTTAGTTTGCTCTTGTTTGGGGGAACTACTTCACCTTTTGTGAATGCTAATGGCATATTTTGAATTATGAGGATTTATTTCAGAGGCTGCAAAAACTGTGAGACATCTATCAGTTGGGAGGGAGCTTAGTGCTCTTAAACTACCAGTGTGTAAATGAACTCTTAGATTGTATTCTTAGAGCTCTGTGAAGTGCTGTAGTGTGCGCATTTCCAGCTGTGAAGGATTACTGTTGATCCCAGTAGCTCATCTAGAGAGAGGTTTTTATTTTAACTCGCGCTTTGAATGACTGATTCATGTCTCAATGGTGTACATACATAAACGTAATCCATTGATTACTTTATTTCCTACTATTCATGGGTACTGCTTATACAATGCTGTATCAACCATAAACTTTCATCACTGTCATCGCTGAAAGCTCTTATCTGGAGTGCTGCTAATAATGAGAAAGCTTATACCGTTGTTAACTGTCTCTGGTGTGGTAAAATGGGTTGCTTTACCTCTCAAAAATACATCTGGGAGGCAAAAAAGGGGAAATAACTTAATGAAATGGTGATGTCCACAAGCTGCCCTTGGGAACTCCAGCCAAGCCTTCAGCTCCCGATAAACTGAACCCATTCCTGCTTCAGACCCAGAGCAGAAATTGAGGTAGCTCCTCTAGCCTAAAATAAGGAGAAAGAAACTCAATTAGTTGAAAAGCAGAAAGCAGTCTAATCCAGAGGTTTCTTCTTAATGCCTCAAGTACAAATGTGGAAAGGATGTGTTTATTCAGATGTTATAAGGCATGTAAGAGATTTCTGCTTCCTCTTTTCACTTTTGAATTCGATGATGTACATCTTCACTGGCAGATATAAGCAGAATTTCAAGGTTAAGCATCAGCTGTCACTGAGGCATACTACAGTCCAACTAGGGCAGTATATTAACAGTGGATTATTGGATATATGCCAGCACAAGAGGTTAGAGTTACTAGAAGCTGTTTCCTGTCTAGAACTTGTGGCATGACATGCTTGGTCCTTGTATAAACAAGTATTTTGTTTTTCCTACATGCTATATCAAATAATTTTAAAATTAATTATTTCTTCTTAATTAAAATTCAAAGTTAAATCATATTTTTAATGTAAATTCATCACAAATCCATCAGGCCCTTTCTTCTGATGCTTAACAAGTCGGTCAAAAGTTGTATTCAGTGGTGAGCTGTATTCTGAACTGACAGATACCTAAAAATATAATTGATTTCAACCATGAAGCTAGGATTTCTCAAGGTTTTCTTGTAACTGCATTATGCATCAGGGGAAAAATAATGAAGAGCTCCCTTTACTTTCTTGAAAAAACAAAACCAACAGTCAACTCACTATATTCCAAAGAATGTAGAAGTATCTAAGCGTTTTAACTGAAAAAAAAAATATTTTTTCTGTATATAGAAGTTCTTGCTGCTATTTTTTGTTGTTGAAGATGTATCTATAGCAGTCGTAGTACATTTAAGTCTTGGTATACTTAGTAATTTTAGTCATAGTATGCTTATACATATGCTTGTTTTAACCCCTTAGATAAAAGAAAAGAAAGTTTTTTGTTGTGTTTTTTTTTCCAATCCAGTTCAGATTGGTTACTGACTTTTTGTAGAGGACTTGGAAGCAGAGGCCTACACATGGAAGCTGATATTTACCAGGCAAAGGCTGATAGCAATTTACTTCATGAGTTTAAGCTCTTGACATAATAGTGTTTTCAAGTTAATCTTGGAGTGATTTTATGTTTTAGAAGATGAGAAATGGATCATGCAGTGAAGAGCCAGGTGTAGTGTGTGTAGGGGCTCTAAGAACAGCACCTGTGTTTTACCTGCATTTGGACCAGCTGGGACTGAGCCTCTCCTTTGGATTTCTCTGCACAGGTGGGAGTCGTGAGAATATTTTGTTTCATGTACAAGGGAAGATGGAGATACCACGCACATTTTCTTGTGTGACCTTCACAAAAAAATTGAAACCTCAACTTGAATTTAAGTGTGTGAGTGTGTATCTGTGAGCTTGAATCACTAGGTTAATTTTGAAACTGCCCCAGTTACCACCTTTTGGTTTGTGCCATGAAGCAATTTTAGACTGCACGAACTAGGCTTTTTCAGATGCAATGAAGCTGGAAGATGCTCTCGGGAGCA
>KZ506020.1:54118-78293 GCA_002844005.1 Limosa lapponica baueri
GAGATGATTATGACAGCACCGCTCCATCAGACAATAGTTAGTGAAACGTGTAGGGTGCTTTCCTGAGATATGGGAGAAACGTCTTTTAATCTCTCCTTTGATGAGACTTAGACATCTCTCAACTCTTCCAGGAGCAAGGTAAATGCCAGCTTTGTAAGTGATTACAGGAGGGTTTATTTTGCTTTCAGTATTTCCCGTGGAGGAATGCCACTTTGCATACAGTACATTTGCTAGACTAAGAAAGTGAGGGAGAATGGCTCAAGACCTTGATCATCAGTCCCCAGGTCCTAGTCCCTGCTCCAATCTTACAGTGCAAAATGGACTAGCTTTAGCAATTTGCGTTGTGTGTGTCATGTTCTTAATAATGAAGACTAATCTAATTGAGTGCCAGTTTCAGGACTGTGGTTATAAGAATATTTAAAGAAAATTATCATTTGAATTCCACAAGATTAAGCGAATGCAGATGGGAGGGGGAGGAAGGAAGGTGAGGCCAGGTCTAAACTCAGTAATTAAGGTTGTGTGAATGTATCACTTTCATCTTCTCTTCTGTTGTTCCAATTTTCTTCTTCGTCACATTTTATAGATTTTTTTTAATCTGCCTCTTGGGTGATATATATTTTCTGAGAGCTTGTTGTGCCATTGTAACTGTGGGGAATAGTGTATAACTTCTCTCCTGCCACTATTTATCCACAAAGATGAATTGTGGTTTTTGTACATTGTTTCTAGTTTGAGAGCATTCCAAACCCTTTTATGGTTTGACATGCCTGGTATCCTTTCCCTATGGGCCTGGACTATACCTTTGCCAATGCCAAAAAGCTGTTTTCCCTAGGGGAAACAAGAATCCATCATACTGCAAAAATCATATACATCCATGTTATTACCATTTTTTGTAGGTGTTTTCTAAGTGCTTTCACATTTTAAAGTAATGTGAAAACTGTGAAGGGACTTCTAGATAAAAGTACTGTCAATCAAAAGGTAAAAGTATGTATCCTCACTAGAAGTTACAATAATGTATTTTCAAGAATGATGCATTTTTAATGCAGAACTCAATTTTTTTTTTTTTTTGTCTCATAACAAAGGATGTTACCAATTATTAAGGAAGTAAAATATGGAGTAGTGATTCCTGGGCAAAGTAATTCAATCTCTTTAAAAGGGTTCCCTCTGTATTTTTTTTTTCTGATTAGCATTTTTTTTCTTGCATGAGACTACAGTGTAACTCAAAGCATTTTCAGGCTCATGTTTTTTCAGAGGTAAAATGATTCTGAATAGCCAAAAGGGGGAATATATACCTTGGTTTACCTTTTATATGTGCATATGATCTAAGACATTCATGTTTAAATGTATGTATACACAGACAGAGTTAATTTTATAAATGTGAAGTTTAAGTCAATTTTTATAAGAACTTGTAGTGTACACAATATAGTATATATGTCTACTTTAATTACACTATGCTCTATGCTAATTATTGGTGAAGAGGAACCTTTCCTATTACATTTAACATTTTATCTTGTTTTCCAAAGGAAACTCAATGTACTTGTATGCCTATTTCTTCTTCCCCTGTAGTTTCTAGTTGTGTTTAATTTCAGCTGAACTTGGCAGGAGGGCAAAATCAAATAAGAGGTGGCTGGTTTGGGGAGATGTTATTAGCGTTCCCTGCCGTGAAGGAACCCCTGTACCCGGAGGAGGTGCTCCCTTGTTTTTACCGCAACAGAAATTCTAGACATGTGGGCAGTCTTGTGTGCTCCTTAGTCATGAAAGCCGTTGTATTTGCTGAGATAGTTCATGTTTTAGATTCCAAAATCAGCTCCTGTCAGGATCCAAATCCATGGGAAATGACACTTGACTAGTTCTGCTGCTTACAGAACTACTTGTTATAATTCCCTCCTCACCCCTGTGAAACTGCCATAGAATAGCAGTGACTTACACTTTCAGAAAAGTAAATATTAGAAAGTATGTTCTATTAAAGTAGTAAGTGCAACCTCTGATTTGTACAGACAACATATCTTTGGTTAATTAATCTTTTTGGTTGATCATCTTGCTAAATTATTTAATTTCAGAACAATTGGACAACACTACTTGAAGCAATAAAAGCAAATGTGCTAAATGTTTCTCTACTTTAAAAATTTTCTAGGATACTTCAAAGTCATGCATTGTTGATATCAGCTTCTTACAGCTATTCTGTATTTGAACTGTGTGACAGTTTGGCATGGAGCTAGAAGGGGGGGATAGAAGCCTATTGTGGTATTAGTTAATAAACGAAACAGTTTTGTTCTTTGGGAGGAAAATGTAGCTGAAGAAATAGTCTGCATTTATAATAAAGTTGATTTACTACTATTTTGTAGTGGACTGTGTTGAAGAGAATGAAATTTTTAACTTTTTGGAAGCTGCTTTTTGGAACTTTTTGGAAGTACTGATGTATTATTCAAGCCAGAGAAAGGCTAACCTTCTCATAAAGCAATAGGGGAGATACTGAGCTTCTTATCATTTCGTGGAACAATGTATGAGGCAGATTACAAATGTGCTAGAGAGTATTGGATGCCGAATTGTTTGATAAAGTACTCATGAGTTTAACAGAACCCTGAATGTAAGACATCCCGCTGTTATATGCTGTGAACTGGCATGTCCTAAGTACCTGCAAGCTATATTTAGACTTAGTGCTTTTTGTGCAACACATTAAGACTTGGATACAATATTGGAAGCGGAATTGTAATGTTCTGTGTAATTTCTCTGTTCTAGGGGAGAGGATACTGAGAAATGGATAATTACAGTTTTTCAGCTGTGATAGGTCTCTGACAGTAATTGTGAAAAGAAGCCAACCAAATAATATTTGCTCTGTGGTCTGGTCTGAAGGAGCAAAGGGGTTTTTTGGGTACTACTAGAATTGTGTGTTTGCTTCGTTTTGAAGCTTTCCTGAGGAAAGGAGCCACAAGTGGAAGGATGATAAAGGAAGATGGGGAAATGAGCAAGTACTACTGGGGTTTTGCATTCCGAAATGCAATTCTGAGCTTTGTTCCAAATTTGACTTAAAAGTTAGCCCTATCTTCCTTTCCCTCTTCTCCCTTGATTCTGCTGGTCTTACCAACTGAGGGAGGGAAAAACTACATCCTTTTTTTTTAGCCAAAAAGCTATAGAGATTGGCTTGCCAGGTTAACGGGTTACTCTTGTTGACCTATGGATCCATGAAACTGAGACAAAGAAGACCTGTTTGGAAAAAAAATCTTGACTTTCTAAATATAATTGTCACTTATCTGTTCTATATCTACCCTTTTCCACCCAAATTCCATGTGAGTGGAGAGCAGTACTTGACTACCTTGCTGTGTTTGGGCTTTGCTGATTATTCTTTTTGAGATACTTATTGCTTACCTGGGTATGCCAGGACCATTGCATGCTTTGTTTTGGTTTTTAACAGTGGTTAAGTTACATATTTTTATTAGAGATTTGGCTTCTGTTTTACTTAATTATTTTTTTTAAAATATCTGTGTGAATTGGAAATATTTTTTTTTCAATAGCTTGTAGTAAGGGACTGCTCTTATAGCACTATGTCTGCTTTTATGAAGGTTGTCCAGCTTCCTACTCTTGTAATTGTCACAAAATTCCATTTGTATGAATGTTATTGGCCTATTTTTGATATAAAGAATGCAATTGCATTTACATATCCTGTAGTTTTTTTCACATGCTTAATCTATTTTATTTTGGAAAAATCTATCCTTTAAAACTACTGTGCTTGATTAGATGTATGACGTGGGTTAAGCTATTCCATTTCATTTGAAAATATAGCTCCTGAGAGTTGTCTGCAACTTACTGAAAAATGGTTCTTAAGATCTTTGTTTGAAAGATAAATATAAAGGGAAGTTACGATAGTTTTTTTTTTTTAAATGGTAATAATTACAATAACTACTATTTCCTCTATTTAAAAACAAGACACTTTTAGTATCTTTACGCTTCTTGAACTGTTCTTTCAAAAGGTAGAGGTGAATGCTACCTTAGTAAAATAAGGTAGCTAGAATTTTAAAACTAAGGAAGTTAATACGATAAAAGCATAACTTTCAACTACAGAGATTCATTCTTCAAGATAAAGTAAGTATCTTAAACTGATCTGGAGACTACATGTTATTAATAGTAAAATTTTTATTAAAAAATTGTAAAGCCCTCTGAGGAAAATAGATGATTAAGTCAAAGATCCTAATCTATCAGTGTAGCTTAGAGCTGGTTTGATCAAATTTGAATCTCAATAGTAGTACTTTATTCTTATTAAGCTGTATAGAGTATATTTATTTGAAGTACAGTAGTTCCTCATTGGTATCTGTCCTCCCTCCCCCTATAAATAACCTTAGCCACTTAGTTCAAGTATTTTAAATACCACAGCAAGAGAAGAATAAGAGATAAACCATTCTAAATATTGGAACAAAGATATTTTGGGTTTGTGTGTGGGGTTTTTTTTATTACTAAGTGCAAATTTTCTTCTGCATGACAGGAATAACGTGCAGTACTTTATGGCATTAAAAAGCTTAAAGCTTATCTATGATGTTAGGAGTTCAGCTTTTTGTTAAATTTCTAATTCTCCAGAAACTTATGCTTACCAATTAAAAACCTATTTGTTAAACAGCATGCTTGTTCTAAAATTGTTTCTATCTGACCTATATATTTAGAATTTTAGTATTGATGTCATATCATACAACATAGACTTTACATGGATTTAGAAGTGTCCAAAGGTATCTTGAATAATTAAACATGGTGTCACACCACACTAACATTTCCATATAAGCAGCCTCTTTTATAGAATGAAGGAGTTGAAATATTCTACAGGTTTTTTTTCTGTTTGTTTTTAGTCTGGTCATTTTCTTTTTCCCTGGTACCTATAAAGCCTCTCTTCCTTAATAACTGGACTCCAAGGGAGGGGAAAATGAAAACTTATAAATTTTAAAACATCTCATAAAAGCAATCTAAACCAGCCTCATGATCTATAAAAATGTTACAGATTGTAAGTCATGTATCTGGGGACCTTCCAGAGCTAGATGCAAGTGTTGCTGCTTATTGGGCAGTTCCCATTTCTAATTGCATGGGGGTTTATGATGCTAAAGCTGTAACCTGTAAGTGGAACAAGACTGAATGCAATCTTTTTGGAGCTGAGAAGAGTATTTATTTATTTTCAGATATGGGGCTGGAGCAATAGATGAGAATTATGCATTGGGATAAACAAACATTGTAAAAAATCTGTTAATCTTTTCGGGGATTAGGAGTGTTAGATGTTAGTATGAATATTGCCTCCATTGGATGGCATATATGCAGAAGTAAGTGTTATGAATGTTAAAAGAAGCTTAAATGTTTCAGCTCCATCAGACTTAGAATTCTTGCCTTTTGCCTTCCTCTGCTGTTTTAATAGAAACTCCTGTTCTCACTTGCAACAATGGAATCTGATGTTTTCTTTGCAATTATTGGGTCCACTAGCCCTATTTCCTTTTACTTATAAGTTGTTACTTGTTAATTTTTTGGTTTATTAGTTTTTATTGCATTAACTTTTGTCTTGTGTAAAAAGGTCTTGATTAACCAACGGGGAAAATCGTAACCTGAGAAGCTGATATAGATGTAATCTCAAAGTTTTGTCAATGAGCTGTCTCAGTCCTTGGGGAATCGCTGCAGGAAAGATGAGGTCACCTACTTGCTGCAGCCACTTGGTCTTTAGCTTCTCTCTGGAGAGCTGGATATAAAGATGACACGTATAATAGGGGTGCTTTTCTATGGGTTTGTGCTCAGAACAGTTAAATGCAATCACCTACCCCTTCCAGACATACCAGAGTAGCCTCTAGAGATCAAAGTTGGTGAGGTTCTGCTGTTAGAGTTTGGAATCATTTAACATCTCACAAGATCAGGCTTCAGATGGTAACAACCTTTGTGCGGTGTTGACTTGGACAAAATTCAAACTAGTGACCTATAGCAAAAGAAAAAAAAAATTTTTATAGAATTTGTACAGCCAAGCTTTTCTTTTTAAAGCTTGGCAATCCTGCTGTCACTGTTTGGTTTTGCAGTGCAGGCACAGCATCAGTCTTCCTCTTGTGTGTGTGATGCAGGAAGAGAACAAGGCATGCAAGATTAGTAGGTGTGCTCTCCAGGACAACATCACTATCTCTTTTTGGACATGAAAACTAAAGCTCGAGATGACCGGAGATTATGTGCAATTAAAATCAGTCAAGTCTTTGTTAGTTTGAAAAGATCTTGTGTTTTTCAGAAGTCTGTGTAAATTGGTAGGGATTCCTGATCATTAATCAATGGAGATTATATGGTGGTGGAGAATGAATTTTCATTTTGACAGGCTTTAATATGACAAATTGCAAAAGATTGTCACTCTGGGGGCTGGTGTGGGAAAATGGGTGGGAGTGAAAGAGGAAGAAGTCTTGATGTACGTGAAATCCTACGGTTCTCACCACTGGATGCACTTACAATGTCATTGTTATCTAAGATAAAAAGGATGCTAAAGAAAAAAAGGACTCTTCTCAGTTGTGCACTCCGGAAATTCCCATAGGAGGTTCTAGTTCCCTCTCAGTACAATAGGAATAGGGTTTAAGGTAATTTAGACAAGTGAGTTGCTAGAAGATTTTTAGTCTTTGCTTGTTAGAAGACTGGAGGGCTGTGTGGAATTCACAGGCCTTTCTCTGACTTTCTTTTCCAAGAAAAAAAACTCTTTCTGTGCTAGCAAGTTCTTGGCCTTAACTTGTAACTGCTAATTATCCCAGCCAACTCCGCTGTGCTGCTCCTTTGGCTGAATGTCTGAGGCATCACTTGTGGATGGGCCTCCCCAGCCTGTGTACTGAAGATGATACTGACCCCAAGTAACTAGCTCAGAAATTCTTCGGCTGTTTGTGCTGTTGGTCTTTCCACCCAGAACTGGGGTTATGCAATGGATTGTACTCTCAGAACATCACTGTGACACAAGACAAGTTTGTTTGTTTGTTTTTTCTTTTTTTTTTGATATTATTTTTAGTTACAACAAGAGTTGGCCATATATAAGAAAGATAGTTTCTACTGAAATTTCTATTGAAAGGAGTCTTCTGTTGACAATGTGGGAAAACGAAATGCAAGGCTAGTAATCTAAAGGACTATATAACAGGATTGTATCTTGATATTATGCTCAGAAAAATGCAGAATTTGTGGTTTTTTCCTTTTCCTTCTCCTGCTATGACTTAGACAATAGCGGTCTCACTTGGTTTTCATTGCAAGCCTGTTCTTGTCTTCTTCAGATTCCCACTCGAAACTCCCTCTGGCTTTTGGTCATCTAGTCTATTCCTGCAGTGAATCAGTGATTTAGATTTTAAAAATTTAGGGGACTGGTTGGATAAAAAGCTGATCTCCCCACTTCCAAACATATTGTTCCCTCATGCAGAGAACATTGGTTCAAAAATGGCTATTGCAGCACACTTTTCATTGATACGCATCTGTACTGGTTGCTTAAATGTGACACAAAAGCTCTTCATGTAATAAAGAATTCATTTTTTTGATGGATTTTGCCTTTTGGAAATAGACTCTCTATTAGCACATGCTGGTGACGGTTCAGAACAGGAATACGCTTTATTTTCATCTCCCAGAGAACACTGAAGAATACTGAGCTGATGAAAGTACCAGTAACTGCATCAGTTATTTTTTCATTGATGTGACAAAGCTGCAGGCCCAGTTGCAAGCACAGGGAGACAGACGAGCCAAAAAGGTTAATTACTTCTCATTTTCTTGCCCTTATGTTTATTTCAAATGCTCATCTCTTTTAGTGCCTGAAGATGGCCAATTAATCTTATGTACTTCTGTTTCTACTAAAAGAATGGTTGTGGTGCATCTCATTGTTCTTTATAAAGGTGTGAAAAGTTCTGTACTGAGGAACAATACCAAAAAGAATAGAAAAACAGTTTGCTTTCAGAAGCCTTTTCAAGGAGCGGTTTAAAGCTAAAACTTGTAGTGAACTTGGCATGAAAGCTCTTCAGTCAGGAGGATTGTGATTTATGCTTGGAGAGATCCACAGTCTCTACCTTTCTTCAAAGTAGTCATTTCGTTCCCTGCAAGTTGTACGCAGAGGTAAGGCTTTCAAATAGAAACCAAACATCAGGGAGCCAAGCCACCTCCCTTAGTACAGCATCTTTACTTCCCAGCTTCTCCTTTGTTAAACGATTTGCATCATAGTGGATGTGTGCATGCTCTGGCTCTTCCCTTCCCTGGCTCTAAGGAACAGATGATGGAGCTCTGCCTGCACTATTTATTTTCATAGCTCCATAAAAATAGGATAAATCGGTGTGAGTTTCTCCTGTGGTGCCCTTAAATCTAAAGCAAGCCACATGTTTGTTTTTTATGCTTATTGCCCTCTCTTGTATTTTCTGTCATCTCAAAATATTTTCTTTGAGAAGCGATGTGGATACAAAAAATTATCTGACCACAATTCTTGATTTTTGCAGTCACTGTTAACTATTATTTCATGTCTACTACATCAAAACCAAAAATAACTTATTAAAGCAAGTGTTTTCTTTCTCTTTTTTTTTTTTTAAATTTCTCAACCTTCAAATTTTTATTTTTTTTTCACCAGTTCTCTGCTGCAGAGCAGTGTTAGAGTTGCCCAATATTCAGTTTCACTGTCTGAAAATTGCCTCTTGGCTGGCAAAGAAGCAGTAATGTATCAGGAAAATTATGTTGAAAGGATGTAAACATGAAGTCACCATGCAGAAAGTAGAATCATAAGTCCACGAAGTTGAATTATTAGAAATGTTGTCTGGCAGATAAAGGCAAAGAACTCTAGAAATGGACCTAAAGACTCGTGTGAAGGGTTCTCTCTGTGATCTTCATCATAAAACAAAAGGATTTTAAAATATTTTAAGAATTATTCCTCTTCCTTTTTCCTTTTTTTTTTTTAAATAGGAAACCTCTTTATTCTTGTTTTTCTATTTTTTCCTTTGCAGTTTAGAAGTATTATTCAGAGTCACTGATATATAATTGAAGGGAGCTCCCCAACTAACTGGTTACTAGTAGAAAGCATTTTTGTTTAATTCAAAGAAATTTTGGTAAAAGAGAAGCTTTGTGAAGCTGAGGGACTCTAGCGAAGCCTCCCTGGATTCATAGACCTATTCCTAAATCTGCTAACTGACATTGTATCATTTACTTTCTTACTGGGAAGGAGTGATTTTGGGTGAGGCAATACTGAATTGCTAACATGCAAGTATCTGGAAAATGTGGCTTACTCTTTTAATAAGATGGAAGGCTGTATCTTCAAAATTGGGAAACATCCTATATGGCTGCTCACCTTGCAAGATGGAGGATATGTTTGTAGCTTTTTTTCGTGTTTATCCTGGAGGATAAAGGATGTGGTGCTAGCAGGACTGTATTGAACACACGTGGTTTTCAGTAGTTCCCAAATAAGCTGTGTGCTGGTAGGTGAAGGGCTCTGGAAAGGGTTTTGTGAAATATGTATGGTGTAAAAAGCTATTTATTTTCAAGCGTAATATGACCTGGAAAAATAGCAGACTATTTCCAAGTATGATTCTGCTAGGCTTTGCTCCTTGCCTCACTTTTGGAAAGCTTTTGTTTGTCTCATGCTGTGATTCAGTATACCATGTAACGAGAGTTGGGAAAGAGGCTGTTTACTCCATTCTTTTACAATATTTGGTTTGATATGTATTTCTCCTTTGTTATTGCACTCTGACAGTTTACTCTGTTAAATCCTTCCATTAATAAATACCTTTTATCGGTAGTGAGAAGTGGTTGAGGTAGCTCAACAAATAGAATACCAGACAGATCTCTTCAGCTTTGTCCCTGCTTCTTTCACTCTCTAGGACACATCCACTTTGCTTCACCATCGTTCGGTTTCTTCCTGTTCAGAGCAGCGTTGTTAATACTCTTTTAAACTGCTTTGAGATACGTTTGTATAATCTCATACAACAAGGGTTTTTTTAAAATTTATTTCCTCTTAAAGTTGCAGTTCTAATGGCTCTTTCTATGGTTATTTCATTAAAAAAAAGACTGGAGTTGCTACAGCTTTTTGATTGCTTTCCTTTTCCAGCCAGGTCATTTCCCTGGACCCGAATTTGATCCATGGCCTAGAGGAAACTTGAATAAGCAATGCTAAGAATTAATGATTTCTCTGCTTATCAAATTGTGATGAATGCCCTTCCTTACAAGGCTTGAAAAATATCTAATTTTAAAAATAATTTTCCTTGGATATTTTTGTGCTTATACTCATTCTGCAGTAGAAGTTCAGATTTGAAAAGCAAGACTTGTCATACCCTTTCTTCCTGCAGAACTCTGGTTCTTGAAGTACAGGGTTGGTCTTTACTGGACAGGGTTTAGGTTGGATATAATGAAGCTGATGGTGAGTGGTGAACAATTGCTCTACAAAATAGCAAAAGGAGTGGCAAGAACATTCATGTGATATAGGGTATCATCAAAGGAGATCACTAGCCAAGTGAATGAAGAATGGGAATTGCATCAAATCTTGCAGTTTATGTTTATGAGAAAGTTTAAGTTTATGAGTTAAGTTTAAGAAGTTTATGAGAAAGAGGAATGATAGTTTATTACAGCCTTCCAAAGTTTCCATTTTAAGCCTGTTAACAATTGTGTGTGAATTAGCATGCAGAAGTCAGGATGTATTTATTGTATAGCTCTTCAACTCCAGTACTCTTTAAATTGCCATTTAACACACAATAATTATCATATTCGGTTTTAATTAAATGTAAACTCATACATATTGGAAACATGTTTTACACATTTTTCAGAGTCTAATGGTTACAAAGTTATTTTTCTGGGCTTTTAAAATGTTAGTTATGAAAGTAAGATTCAGTAAAATTGTTTTGCTTTTTATAAGAACTGGTTCTAGTCTAGCTCTCTTGACCCATCGCACCTCTGTTTTCCCCTACCATACAGTAGGATTCGTAGGTCTGAAAAACCAAGATTGAATTGTTAAGTTCCACTACTTTGAAACCCTGCCAGCCTGAACTCAGTAATCCCAGAAGAATTAAGAAAAAAGGGGATGGACTGTGTCACATTCATTCACATCATCTTAGCTTGTCATCGGGTCACAGGCTAAAGGGAACAATTGCATAACTGCTAAGGCAGAGAGACAGGCACTGTCATTAAGGAACTGTGACTCAAACAGGCTGCTCAAGTACATATGTGTGCAGCCCTTGGGACGATGCTAATAATGAAGACTTCTGTATCTTGAAAGTCTAAAATTGTGGAATCTGTGCACAGTGAAGCCATCATGGTACCATTTTTTTTTTCCCCAAATTCTACTTGAATGGAGTCAGAAGGGAAATCCTTAAATATAGACATTGATGTGAAACTCTTCAGCAGCACTGTATAGGTTGAAATTGTGCTCCATGGTGAGGAAGCAATGCCACTCCTGTTGAAGATCCTCTTACAATGTCTCCTTTACTCCATGAAGCGTGACCCCAACCCTGTGCACGCTTACCTGCTGTGCACTTCAATTCTCAAGACTTGAGCCTGCATCCTCATTTGGAAGAGCACAGCTTGGTGTCTGGATGCTGTTGAAGGGAAAGGTGGAAGGAGAGTTTGGCCTTGGGCATTATAAAGATTCATGTACCTTCTGGCCATGCTGACATGCAGACAAGAAGCCATTCTATGCAACTGTGCCAGCTCTGTGTTCGAGGTGGATCAGCTGTGGCCTTGAAATGGGGTGGCAGAGGGCTCTAGGGGCAAAGATGTTCCATGAGCCTCAGATTGCTTGTTGTCAGGGTTGGCCTTGCTTGTTGCATTCATTCACAAGCTTTCAGGTGTCTAACCGAATTAGTTCAAAGAAACAAAACTCTGGAGCCTGCCTGGGAGAAAGGGAAGGGGTTTTCATTGCAACTCTGAACTCTAATTATTTGCATCTATGCTACTGTGAACTTCCAGATGGTATGTTGCTCTGTTTTTTTTCCAGTGCAATGCACCCTTTGGGGAATTTTCCTGAGGAAGAATGAAACATATTTGAATCTGCATTCCATCTTAGTACCCTGTGAATGCCTTGTAAGCAAGACTCCCTTGTCTGGAAAAAAGCGTCTGTGAATTAAGAGCAACTTGGGTTAGGAGTCCACATGCCAAATTAACTTAGTTTCGTTCAGCAGCCCCAGCAGATTTTGTTTAGCAGGCAGTCTGTTCCACATTTGGATGATCTGCTGACATCACGTGCTGCTGACATCACGTGCTTCCTTTCTCTAAGTTATCCGGGATGAAAACTGGGATTTTATCATGCATTGAACACATACATTTACTCTTTCTAACCTACTAATGCAGGATGGAACTGGGCTATTTTAGCTAGACCAGCTCTTGACATGCATATGCACAATTGCTCACCATAAGTACTTTCTTAGAGGAGTCCAAGACATAGAACATACACCACCATTTGTATTTACAAACCTTCAAGCTCTTAATGCAAAATGTCATATGTTATGGAACAAGTCTTCTCCTATTTCAAATATTTTCAATTGTGATTTCCTTGGTTTTAGTGTACTTTTCCCTCACCTTTCTACTTGCTTTAGTTTTTCTTCCTTTAAGCTTTCCAGATGTTTTTTCTGCTTATTTCCCCATATAAAGACATCATCTGCCCTGCATAGTACCACAAATAGTGGTGAAGCTGTAGCTGTCTGTGTTCTTATAAATAGGATATTTTGATTTTTAATATTATTTTTTAATGGAAAAGGAGCAACTCGAGCATTACATTCTTTATTAACGCATAGCCTGTTTTCATCTGTCATATACTAAAAGAAAATGGAAAAGTATGGGAAATAGTGGCAGCTCTTATCTGCAAGCATATCTCCATCGATTACTTTTTGGTTTATGATTAGAAACAGCAAGCTCTATAAGAATTTTTATCCCAAAGAACATACACCTACAACATCTGCTCTCCATAGGTGAACTTTTAATCTCCAGGTACGGCTGGTTGCTGTGACACTGCAGTAGAGTTGGTTCTGCAGCCAACAAGTGCTCTCCCTTGAACAGAGGCTGTTAAGATTGATATAGTTGTGCTCTAACTTTCTCTGATGTGCTCTCCTGTCTACTTATGGAAGCTGCAGTGATACTTGATTGAAAATTTGAGAGAATAGTTTATTTCATGCCAATGTAGCTTTTAGTTTTCTCTACTGGAGTTGGTTCCCTGCTTTAAAAGGGCTCAGAGACCAATATGTTTGTTTCATAACAATACTTGAGGAAGAGAATTCACCTTTTTGTGAGAGGATTTCCAACCCATGTAGTGCCTGGGCAATGGAATTACAAAATTGGAATTATTGTCTGACTAGCAAAGGGATAAGTCCAATTTAAAATAGGGGATTTGTGCTTGTCCAGCTGTGCATCTACTTTAGGACTACCAGTTACTCTGTCAAGTAGCAAGCTTCTTAAGGATTTGAGAGAGGCGTTTTCATGGTAGGAATTGCACTTACACTGTCCTATTTTTCAATACATACAAGCAGCTTACCGTTTAGATCTTTATTTCCACAATGCAGATAACTTCTATAACAAACAAAACTCCTGTCGCTTTTCAAGGTAGGGTGTTGTCATGAAGATGAAAAAACCTCTGTTGATGTGAAGTTACTTTGAATGATGCTGGAATAGAATTGTGGGAATATAAGAATTCTTGTGTTCACTCTCATTTCCTTTGAGATTTAACAGACATAAAATGCCTTCAAAAATCAGCCCAGTCCCAGTAGTTTAGGATCACCTCTTGAGTGATCTAACTTATTAGAGCAATACCTAATGCTCATATGTTGCTTGAATCATATACACTATAATGTGGGAACTATAGGTGAGCGGTTGAAGTTCAGTTCTGTTTTCACTTGGGACCAAATAAAAATTCCAGAGAGCTTTCTTCTTTCCTGTGCTGGGAAGGAGCAGAAAAAGTGTACTGTATGAGCAGCAGGTGAGAGTGTAAAACATCCTCATTACTGTCGAGATGGACATAGTCTCCCAGTGGGGATGTATAATAAAATTCTTGTATGTAGGACACAGTAGGTACACAAAGATTTGTCTTTGCTGAAAAGTGTCTACTGAGAAATATATATGGAAGTAGGAAAAAAGACCAAATACTGTTCTGTCTCTCTTCGTCTGTATTGTGCAGGAAGGTTGAACAACTGTACATTTGGGAAAGGGCTAATGTTTCCACAGCTCAGCCTTTCAGTTGAGCCTGTGGTGCACTGGGGATATGACTTTATGCACTTGTCACACCCATGTTTGTCCTGTGGTTCTCATCTCCGTTAGGGAAGGACAAGCAAAGTCCTGATAACTCAGGAAGCTGAGACTGTATGGTAGCTGTTGCTTTCCACATAAAAGTAGACTAGAAAGGAAGGGACAAAAATATATTGTCCTACCTGTTTCCCATCTCCTGCTCTATCCTTCTCCCTGGTCCCCTCTCTGACATCACCACCCCCTTTATGCCACTGAGTACTAAATGAAATGAAAACCCTCAAATGTGTTTACAAATATATAGGTGAATATTGGCTGATGCTTTGCTCTCTCTGTGATTTATAGTGGTACCCATGAGGTTTGATCTGTTTAGGTGGCTTAGTCTATTTTTATAATTTTATGCATTTTTGAGGGTTTTGTGACTAACTACTGAACATTAATTTAAAGGAAGTCTTACAACCAGCAATGTAAACTATGCATATTTTTCAAAGGTATAATTGAAATGGAGGATGAATGATTAGAAGTAATATCTGTAGCCAAAAAGTTTGTCTTACTAGTTCCTTGTGCGCTAAGCTATGATAGAATTGCAAGAAGCTGGAAGACTTTCTTGCCCAGCCTCACTTGGTCAACAGCAATAAGACGCAGCATTGAGTAGCTCTTGGTGTGGCCAGCTATTTCCTTCAATCCTAGCTAGACGCAGCAGTGGTTCCTAACCTCACTGGTGGAGTCGGGACCAGTGAAGTTTCTCCCCGATTGTCAGCTGTCATAGCAGTATACTGTAAAACTACCTTTCTTTTTTAGTGCTAATGATCTGCTAATATCTGCTATTTTTTTGACCTGCTAATATCTGGTGACTGTGTTTTTTTTTGACCTGCTAATATCTGGTGACTGTGTTTTTCCATGTGTAACTTTCACACAAAATTGTGTGCCACTCTGGGGGTAAACATTTTTGGTTTTGAGAAACTTCGTGGGAATGAGTAAATCTTGCAGTTTTCATTTTATATATTCATGGAAACCAGACTTACAGGTGCGTTTCCAGACTAGAAACACGCCAGCAGGTACGCTACAGCGTCTGCATTTGATAGACTTTCTGCTCTGTCTGTGAAGCACCAAGGGCACCTGTGGCATTGCGTGCAGAACAAATGTGGCATAGAAAGCACTTTGTAAATGAAATTACATGCTTCTTCCAGTTTTTTGTACTGAGGAAGAATTTGGGATATCTAACTAGGAAAGAAAAATTGTTCCTCGTTTTATTTGTATGCCATTCCAAGAGGGGTTCTGCATATAAACAAGCATTACTGCATAATTACAAGATAAAATGCATGAAAACTTTGAAAATACGTAATGTTGTCCTTTATTGGATAGAAGTACTTGCAATTTTTTTAAATAGGCACATTCCTCTTGCTATCATTCATACAGAATGCTTTAATTTTTTGTTACGTTTTATGCATAGTCTATGGAAGAAATCTGCTTAAAAACTGCCTGCAGTTATCAATACTCATCCATTTTATTTTGCCCGTTGTGACTAACACTTTTGCTTACTTGTCTATACGGCACTTAAGGAAAGGCCACAGTTCTTAATCAAGATTCTAAGCTTATCTCAACATACTTAATTCAGTAATTATTAGAATGGTTTCCTTCCTGCCTCATCTATTTGTTACTGTAATCATACTCAGTAGCTTAAGGGGTTGAGAGCTGTTGGCAGAAATTCAGTGTTTACATGTGTTAATTTACTGGTTTATTATTGGTGTTCTGTGAATTGTAGTAGTCAGTTCTGCCCCTTCTATCATGGATTCATAATAAAAATATAAAAATTAATACCTAGTTGCATACATACAGATTCAAGAAATCAATAAGATAATACAGCATAAACAGTAGTTTTAGAATACCAACCATCTGACTGGATAAGGTGATTAAAGTATTGTGGGAGAGGCTGTTGAAGTAGTAAACCAAGTCCTTACAAACCACGTTATTTTGCATGAGAAGAGGTGGATGTTTTTATTGTTTGAACCTCTGACTTCTGGTTTCATTGGCCATGGGAGAGGGAGAATGTATTGGCTGAAACCTCTTGAGCACTATACTATTGAGTCTCTCCCCTCCCCCTTTTTCATTTCAAACTGAAGCGTCCTCATTGAGCTTAGTTTAGATGAGGTTTTTCTGCTCTTTACTCTATGAGGCAGGGCACTGCTGGAATAACTGTGTGCTGAATGCATGGACTGTAAAATATACACAGATTATGTCCCTTTTAAAACTTAGAGTTACCTTCTGTGACCTGTGTAGTTCACATAATGTTTTTCTATTACTGTTGCTATGCTCAGCTATACCTGCAACAAATAGGAGAATTGAGACCAGTGTGGATGCCTTGCCCATATGAATAGAAAAAAATTGTTCCCTGTAAAACTGAAAAAACCAAAACCAACAACCCTGACATTTCCTTTCCTCCCCCCATAGAGAAGCCAAGCCCCCTCAGGTTTGACTTGGAAGTAATTTAGCTCCATCTGGCTACAGAGGTTATGTGAATCAGTCTCAGTGTTGGAACAGGCTGAATCCTTTAATTTGGAAACTGCTACTTAAAAGTATTTAAAAAGAAAATCAAATCCAAATGCTGCACTGTAGTTGTCATCCTGTGTTGTAATTGGCATGATGAACCTTGCATATTACACCCAACATCTGTTATTGCAGTAGTTATTTTGGAGGCTTTTTTTCAACACTGAGAGGTCAACAGTTAGGAATCCTAGGGTCCTGCTTATGAATCTAGAAATGTAGAAATATCTAAAATAAGCAAAGGAGGCTCTGGAACAGTGAGTCATTTTGCCAAGCACAGCAGTCTAATGTCCAGTTTCCATAAGGTCATGTCATTTTCAGAGGGGTACAGCTGTTGTGTAGAAATGATCTGCAGGAAGGCAATGTGGTGACAAAGTTCCATGTACTAGACATTTGCTCAAACTATGAAACTCGTGCATATATTTGTTTATGATAATGGCAGCTTGAAAATGCTACCTGCCACCTGTTAAAATTTCTCTTAGCATTTCAGTTGTGTTCCCTGAAGCTAGCTAAAGGTTACAGAGAAGAAACTAATTTATGTCCCATTAATTAGCAGCACAAGAGTAATAGCCAACATTTCTTTGAGGTCTGAACCTTGGGATTATTTATAAAAGCTGCAGAAATAGTCAAAACTCAGGAGGATATCCTCCCAATTATAATATTACCCTCGGATTGCCTTAAAATATATGGCTTGGGGTTAGGTGCTCAGATTGTCGTGAGCTGTTGACATTCAATTGTGGGGCTCTTTTTGGAGGGCAGACAGGGACATAGTGATGCTTATATTGTAAAGTTTTTTGTTTAAATAATGCAAAGTAAAGCTCTCTTATTTCTGCTCACATTATCAAATCAGGACTGCAAAGCTGAGTTTTGAGCATCTATATTTTAAAATAAGTCTTTTTGGTAAAAGCAAGAATAAAAGCAGTTTGGTTACCATAGAGATCCGGTCCATTGTGTTCTGTTTGTTCCACACCCTGAGGCATGCAGAGTTTATGCCTGGACTCCTCTTGCAAAGCAACAGGTTTTGGTTGTCTTTCTGCTTCCTGTCCTCACAATCCAGCAGCAATCCAATTGTTTTGAGATGGAGCTCTCCTTTTTCCCCTTTCTCCTTTTGGTCCCCGGTGCTTCTCCACTGTGCCCAGGGACTATTGCTTCCCCTGAGAAAACTCCCAGCTCAGATTAAAGAAACAAGGTGAACTGCTGCTGTGGCAATATGCAAAGACATTAGAATACAGAAAAGGGACTGAGTGTTGGCGTGTGAGTGAGTGGAGTATGGAGGCTTGTTTGGCTCTTGTGAACAAGGCACAGAAAGGGGAGAGTGATCATAATACAAGCAAAAGTCGCAGCATCATCTTGTGTTTTCTTTGTCATGCTGTTTAACAACCAGTTTCATGTCAGTGCCTTAACTAATGGCAATTTTGCGATCAGCTCTGGGAAATACGTTTGTTTGCATGAAGAGGACCATGTGCATTTGTGTTTTGGTATAGAGAATAATCCTTTGCTGCTTTAGGGCTGTGACTCACTGAGAACATTATTGGGTGCTTTGTAGGTATGGAATGGGAAGCTGGTTTCCATGAAATCCCTAATGACATAAGTCTAGTCTTTGAATTCTCATGCTCTGGAAGAGTTAATCCAAAACCCTGTGAAGTAAATGCAAAGTCCCTAGTGGCTTCTCAGAACTTTGCATCAAGCTGTTGAGCTGAGAAACCTACATGCTTTTCTACTGACAGCACCATGTGATGGTGTATGAGGACTTTTTTCCTGCCTTGGTTCTACAATTGCTCTCTGTAGTGCTTAAGAAACAAAATAAAAACAATAAAAACCACCTCTGTAAGCAAACACCAGAGAATGCATTCTGTCCCTTTTTAAACTGACCAGTGAGGCTTAGTAAGGCAAGAAGAATGCAATTTCATCTGGTTCTAGTGTTAAAGAGTGCATCAGAGAAACACCTGAGCAAAATTTGGCATGGTAAGACAAATACTTACATGGAAAGGTTTTAGAATGACAGATTTGCACTGTATTGTGTGATGTGTCTTGGACCTGTTTTGAATAGACCCCGTTGCAAGCCTATCAGTATTTGTTCCAAAAAACATTCACTGAAGAGTTACCAAAAATTTTTAATTTGTTTGATAGTTCGCTTTAATTGCCTTTCTGTAGTTCATTCTAATTTCAGGTTAATTGTATGCAATTTGATGATAATGTGCAGTCTCTACCAAATTCAAATTCTGCAAAGTCGTCAAGCAGCATTCCATCTTAATGAAAATGCCATTTGGAAGGGAGAAATGTTGCTTAAAAGCAGAGGTCAATTTTGGCAGCTAATGAGTTGGTGTAACTGACCAGAAATGTCTTCCTGAAGGACTTTTATGAATAGAAAAACATGTTTTTTCTCAGTCAGCTCTTGCAGTGACTTCGGAAGGTAAACCTTTTATTATGGCAGTTTCTGAGAAAGTGTATTTTGGCAAGGCTTCATGAACCTGGTCTGTTCCTGTTACAGATGAAGTGTGCCCCTTTTCTTACAGCCAAGATGTTGGGCAGAGACGTGAATATAGCGGTGGGGGGATGGAAGCAGGAAAGTAAGCAGAATGGAAGCTCATGCAAGTGCTTTGAATAATCCATGGGGACTGGGTAATTATGTATGACTTTTAATGAGATGAAGATGTTGATGTTGGTAATAGAATTTTTCTGAAGCAAGAAGAAAACTGATGCTCAACAGACTAAGAAAATGTAATGTGGAAGTGTAGTTCAGTGCTAGCTTTGTTAAAAACATGCAGTGCCAAGTTGAAAACACTAAGACTTATTCACATGTCAAGGAAAAACAGCATCAACTGGGAGGGTGGTAATTTCCAGTTTATCTGTGGGAAATGACCTTGCTGGATGCTTTCCCCTCTTAAAAGGGGAAAATAAAGTACCTTTTATTCTACATGGTCCTTCATCCTGTGCTGTTCATTTGACATTGGCCAGGAAGCAGATAGGATTTGAACATTGACTTAGCCTAGCCATAGGGGACAACTGTTTTTTAATTACCCAAATGGAGAGGAAAAGTTGGTATCCCATTAGCAATCGTCAAAGACTAAAGCACCATAAAGTGTAATCACTTAACAATGTGTGTCTATAGTATTAAGCATATTTGAATGAATGCCAATGAATGACTTATAAATTGTAACTAATTACAGAAGTCTTGGGGCATATCTAAACAGTGTTTGTTTTAAATTTCAGAAACAAACATCAAATACAAACCAATGAAAATGGATTTATATGGTTAGTCTTCTTCTCTCACATGGAAACTAATTTCCTCTTTTGAAGGAAATCTTGTACCATAAGCAGCACATTCAGTGAATACCGGTGATATTTAGTTAGTAAACCTGTTTGAGAAGAAATTTTCTTTTTTTTCTTTCTTTTTTTTTTTTTTTAGTGAAAATTCTTTTGTAAGAACACTCGGTCTAATGCCTTTTTTTTTTTCTATCTAGCTGAAACAGTGGGGTCTGTTAGCAGGAATGCTAGCATCAGGATACAGGTTTTTCTCAAAGAGAACCTTTGGGAAATGATTGAGCTGTGACAGGGAGATTTTTTCAGATTTCAAATGGGAATTAGGTGCTCAGTCTTCATGGTTTCCAGCATCTAACAGCCATTTGTTCTTTTGTTAATCTCTGGTTTTGATCCGAAGTAATTGGCTTCTGCCTGTGTATCTTTATCTCCTTCTGCGAGGCATGTGTGAGAAGGAATGTGTTGTAGGGAGATTCGGACTGCTCATCAAAAAGAGCATCATCTGTGCGCTGGCAGTTAGTTGAATGTGACAGCGTGCTGAATGTGGATTGCAGACCTGCAGAGTGGAAGAGGATGAGAGCAGGATTCACCTTCTGGTGACCTTATTATGCCAGCAACCAAAATGAGTCACTCAAATATGTAATAACCAGGTAGAGGCTGGATTCAGTGGGTTCACTGCATGCTATGTACTGACTGCCAAGGAATGGCTGTTCTGGCCGATAACCTCAGACACTGTCCCGCTCCTGGTATCTGCAAGCTTTTTGACTTAGATCCGAGATAACAAGTCTCAATTTTGTTGCTCTTTCAAAACTTAAAACAGCTCTTTAGTACTTTAGAATGGAGAAGAAAAAACCCGCAACCCCAAACCCAGCAACCCCTCCCCGCAACACCGAACCCCAAAGATCTCTTAAGGTAAGAGCCTTTGAATTTGAATGGGGGAATATTAGTGCAGTTACTAGAAGTTAGAATCTTTTGTATTGAAGTTTCAAAAAGACAAAAGAAAAGTGTGTGTAAAGCATTTTTAGGGCATTTGTTACAAAATTCCAGTGTAATGCTAAGCAAACTGCCTAAATCAAACTTTAGGTTGCTGATTCCACCTGGGTTGTCATGATGTCTTAGTTTGATTTGCAAAAATCCAGGTCGATACCAGGTGTTAGAAATATGGCTGAGACTTGAGCTTGACTATGGAATAGATAATACTGACGACCTGCGTCTGGGCTGAATTTACTGGTTTTGAACTGGGTAATCAATGTTTTCTGTGTTTGTTTGTATGTATGCCATCCCACATGTAGAATGGGTGCAATGAGTGAAACGTGTTTTTTCCTAGCACTTGGATCTTAATAAAATTAACAGCATAGAAAAATCCTTGTAAGAAGTGGATATTTGTGTTCAAAGACGAAACTATCAAAAACATGAAGGTAGGCATAGGTGCTATTTTAATTTGTTATTCAGTCTGCTTATTGAGTTCCTTTTTTTTTTTTCAGTGTATTGCATAGCATGGGAGGGAGGCTTGGGGGGGGAAGTAGGACCATATAATTAACAATTGGATAACAATGCAAACAAGGCTGCTTAGGCAACCTCTGCTCTGTAACTAACTTTTATTGTAGGGGTGTTTGTGGAGGTGTGTGCAATTCTATTGCAAAGCAAGTAACGGGGGGTAGTTTATAAACATTAATTAAGTCATGGTGTGTCTATAAGCGAATATTGTTCGATAGCTAGGAATCAGTTACACATTATTTTTTTTCAAAGGGCATTCAGTGACACAAGGTAAGTCACACACAGAGAAACTCCCACAGTTCTTGACTCATGGCCATAACTGCAAGACAACTGTTCTAAGTAGTAACTAAGAAGTCTTCCACTATTTTAAAGAAGGAAAGTTGTATTCGGTTTTCCTGTACTTTCTAGGTAATGGGTTTTGAACACTGTATTATATAGTTTTATATAACATAATTGTATGATCAAGTTAATATAGAAACGTGTACATTATTGCATAACTTGTTCAGTTTAATTTGTATGATTTAAGTTCTATAAAACTACATATTTTGTAGTACAAAATACTTTGTTTTAAAACTGCAATTTTAACTTCTTGACATCACTGATGATAAAGAACAGGATGGAATGCCCGGAGCCCTGTATGAATACCACACAGTACATTAAGTGAATCTGTTTGCCAACTGGCTGGTTCTGTCATGTGAGATTCTTATTTCTATCAAGCACAATTAAAGACTATAGGAGGTATTTACATGTGAAAAAAAACCCCAAACCCCAAAAAATAGTGTTTTAGGCCTACAGTGGACATTTAAAGTTGAAAATTCTTTGTAGAAGTCAGAAATGTAGTGATATAGAGAATGCATGATTGTTGCTTTTTTTTTCTTTTCCTATTAATAGCTAACTTTAGCAATTCTGAAAATGGGGGAAAAAATCCCTTTGAGTTGACAAAGCACAAAAATATTTATTTAGTGATTTGAAACAGTGGAAAAGGTATTTGGGGTTGAATGAAACATTTTGTTTGGCCCAAATGATAGTTTTATTATATTGAAGTATTAAATATGCATTGCATAATGCATTGCAAGCAAAGCTTTTATTCTTTAAAATCAGTATGATGTATGGCTAAAAATCAATGAAAGGGCTAAAAAACAAAGTAAATCAATATGTAAAGGCCTAAAAATCATTGAAAAATTGAAGTGCTTTGTCAGAAAATATCAACAAAACTTTGTCTTTAAACATATGCAGACAATTTTATTTTATGAAGACAAATCTGTTAAAACTTCTTACATCACCATTTCACAAAGTCCCGGTGTTACTCTTATATTCTTTTGGTTGTCTGAGTTGAGAGGAAAACCTGGACTGAGAGACTTCACCCAGCCTCAGCTTTGTATCCTCTTGAAGTAAGCAGCTATTGTAAGATAAAATGCTGTTCTGAGTCTTAAAAGTTCCAGAGAGTCTACTTTTGCCTTTGTTAAAATGGTCATGGGGTTGATAGGCCCGTGGCAGCTACTGAAGTGTGCACACCAGCCTCTCCCCTTTAGCTGCTTGTACTCGATTTTACTGTTTCAAAATGAAAGTTATTTTCAGATTACACTTTACTCCACAGCTCCATCCACTGTTTGGCTCCCTTGGCTGCCTTGCCTTCGGAGAGGCTGAGGGTGAGATCATAGGAGGATAAGCAGGTCAGGGCCAACCTGCGGCATGGAGAGGGCTCTGTGGGAAAGCCAGCTCAGAGCCCATCCAGGAGCTTGGCACAAAGCGCACTGCCGCTCGCTCGTGTTTTGGAAGTGTTGCTTGACTCTCTTCTTCAGAAAATCAAAACCTCCAATAGATACTGATCTCCTAAGATACTGTACAGCCCAACAAGTTATGTACTGTGCCCAAGAAGTAACTGGCTCATAAAGTTTATCTGTGTGTTTGAAGGCACTTAAAAACTGACCGGGGATAAAGTGTCCACTGTTGCCAGAAGGATAGCTACAGTTTAGAGAAAAGTAAAACATGCACTAGACCTATAGTACTTGACTCTATTGCACAAAAGAGACTTTCAAGCCTTTACGTTCCTTGTCTGAGGGCTCTGTTTTGTATCTGACGTGCCGTAATGGCTGAATGTCAACTCCTACAAAAGTGGTACAAATACTGTCAGAATAAAGCTCACTTTGCTAAGATCTAGGACAGGAAGCTCTTGCTGTGCGAAAGCCACAATGAGGAAAGTCTGTTGCTAGCAATGAGAAAGCTGAGTAGGAACCCACTTAACTCTGATTGAGGAATTACTGCTCTGCTGAACTGGATCCAGGCAGAAGCGTTTGCACCTATAAATTATTTGAAAGTTCTCACACTTCTGAGGGGGGAAAGACCTTTTGGTGTGGACTTGGGAATAGGATATACTTCTCTGGGACTTTCATTTCACTCTTGTAGCATCAAACTAACCTATTCTGATTATTTTTTTTTTTTGTTGTTGTTGTGATTTAATGCCTTTCTTCCTCCATGTTTGTCTGCCGTTCCCTCTAGGGACCGTTACCTCTGAGGCAAACGCAACAGAGTATATATTGAGTTGTGAAGGGCTGTAGGCATTATGAAAGTTTAGCTGGGAAAAAAGATAAGGACAAAGAACTGCTTTGAGGTTCTGTTCCTTGGTAGATGTTCTTCAGTTTTAAAACTTTGGTTAATCAGTATTTTGGTGGGGTGGGGTTAGTGGGGGGGAAACAAGGAAGAAATTATCTTGGCATGGGAAGCCATTTAGAAC
>KZ506020.1:81444-94515 GCA_002844005.1 Limosa lapponica baueri
GTAGGACATGTACTTGGGTATGGGAAACTAAGGTGCCTGGCCCTTCCTCTGCCTAAACCCTATTTCTGGTAACAGAAGGGGGGCTTTATTGTGTTTTTTGAATCACAATTAAATGATATAGTGTGGTGCTTATTTTTCAGAATACCCAAAGCATTCATAATTTTTAATGTTTAGGTTTTTTTATACTTGAAACAAAGATCCTCTGTTTGCTTTAGTCAGTATCTAGAATTGTTATTGTGGTTACCCCTTCTGCTTCCCTGATTTGGGAAGGCTAGGAAAACATATTCTTTCTTGCATCATGTCATCTTCTGGCTTCTCCTCCTGCAGCCGACTACCTGGTTCATCCTGTGTTTTCCTGAATTAGCCCAATTTTGATGGCCGTTACTGGCTGGAAAACAGATCATAAGAACTAAACTACTGGGTGGAGCAAGGGACTAGCCGGATGGCAAAGAGTATATTTAAGTAATCCATTTGGCTGGAATGCTTGTTTGCCTTAACGGGGCACCATGTACTCTACCCTTCTGTTAGTCCTGGGAGAGAATCTCTGTATTATCCATGAATTAAAGAATCAGACTGTTAGCCTTAACCTGAGAGGTTTGATTCATACCTCCTATCAGCGAGTTTTCAGTGAATTTCTGAGAAGTGCAAGGTGGATTAAGTAAAAGTTTTTGTCTGAGCCACTCTTGTTTATTTACAAAACATCATTTTTTTTAGTTGGAAACTGACCTGAAATGTTGAAAAAATAACAGAAGGAAAACATCCATTCTCCTGGGCATCTGTACTTGCTCAGTACCTATATTACTTCAAGTTGTAGAGGAGAATGTCTAAAGAGGGTTGTTAAGAGTTTTCCATCATTAAACAGGCCATAATCTAAACTTGTGTTAATATCATGCAATAAAGAGAAACTGTTACTAGGTACTTAAAAGTTCTCCTCTCTAAGTTATGCGCATGGTAGCAAGATACACCAGCTAACTAGTATTTTTATCATACTAAGACAAATATATTGAGGTGGAATCAAGCCCTGGGTTTGGATTACTAGTGTTTAAATGAAGCAATATAGGTACAAAATAATCTGCAGAAAATTGATGCATAAGCCTATATTTCAAAGAAGTCCAAGTTTTTTAAAATGAAGTCACACTCAGTTAAATCTTTGCTCTTCCTGGAATTATGTGGTAGTTTTTTGATAACAGTACTACTGTGTTTGTGATCCCAGGATAACTTTAATTAATTTTTAAAAATGTATTAGATAATTTTCTTCTCTTCTCCTCCCTCTGCTTAGGGAGTTGTCAAAGCAAGCTTGAGTTATTTTACAAATAATTTCTGATCTTGAGAGCACTAACTCTATTAGACATGAAATATGGGAAACAATACAACAGCTCATTGCATTGTATGTGTATCTTTCCCTTGCCATCTTTTCTACCTCATAAATCAAAAATCCCAAACAAAGAATAAAAAAGAGAAAGCATAAAAGGAAAGGGGAATAAAACAAGAATAGGACAGGAAGAAGAGAGCAGATTAATATTTTTCTTTCAGAAAAAATGATTAAAATGAGAGACAAACAGGTTTCTGGAACACTGAATATCACTTTCTTTCCTATATTGACCAAACACAATAGTGTTTTGTATCTGCACATAATCATCACACACACAAAGAATTTGATGTTTCTTGTTTCTATAGCTACAGAAAGTGTAATTACTAAATAGTATCTTTTACAAATTTCACTGTAACTTCAGGTAACTAATGATGCCTTTTTTTTTTTCTTAACTGTCTGGGGCAAAATGCTCATTTTGAATTTAACACAAGTAATACCTTTTTTCCATCTTAGTTAAGTACTTTGTCATAAGACTTATCTCTGCAGAGCCTGGGGTTCCATCTGTAAGCATATTACAAATATTATTGCTACTTATTTTCTGGAAGGAAGATAAAGTACTGTGTGTGTCCAGAGAAGCTTCTCTTCCATTTTTACTGTGTGCTACGTACCGCTGCAAATTCAGCATGAAATCACTGCAGAGATAATTCATACTATTCTCCAAAATCTTGCATTAAACCAGAGGCACCTCAGAGACCATAACATTATCTCTGGGAATACAAACTATATAAATATAGACTTGTGTATGCAGGGTTATGTTGGACCATGTAATTTTCTTAACAACAAAAAAGAAACCAGGTAAAGAATGTTTGTTTTTCCTTTGTCCATGAGAACCAGTTCTTCAGCTAACTGCCTCCTAATTATTCTGTGGGAGGAAGGAGACTTTTTTTTTCCTTTTTTAGGAGAGGTTCTTGATCAAAAATGATAAATTCAGTGAAGCACAATTCAGGCTGAACAAACTTTTAAATTGTGTAATATGAGGCATATAAGGGAAGTTTGTTCTGAATCTATGTAGCAGAAAATATGTATCTGAATTTATCTTAGAAATGTGAAAATTAGTCTGGAAAACTGTATAACCTCTGTTTGCTTATAAGAGCTCTAGTGTATTTTGATTATACTAAAATCAAGGAACTAACTTTTCTCATTTGTTCATGATTAGACACAGGCTCAAACCATCATCAGGCCAGAAATTTTCAAGGTAATTGGTAAATTAAGATTTCAATTTACTGCACTGAAACAAACACTAGAAGAAAAATTATCCTGGTTAAGGATGTTCTTTTATTTGACCTAAACTTTTTTACTTTGTTCATCTCTTACATTGTGCAACACATTGAATTTGAAAATAATATATACCAAAAGCATTAAAAAAATATTGCTAGTCCATGTAAAGTTTTCTGGGATACCAAAAGCTGTGAGAGAGAGAGTGAGAAGTCTGCACAGGCTGACATTTTTCTCCCTCCAGAAGAACCAGCTTACTTCAGCGTCTGTCTTTCTTGCATTCATGAAAGGCATCTCCAAATGTTTTTTGTTTTTTTTCATATATGTACTTGTGTGTATATAAATATAAAAAGCCCTTTTTATGTAGCTATATGCGTATAAGCATTTGGAAGTGTATATATATTTAGTACTCGTACATTAAATCAGAAGAAAATATATTTGATTCTAGTACAGACTTATCCTTGTTGACTATCTTGACAGGACTTACTGGTCTTGATTTTCATTGAGTCAGTTAATGGAATTTCTCTTAGAAATTAAACCGCTCACAAAGACACAAGTTTATTGGCTTGGCAGCTGAAATGTTATTCCCCTATCTTTGTCCATGGCAGTATTTATACTTGCCAGATATTTGCCATTTTGTTCTATTTGCCATTTGATGGATTCGGAAACCTCATGTGTGAAATTATTGTGCCTAACTGGGGCAGTATGGAGCGTGGCCTAAACTATTTAAAATGAATGGAGTGACAGTGGGGATGAATGGCACGGCCTGACCATGGCCGGCTTTCCTAGCCGTGTGCTAAATCGTGTTGTGGCCAACAGTCACAAGACATGGATCAGATACCTTGTAAAGTTGGAAGACAGGAGCATTTCAGGAGAGTTTCACAGGAAGAACCTGACAGCGCTTCCTCCAGACCTTCAGGACAGAGTTACTAAGAATGTGACTTTAGCAGTTTCCTGTCAGTTTGCTTTTTTCTGTAGCTGACAGCTGGAGGACATGAAAGTAGCTGTGCCAGAAAAGTCCTGACACTGATTTGCCCTTGCATAAAAAAGAGCTAGTGCTTGACCATCTTACACTGCATGGTAAGAAAAACCAAGGAAATTACAGGGTTGAAGTGTTCAGCGGGCAGGGGTTGCTTGCCTGCAGTTCTCTGGGCATCAAAAGGCATAGAACCAAGTTGACAGATCGTTAATTCCTTTTCTTACACATAGCACCCGTTATAAAAATAGAAAAGGGAGGAGGAGGTTTGGCCTTATTCCAGGCAGAATCCCAGTTCCCTCCATTTGGTACATGGGTGGTGTTTCCTCTTCTGGCACTCAAGGATTTGATTGTTTACACAGGTTTGCTTAGCGAGTACACAATTTAAAAAATGATTTGACAGAAAAACAGACTTGCCTGCATGCGTGCACATGGAAATTTATACGTTCTGTATGAATGCATGGCGTAGACAAGAGAGAGTGTCTTCCTTTTGACAGGACAGCAGTTGGGTAAGATGGAAGCATTGGGGCATCTTGCCCCATGCTCAAACTTTCTTCAGCAGCCCTTTAGTGTGTGGCACTATCCTTGCCATCATGTATTTGCTGGGTTGAGCAGGGAGGTGGATGTGGCTGGGAGAGGGGACCTGAGAACCAGAGAAGGATGAAGGTATTCTTCAGAACTGGCAATTATTACTTCTTGCTGTAGGTACTTGGTGTTGGGAGACTGAATGCCTACTGGGGGTAGATAAAAGGAAGACAAAGCTGAGAGGGTGCTGTGGCTTGCTCAGCTGTGTGTATGCATTTATTTTCATGCTAGCAATAGTGATGTGTATACACATGGCATCTGTATTGCATGTGATGCAGCAGCTGTACTAGCTGTGGTTTTATTGTTGATTACAATGTAGATAGTTTAGAAAAAATTTACAAATGCAGAACAATGAGCTGAAAATATTTGGATATTAATTGTATGCTTAGGAGGTTCTCTCATTTAAGTCCATCAGGACACTCAATATTACCCAAACATGTTGATGAAGATCTGTCTTCAGGTTTTATTGAATACTTAAACTGTACTATTTGAGCATTTTGCATTGTTTTAATGACAGTTCCTTTAAATGAAATAAAATGTGAAGAGATAAGCTAAATTTCTTATAGTCACATAAGCAAAGCAACCATAAGATTAATTGTGTTTATTTCTTCACAACAAATTCTGATGAAAGCAAACACAGTTCAAATTTTCAAGTTCAATGTTATGAGGTAATGCAAGAAGAGAAGCGAGTACAGTATGAGTGGTAATTGAGGGAAGGCTTTTAAAAGCCTGCTTAAAGTCTAATGTTATTAACAGTATCACAGTATTGCATAACAGATTGTAAAATCTTTGGGTGTCACCTGTACTGCTGGTTTAAAATTAACTGGTTGGCCTGTGTAGTCATCCTGTTGTGTTATGTGAATTGTAGACTGAGTGAAAGAAAGAAAGGTATTACAGTATTTCATAATGACTTCTTCAGTGATTGCAAATGAATCAGGTTAGCAATTTCAGTCATCTTTTTCTCAATTCACATTATTCCTTGGCAACACTAATAAAGAAGAATGTAAAAGGTGGATTGAAGGATGAAATGACAATTGTACAAAATCTTAGAACAACTTTTTCTTCCTTCTCAGTCCAGTGAAAGCCAACATTGTGCTTATACCATTTTGCATTAGATGGATGTGGTAATCAGGTTAAGTAAAAGTAGTGGAGGTTTTATCAGCAATAGGGAAGCAGAGAAGGTAGTCTTAAGTCTTTCTGGGTCCTCCTGTTTCCAGGGATGAACATGCCACCTTTTGCAATTTGAACTCTGTTTCAGCAGAATTGGACCAGACACACTGGTTCATTCTTGTACCCGCTACGCTTTTCTTCCCGTTTTAACTTAGCTGCCAGCAATGCATTTCCTGCCTGCTGGGTGCTCTTCTCTCCTCTATCTTCCTGTTTTCTTTCTATATCTCTGCCTTTCTCTCTCTCACTTACTGCCACTAATTAGCACTCTTCTGGTAATTATATAGATAGAGATCCGTAAAACTGATCTGTGTTGATTGCGCAGCCAACAAACAATGGCAGAGCCAGGGCTGTTACCAAGCCCTGGTGTCAGCATTGCTTGGCAATGTTGTAGCAGCCAAGAACTGGCTGGTTACAGTGGGATATTTTTCTCTCCAGTTTTTCAGAACTGAAAAATATTTGTGTGCGACCTGAAAGACCCTGTTTTTGATTTTTTGATTTTTTTTTTTTAAACAAAGTTGAATCCCTAGAACTTTCTTTAAGACTGAGCAGAGCAATGCAGTGTTGTTAGACTGTAATTACAGGATCTGGTTTAACTTCTGAAAAATAACCTTTCAACTGACAAACAACCCTTAAAATAATGCTGCTTGACTCACGAAGATGCATCTTGGGCAAACCCATCATGGCAGAAGTTCCTTCAGATTTCTAAGACAGGCAAAAGACTGTTTTGTACGAGGGTGTCATTTTTGTGTTGTAGGAATAACAAATGACAACCAGTGATTAGGAAATGCTTTTGGAGAGTTATTAGAGAGGCATTTAATAAGCAAAAAAAGTAGTTTAGAAAATGTCAGTGTACCCTGAGGATATGGTTTTAGAAGGGATGGCAGCATTTTCTGTGACCAGTAACCTGCCTGGTGCTGAGAATTCATTTGAAATGCAAAGTATAGGACAGGTCAACGATATTGGGCACAGCATATCTGGAGAAAATGTGTGGCTTATTGCAAGACTAGCTATGTAAAATGATAAAAGAAAAAAAAATACATCTTTATATTAAACTAGCTCACTTGTTTCTTTGACTGGAATAAGTGTTGGGCTGTGTCATGGAGGCAGTTTGGTCAGGCTGAGTAAAACAGACTTCCAAATCATTTCCTGAGCTGGCTGTTCAATAATGCTTCCACCAAGCTGTGCTCCCTGTTATTGCTGGCCCTTCTCCTGGGAACTGCACTTCCTGTACTTAATTAGATGAAAAAAAGGATGAGCTATTCCTCTCTTTCTCCCTTCAGGCTCATGTCTGGACGGTCCCAATTCCAGTGCTCAGTAGCACAGCTCACTGACCTGGCTGCTAACCTGAGAACCCACCTTCAGTGAGAGGATTTGCTTTGCTTTTTCAGCTTGAGAAGAGAGTAAATTCCAACTAAAATTGCTCCTGTGTTAATATCAAACCCAGTGTGACTGTTGTTTGGGGGAGAAAGTGGGAAGTTCCCAATGCCTTTGTTACTTTGGGTATCTTTACAGCTTTGATTTAAAATCTTCCTTTCCTGCTCTGAGTTATGTCAGTATGTGGAAAAATGATATAATCTTCTCTAATTAATGGTGAAATGAGTCGTGGCAAATACTGCCATCCAGGTACCAACCAGCCAGAAGTGGCTCAAATATTCAAATACTAGGTGATATCAAGCTCATCTGGAAAAGCCAGCTCTAATAGGAGCTAAGCTGGATCAGCTGAGTTCTTGGCTTCTCTGAAATAATGTGAAAAGGGTACTAATTAGTACCATCTCAGCAGGCCTACATTTGAGAATCTTCCAGTTTTGTCAGTAAGGGTAAGGGTTCAGAGGTTGTAAGGAGATGGTATTAAATGCATCAGTTGCATTTAGTGCCTTTTCCCCCACACATCTGGGAGATGGGGAGGGAAAACAAAACTGTACATTTGCTGTGGCCACTGTTTTTCTCTAATTAAGATAAGTCCATTGCTGTGTCTGTTAAAAGGTTTTACCTTGTTATTAGAATGAATCTGTTGCTCTTACCAGTACTTAAATGCAAGGGGGTTAGTGAAAGAAAAGTTTAGGGGCTAGAATTTCTCTGGAGTGAACCTAGGGCGATTTTTCCCTACTTCTGTGAGTGACCTCGCACACTTTTAGAGCCATGGGACGCCTCCTTCCCTGCTGGGAAGTAACACGGGAGCACTGAGGCTGCCCTTTTTCTACTCACCCCTTCTCCCCTCCTGCTAATCCACCTTCTCTACTATCTGTATGCAGTTTTGCCTTTTATATTATAACAGAATAATCTCAAATTAAAAGGATATTAAGATGCACACACATGAGTGATTAGTCACAGTTGTTAACTACTCATCTTTGTTTAGAAAAATACATATTGTAAGGACCACTTCCTTTTCAAAGGAGGACACAGTGAATAGCTTATTGCAAGCAGTGAGAACAGGACCATGTCTTTTTACATCTTTTGAATTTAGCAAAATATTGGAGGAGAGTGGGGGGGATCAACTCATTTGTTGCAGTATTTGAACCCTTCAACTGTTCCCGGATGGCTACAGTCAGTCCTCTGAAAAGCTGTTGTTGCAGGATTCGGACAAAGTTTCGTCATTCTGGTGTCAGAAAGGTCAGATGTTAGAATTCAGAAAAATTATTCACCTCAGATGCCAAATGCAGATTATCTGAAAATAGCCATATGCCAGTTTGTTATGGTGATGTGCACATGCTTGAGCTAGTATGTTGCTTTTGATGCCAAATGTCTCTCTCAATGAGATGAGTAGAAGCAGAGTGTTGATGCAGCGAGTGTAATCCATTCTAATATTAGAACGTGTGGCTGGATCCTGCGAGCTGGCCTGCCCTGAACAGCCCAGTGGTTGCAACTGCAGCTGAGGGTGCTCAGGACTTCAATGCTCTGTGCAAACAGCATTCACTGCTTCTATTTTTGAATTTTTATTCTTTTTCTAAGAAGTATGAGTAAAGGACTAGTCCCCTCACCACATATAGTTGCAGTGAAAAATATGGTCTAACGGAAGTGGAAAAGTACTGTGTTTAATTTTTTTTAGTTGTCTCAGCTAATGCACTTCTAGCTTGACAGGGAACCCTATCCGTAGTCATCCTATCTAGAAACTGAGTTTGTGAGTGACAAAAGTAATATCATAAAAAAGAAACAAAAAACCCCAAGCCCCCAGTTTCAACTTAAGGGCCTTCTTTGGATTTGAATGCAAAGGTCAAGGACTTCTGAAAGTGATATTGCATGCAGCAGTGGCTAAGAGTTGTAAGGTAGGTGGGTAAATAGGCAGGAAGTGTTACTTCTTAGGCTCTACCTTGCTTTGTTATGAGGAAGGGAGTTGTTCAGAAGCATAATGGCAGATGGATAACTGTATCATACCCCAATCCCTTAGGAAACCCCTGCCCCAGAGCCCTGTCTTGACTTTGAAATGGCAAACTGAGTAAGACTGATAAGAATTGAACTGTTCAGAGCTGATTGCTGCCACCTTTAGGCAAGCTGGAAATCATCTCCCCATGGTGTTAGGTATATTCTCCAAACTGCCAGTTGCAAATATAATTCCAAATTCCCCTAACCTCTAGATATTTGGAGGGTTGATCTAGTCCAAAACTCATCTTCATTGCAGGCCCTTGTATTTTACTTGAACTAACCTTAAAAACAATATTGCATCTATGTCACAATAAGTATTTGTAATAAAATTATAAAGAACATGAGTGCTTAATTTAGTAGATATTAAAATTTACTGTCTCTTGCCTTTATTTCAGTTGATATTAACTTTTAATAAATAGATTAGTGTTGATGTTTAAGTCAATAATGTATTTCCTTAATATTTGCATGTTAAAGCATAAGAAAAATCACAGAGTCTTTTTCTTTGCAATCCCTTTCTACTTAGCACTTCCCACCTGTCAAATCTGTCTATTTGAATGCTTTTGGTATTTTGGTCTGTTTAAAAAGCATTAGAGGAGGATAAAGATAGTTCTGTAGTTCATTACAAGAGGACAGTTCTGAGCATAATTGGAAAAATAAAGATACGTTGCCAAAAATGTGTGTTTCTGTCTGACTATGGTACTTATTAGGAGGCCCATCACCATAGTAACTAAGTCTCTGCTAAATAATTACCAACAGATTTGTTCTTTTTTTCTCCTCTTCTAACTTGTATAACATGTCTAGCCTTGACTATAGTTTTAAATATAAGAATTGTGTATATATACATGTTTGCACGATGCACTTGGAAGGTAAGCTGAAGAACTCGCCATATATGATCATAATTCCTGCAGAAGTGACTTCTGGATTCTAGGTGTCTGTGACTTGTTTTCTCACAAATGAAAGAACAGTCCAGAACTGTTTTAATAAAAGCAGTTTTAGTGTTACAGTAAGATGTAGCTATTGTGGAAAGTCAGACATCAGGAAAAAAGCAAGTGTTTTCTACGAAGCCAAAGCAATTTCTCAAAAGACATTAGATTTGTATTTAATAAGCAACCACTTCAAATAGTGAAGAGGAATTCCCTGCCTCAGCTGTCCCTCCCACTCCATCAGCAGCACTTGGGCAGTCCCTTACTCATCAGCATATCAGTGGTATTTCAGTTCATCTGCCTTTTTCTTTTCTTTTTGCTTTTTTTTTTTTTTTTTTTTTGTTCACTGCATTGTGCAAAACAACTGTACAAACTTGGTTTGGAGGATTTACTGTCCTGTGGGCTATAATCTGTGTGAACAATGAGCAGAGAAGGCAGCTGCAGACCAGTGAGTTTCAGCATCTTCATTCGCTCTTTTCAGTTGCTGATGACCATTTCTCTGAACTCTTCTCCTTATATAGAGTCACCTCTATGTTTGTTTCTGGAGCATTCTGGAGAATGCTGGAGTGTTTTGCAAAGTCCGTGACTACTTCTGGGGAAAGTGACCTGCTTCCCCATTGTTTTATTCCCCAGAAATGCCTTTTCGTGGGTGTATTTTGCTTGTAACCTTTTTCTTTTGGGAGAAATCTGCTTAGCTGTCATTCTACTCTTAACAGTGAGATAACTTCTCAGGGTTTCCTCTGGGTAATAGGTTCTTAGTTCCTAAAATGTGCTCAGCTTGATCAGTCCAAAGAGATCTAGTGAAGTAGCCATACCTTGAATGTGCTCTTGCAAAGCGTTGCGTTTGGGTCGAATAACGACACAGTGAACACTTTGTGCTTCCAGCTGAGCTCAGTTTCGTCTTGTTGGGAAGCCAAATAGGTTTATTTGCTGTAGAAGCTAATGCAGCTTGGTACTTCAAAGAGCTGGCCAGTGAATGATCTCTGACTTCTAGGGTTGCCTTTGCCAGAGTGCTGTTACTCATATTAAAGAGGCCATGAACCATTTGGGACCAGATTTCTGAAGCTAGTGAATTAATTTGTCTGTGTACCTGTGCTCACAACAACTAATTGAGGTGAAGCACAGATAAAGCCAAGTTTGTAGAATTGATCATTCACCTTCAATTATTTGCATTAAAACTCATCTCTTTCTCTCCTAGTGAGGAATAGCCTCCAGATATCTCACCAAGGAAAGCATTCGCCTTGCCTGGTTCTTTTTTAGGGGGTGGTGGGGTGTGATAATGTAAATGCTAAGTTCATTCTTGACTTTCTTGTGAAATTCTGGCACGACTCGGCTGTGGGATGAGAGACTGTTGTTGTAGAGATTGGGGTTTGTTTTCTTTTTTAACGAGTTGGAGTTAGTCCATAGCACATTAAATATTCATCTGTTTGAGGTACAGGCATGAGGTCTCTAAAGACACTATCTGTGCTGTATGGTCTTGAGCAGAACGTGGGTTACCCTAGAAACAGTAATAGTAGCAAGACTAGTAGCACAGAGGACTCTGTTATGTGGTATTTTGAAATTACCACAAGTAACAGCAGTAACTTTCAAACTGTATTGTACACACCTTTCATCATTAAAACTGCCATTTGTTGCAGTAAAACATGTATTAAAAATTGGATTTTTCTAAATATGCTCTTTACTGTATTTGTGTAAGTGTTCAAATGTGTGTATGAAATGGATTAGGAGATGAAAAAGACAGTTCAGAGCAGTTCTTGTTTCTATGAATGTCATATAGGAGTGTGTACAGACATGCAGTTCAAAAACTGAACTGAATCAATGAGATGGACCTAATTAAACAAACTCAAATTGTTTTCCAAGGAATAAAACTTGCAATTTGCAGCACTAATACTCCTTTGAAATCTATAAACTTAAATATGTTCCTGAACTGGATGTGGAACATCTCTGCAAATAAGAAGGTAGACCCACTGAATGTGTTGTGGATTTGTTGAGCTTTGGTTCAAAAGGGCATAAAATGTACATATGTAGATGTCGTTAGCTCAACTCATGTAACTTATAGCTGTGGTAAGTACTATCTCAATCAGATATCTAACAGTAATCTTCTAAAAGGCAGTATGTTCAAATTCCAAATATCTTTATTGGTGCAGTAAGTGAAAACAACTTTCTGTTTCTGCAGATGATTCATTTTGGGAAATGCCCTTGAAAAAATCTCCTTGTACTCTAGCTAAGGACATGCATATTAAGTCTAATCTGCAGTTTTAAATTCTGCTGGAGATGAAGATTTATGATGAAGGTTAGACTAAACTATGGCAATATTGTCTTGGTTAGTATAACAGCTAAGTATCTAAGTGAATTTTAAGCTACAGAAAGTACAATTTCTTGTTCACAGTATCTATCCCATTTAATCTGTATCAGAAGTCATGGATATAACGTCTCAATCATTATTGCTTTTACCAGACAATTACTCTTCTACTGACTCATGTCCCCTGACATACGGTTTGTTGCTTTTTAAGCCACTGCCAGACTGTTAAATAGCCACATGTCCCATTTGAAGTAAGTGTGTGGACTTTCAATTGTAGCCCGCATTAATGCATTTGACTTTTTTGTCAGTGTTTACCATTGCTTATTTTGGCTTGTATTTCCTAGTTTCTTTCCTTTTAATGTCTATCACTGACTCCCTAAAAACATGAATGGATTTATTTTTTTAAAATCTATTATTGATCCAAATTGGTTTGGACAATATGATTATTACAATAAAACAATTTACTATTGTATACTGAGCTATGTTTCCAACAATTAAATCTTACCTAACAACAGTTCTGCTTGCTAGTTGCCACTAAATAGCAGTATGTAGTTTGACAAAGTACTTTTCCAGTTTCGTTTTCAAAGCTTTGCATTTTTTTTTTTAGTATGTTTCGTTGGTAATTTGATTCTATGTATTATCATTTGGATACTTGGGAACTTGAATAAAATTATTAGCTATAATCCTGTCTATTGTAACTGAACCGAGAGAGAATTTAATCTACATATGCCTCGCAGTTTCAGATTTCAACATAATTTCCATTTGCGTTCCACTAAAAGAGATAAAATTAGTGCAGAGTCCAGGTTTCATTCAACTCATTCTCTGACCTTTGTGCAGTGTGAAACATGCGGTACGGAAGGATTAGCTAGGTCTGCTTTGTTTTGAAAATGGAATTATGCCATGTATGGTAAATGACAGTCTGTTGGGGAACCCCACTGATTAGAAAAACCTGATCTACCTGGATTTTGACAATAAATTGTGTAACAATGGGTGAGAGCAAGCAGCTACTGAGAAATGTGTATTTTAATAAAAATATGTAGTGTTTATATTGCATAATATCTAACTAGGAAAGCTTAAGAATTTGGCAGGGATGAAAGCAGCAACATAATACAGAATTTCCTCTGAAGAGCCTATAGAATTAAATCAAGAAATTATTATTTTTTTTTTT
>KZ506020.1:104603-126761 GCA_002844005.1 Limosa lapponica baueri
TAGTGGTTGTGCCTGAATGTTAACATTTGCAAATATTTTTGTTTGCCAGTAATTTGTGGTTCTCCTGCTTTCCAGGGAAATAAGATCTCAATGAAGGTGAAAGAAAAAAGAAACCTAAAAAAGGCATGAAGTGATTTGTATTCTTATTATATAAGGCCAAAAGTTTCACAGAGAGAATCTGAAATTTTTTGTCTCTAGATGAGGTTGTAGTTGTTGTGTGCCCTGTCATGTTATCCTCTTGCCCCCTGCCCTGAGGAGCAAAGTATCTGCAATTTTACTGAAACCTGCAACAGCTTTAGGCTCAGCATTGCCCAAAATCACATCGGTGATTAATGTTTTGCTTAGAATCACAGCAATTCAGAGGCTAGATATTTCAGTCACAGTACATGAATTGCGCCACAAAACAAAAACATCAATATCTTTAGAGATTCAATTTTTGCTGATTCTTAGTCTGAAAAAGAACCTTGACCTGAAGAATAGTTCTGTTGCCTAGTCATTACAGCAAGCTCTGACATGTAGGCACTCCAGTTTCCTTATTCTGCCTCATTAATACTGGGCTGACTGTATGTATGCTGTATGGCCAGCATGGAAACTTCACCAGCTTCAGAGCATCCCCCCTTACCTAGCATTCATAGACATGCCTGTCTAAACATAGAGTCTTTCTTCTGTGTTTTACTTAAACTGTATCATCTTTTCCCCAGTGAGAAGGAAGGCGCACACAGCCACAGGTGCCCAAGTGAAATATTCCTCTTGCTGCCCTGTGAAAAAATTCTGATAAGTCCCTGTCAGTTAAGAATTTTAGATGAAGATATTTACCACTAAGGATTGTTAATAATAAATGTTCATGATTTTTTTATTAAGGGCTGAACTTGTGATATGTGGTTCCCTCAACTTTTGAACCCTGTGCGATATCTAATTGAAAATGTCTTTGTTTCTTCCAACCCAGATGAAAGACATCTAACACTTGACAGCTATTTATTTTGGTTAGAGGAATTAGTTTGTTTTCCCTGTGAAATAGATACTTCCTCCAGAGCTTGTCTTTCCCTCACTCTCCATTTACCAGCTACGGTACTGCATGTCTCTCTTAGCCTAGGAGATGCTGACAGCATCAGTGAAATGTTTCAGTGCAAAGAACAAGTTATACAGCAGCTTTAACTAGATCTGAAGAATGGCTGCAGGGAGTTAGTTATACGCTGAATTACCTTGTAGCATCGACCACCCTGAGTGATGCAAAGGCACATTGCAGAAAAATGAGGTTTTATGCATCCAGGTACTTCATGCAGGACCCTAGATACAGAATCTTGGTTTAAAAAATAATTTGAGGAAAAAAATAATTCCTGATGATGACAGGGGGGAGTTGAGTATGTTGTAGATCTGCAGCACAGAATACTGATTCTGAGTAGCAGTCTAGAAAAATGCACGTGGTGTAGAATGGATTTTCCTTGCCTCATTTTTTAATACGAGTATAGTGCTTCAGGTATTTTAAAATGTATGCATGCCCTCTGTTTGTCTATCTGTTTTCCACGGTGTGTGCTGTAGGATGAACCGTACCTTTCACACTTGTGTCAGTCATCTTGGACAAACTCTTTTTGTATGAAAGAATCCTGAGGACTTTTCCTGCTGTTGTACAGAGTTCTTATGTCTCAGAAATGATCTTTGGACTCTTCAGAATTGGATTCCCAGTACTGTGGGCAGTGTGTTATACACTTAGATTCTGATATTTGAATTAGCTGTTGTCAGAAGAGATACTTTCCTAAGATGCGTGTAACAAAACTTGCCGATGTGGAAGCTGTATCTCTCTCTTTTTTTTTTTTTTTTTAAGCAGCCTTGGAAGAATTCTGGTTGGTTCCATGTATGATAAACTAAATACAATTTTGGTTCCATTCCATTTTCAGGTTTCATTTTAGTGAAAACGTGTCTGACTTCCATGACCCGGTATATTTGAGGGGGAGAGAAAATGAAGATATATTGAATATCCTGATATGATACTTGGAAGTACACAGTCTTTCTCTGTTAGCATGATCTTAGTTTCCATATTGTGTCTATATTTTTCTTAGTTCCTGATAGAGAGGTATTCAGTCACTAGACTAAGTGTTTTTCCACAGAAGTGCTATTCTTACATGGTGTTGTCTGCTAAGGGTAGTTTTAAACAGTAGATGAGCAAAGTGTTGCCTGCTATTGGCACTCTGTACGATAGCTCCCATAGTTTCCCAAGGTTGGTGGGGGCTTTCCCATGGGGAACCTTAGTGTGGACAAGGCCTCAGAGTAAGGATTTTTTTCTTTGGAGTTGAAAACAAACAAAATGTGTGTAAGACTAGCCTAACTAATCAAACTGTCTCGCGTTTGCCAGCAAATGCAGCCTACTGATCAGGAAGACAACAGCAGAGATGGACGGCTTCCTCTCTGCCAACAGGGAGCCTGGCTGTAAGCGATGTCTCCAATAACTCTTCAGGATTTGCCCCTCGGAGTGGCATTTGAGCAGCTCAGCCCCACGAGGTGCACAGTTGCCCTGGTCTCTGTGCTACATTACTGCCGGGTTGATTCCGTACTGGCTTATTGAAAGAGAAGGAGCTAGAGGCATCATCTCCTGGGGATGTGATTTGCATTCTGTGTTTAATTAAAGCATGACAGTTTATGCCAGAGGATGTTAAAATGTGAAATGGAACGCTCTTTGCCAAATACTGGGATTTTATAGAAACTTGGAAACTCATTAGTAGAGAATTTTATTCATAATAAGTGTGCAGTCTGTTTTGCATGGCCCATTGAGTTTGGCCTTGTTTTCTTTTGGGTTTCTCCCTCACTGAGTTGTTATTCCAACCTCACATAATATTGATGGAAATACCCTGCTTGGTGACAAAACTATTTGAGAAACAGGCCACTAAGCAAAATGTTTCTCTACTAAGGAGCTGCTCCAGAGGACTGTTAATGAGATGAAGAACCTCCTCCACGCTAGGTCATAGGTTTCAATTTGATCACATCAGTCAAATTTCAACCATCTGATAAGCTGTTAGGTGGCCTGTAAGAAATGTGGTAGGTATTTTGTACTGCCTGTTAGTTTTTTTTACAGGACACCCGTATAAACCTTGTGACCCTGACAACTTGCTTAGTAGTCTCAGAAGAGAAGTCAAGTATTAAATAGGGACAATTATGTGGATAACTGTACATAAATACTTTGTACTCTGGGTCAACAATTCGTAACGACACAAATATTTATCATGTCACTTTGTGAGCTAGATCACAAACTTATAGCTTCAAAATCAGCTATTAGTAAATGAATTCACTCAAAGTATCTGTCAGTTTTTATTTAACATGAAAAGTAATATTTTTTTTACAAATGCTTAAAATGTCAGACCACCTGAAATTTAAATTACTTCCTTTTTTGTACAAAGGTTCACCAGGAGGCCAAGAGAATTTACCCTTCTCTTAATTATGAGGCAAGGTCACCCAGATAGAGGGATCACTTTGCCCTTTTTCCTGGTTGTGTTGTGAGAAACAGCTAACCACGCTTCAGCAGTGTGCTGCAGAGCTTCACTTTGGAGACAGGCACGGTTGGTCAGCCAGCTCTGTCCATGAGTTATTAATGTCTAGACTCAGAGTTGTTAGAATTATTCAAAATCCTATTCTTTCATCGAAAATTGAGCTGTAAACCATGGTAAGAAGTGACATTTACATGTGCATGAATTGAACCTCGTTGAAAGTCCTTTCTTGATATTGTCAGATACCCTGCACAAAGTCAGAGAAAGCAACAGAATTTCCTACTGAGGGTGAGGGAGCTGGAAATGAGGGTGGGAGATTGGGAAAGTATTCATGAAGTGCATATGTGATAGAATTCTCTCGTGATTACCCACAGACATCCAAAACATTACTTGATTTGCAGGGGGCTGGTTTTTTCAGATAACCCCGAGTTGTGTGTAATTATGTTAATACTGCTCTCTACTGCCTACCTAATGTTGCTGAAGGGTTTACCTTGGAATCAGAGAATGGAAACAAGTCCCCACTCTGCATACTGCTTGGGTTAGACTAATTTATGCTAGAGTCCATGTAATCCTAGGCAAGACATGAAACACTGAAAGTTAGAGCAGCCTGGTCTATATTAAGCTCCTGTTAGGCTTCAGATAATTAGCAGTGGATTCCACTGTGAGATTCACCCTTGAGTTATTGAACCAAGGAAGTTTGACTTAACAGTCCCTAGTATGTCTCATGATCTTTACTTTGTGTGTGTTTACAGTTTGTAATTTTCAGTTTAATGTTGAATTGTACCTATTTGATAAAAGCTGTTTTGCTACACAAGTAATAAGACTGCCTAAAGGTGCCCCTCAAGGTGATTTTCTGGAGCACTGGGAGAAACTAGATTGGACCTGTGTAAGGAACAAAGGGAAAGGCCACGGAGGGAAAGGCTGCTGATGTTAACTTGTTCTCTTGTACTTTTTCCAGAGCTATTAATACAGAAGAATTGTACAGTAAATGATGCATTTTTAGTGAATGCTTTCAGTTCTGTCTGACATGTCTCCTTGATGTTTCAGTAGCACATCCATTCAGGGTTAAGTGTCGGCTATGGTATTCATCTTCCTCTGGAAGAAGACAGTGGTTTTGTACTTCATGAGGATTTGTAACTCTGGGGTTTCTCCTGTTTGTGTAGCTTCTATTTGGAGATGGCCTTGGGAAATAATAGATACAGCAAAGGGCTAGGTTTTTCTTTGTTATCATTCCTTGTAGTGAGGGCTCATTCCTTCCTCGTACTTTTAATTCATAGACAGTCTCCTGCCCAGTCTCAGCAGAGCATGGGTGAAGCCCTTGCTCCGCTCCCTCTGGCTGTGCTGCTGCCTGGCAGTTTCTGTTCCACCAGTGCGACGGTGAGAGTTTCTGAAACTGAAGCAGGGACTGCAAAAGCATGTAGTAAAACACTAATTTCTAATGACTTATTTCATACAAAGAGCCGCAATGGGGTTTAATAGATGCTTTAACAGAAAGCTGAGATGTCCCATCACAGGAAAGTTTTATTCTATTCTTAAATGCAGAAGACTCATGTTAAGGTTAACTTTGAATTATTTTTTTGACCTAAAGCCTGAAATGGGGGGAGTTACGGCTTTACTTATAGTAAGTAGCAAATATTCATGCTTTTAAGTGAATTTCAGATTCTACCAAGGTAATTTCCTTTGTAATTAATAACACCGATATAGCTGATTTCTTATTTTGTTCCTATAGTAGAATTGTCATGTAGTAAATCACATACTGGACTGTGATTTCCTGTTGATGCTGAAATATTGTAATGTAATGGCGTACTATGCTCATTCGCTCATTCGTGGACATCCAGAAATAAATAAATCAAAGGGAACAGTCTGCTAAAATGCAGTTTCAGCATAATTACTAACACTTTATATGAACTACTTTGTGCTATTTCTTGTAATCAAAAGATACTAAAGATGTGGATTTTAATCGGTTTCCGTGGGAGAGGCTTATTAAAAAGATCTCCAGGGATTAAAGAAGCAGAGCAGAAGAGATTATAGTTGTGTTAGTGAAGCATCTTTTAAGAAAAAAAATCTTTGTATTTTTATCAAACTTATAATATAATCTGTGGACTCATGATGACAGAACAAACAGCATCCGGAGAATATCCTTTGCAGTGCTGTGTACCTAGGATAAGACCTTATTTTTTGTTGCATCTGGTTATATTACATACTGCTATGTTATGTCACGGCCTATTGCATAACCTAAAGCCACAACCGCGAGAAAGGGGGTGGGAGACTGAGCAGAAGTGTCTGTAATCTAACAGAAATATGACTGCAAAAATTCAGCAGCTCAAATAGTTTTATGTGTAACTGGAAACAGTCAGAAAACCAGGCAGATTTAGCAGCATTTGCAGCTGCAGTACTAGAAATTTTCAACGACAGAGCAGAATTGCAAATGAGATATTTAGAAAATTGTTGTATGGGCTTTTTGATAGACAATACTTATACCATGTATTCAACCAAATTTGAATATAGAAAATAAAATTAAATTCAGATTGCAGTTAGTATTTTTCTGAAATTACATTTTGAAACCACAGATTCTATACTACAATTTTTTATTTATTTTTTAGAAACAGTGGAATTTCTATAATATCAGTTGTTCTAAATTGCTTTTTTTAACTACTGCAGTCTTGTGCTTCTGGTTCATCATTTAAAACCTGGATGCCATTTTTATTTATATGTTTAGGTAAGCATGTGTCAAATGCTTCTCACAAAAATAATTCTAGGGTCTGATCCTGCAGATAAGAACTGCCAGCATACTTACTGTATATCTCCATTGAATAAGCATTACTGCCATAAGCCAGTTTGATGGAATCAGAGCTTTGCCTGGCCAAGGACAGCTGGCCATCCCAAAGAGTCGGTGTATGTGGGTATAGGATATATGCTTGCTGCTTTATTGTGCCATTTAGATGACAGTAGTTCAGTGTAAATTAATACTGAACAAGCAGCAGTCTGTATTAATTGTCTTATTAAAAAATGGTGTTTGTGTGTCTTCTGGGTTGGCCACTATCAAGATGTTCTTGTTTACGCTGCTACTACTCTCACTGACAAACTGCATAATCATTGCAAATAACTTACAAAGCTTTTTCTTTTTCTTTAAATCTGTATTCTTTAAATCAAATCTGTGTTCTGGCTAGCAACTCATTCACATCTGCAAGAGATGTTGAATCCTACTGATAGTACCTAAAAAGGTCAAAACCGTATACCAGCTTGCTCCAGAGACTCGCTGTGTGACTTGAGGTCCAGAGCAATCTAATTAAAATACCATGGGACAGACAAGCTCTGCAAATCTTTTAGGCTTCTTTCCTTAACTGGAAATCCACGTGACTGTTTTGTTGTTATCAGAGCTTAGAGACTGAGTTTGGTCATTTTCTCTGTGGTCTGTTATGCTTCAGTCTGTGCGAAGGAAGCCAGAAAGCTTCAGTGAGTCATGAAGTGACTTATGTTACCTGATAGCTTTTTCTGATTCTAGCTCAATGGTCATTTATACCCCCCTCTGTGTAAAAGAACATCATTAGACTACATGGAGAGAGTACCTGCATGCCTGAGGGTGTTTGGGGAACTGGTAGGAAGCCATTACATGCCTTCTTGGTCATTTGAAGCGTGGTACTTAATTCTGATGGATCTCTGACCGAAATACAGTTGATATGATCTTGAGTGAATAAAATCTCTAAAGAGAGCATAGAATGCTATTTTGCATTGAGGCTTTTCTCAGGAATGCCCAGTTTGCTATAGCTGGGAAGCAGTATAAAAGTTGAATTCTGCAATGAAATTATGTAATTAAGAGTTTGTTTTCATGTGAAATAAGTGTCCATTAAGAAAGATTTGAGTTTGGTTTCAGTCATGCAGAAGGCTGCGCCTACAAACTTCCAGAATGCCTTGTTGTTCAAATCAGCAGCCAGGAAATATGAGGTCCAGGTGGAAAGTTGTTGATTAAAACTTCTTACGGAATTCTCATGGTATATTTGTGAATGTCATGCTCAGCACTCTAAATGGGGAGGATTAAGACATAAGCACCAGAAAATGAAAACAGTGTTTGCATGTGCAGAGCTCTATTTGCTTAGTTGGTTAGGTGTGTCATGATAAGGTCAAATTTGGCCAAGGTGAAGGACACTCAAATGTGTAGCAACTCTAGTGTTAAGGGTGGATTAGAGTACCCTGAAATCTGGATAGTACCTTGAAGCTTTTCAGAACTGTACAGTGCCTTTCTGCCTGCAAAAAAGTGGTAGAAGATAAATGGAGTTTTGGCAAAAAGTCCATTGTGGGAATGTTTATATTTTGATGCAAAAATGTTTCCTTTATTGGTCTGATAATAGCTATTATTTTGATTAATGTTACACTGTTTTGTTTATTTTTATTACAATGTGTGCTTTTGAAACTAATTTAGCTAATATTTCATGTTGCACATTTACTGTTTTACACTACCATTGTATAATGCTACAAAATGAATATGACTTAGCAGCCTTAGAGTTCTAGTTTTTTGTTCTGTTTTAGAAAAATTGATCTGAAATGTCAGAATTTCCTATAGAATGAAAAATGTATTTTCAGTCTCATTATTTCTAATTTGCTTGTAACTGCAAAACAGGGGAGGATCTTTTCACATAAGGTGTGGAGGAGGAAAAGAGTTCCAGTGGAAGACTATCTTGACTTTCTTAAAGGTTTAACTTGAACACTCATTGAAGTCTTGGGTGATTGTTAATTGTCTGAACTGTGTTTTTCTGAGAAAAATTTCAGATTATTCCATGTGAAGGTGGAACACAATCGCCTTTTTGAGGAGAGGAAATAAGTGAGGATCAGGCCAACTTGAATGAGTTAGGGAGCAAATATTGAAGGAGAGAGTGGGTGAAAAAAGATCAAAAGACCAAAACCTGTGTTGCAGAGGTAAAAACAGTAGAGAATGTTGGGGAAGAGGAGTGGGGTGGGATGGGAAGATGAGTGGGGAAGTTTTTGGTGGGAAGGGTTACCCAGTGTGCAGTGGAAGGAGCTGGTGCTTGGTTTTTAACTGCCTTACCAGGTACACTGGTACCAGACTCGCATGTGTACGCTGAGCAAAGCTTAGGTTTGGATAAATCTCTACATTAGCTCTACTCGCAGCCCTCTGAGAAGGGAAATGCCCCCATACTCCCCCAAGTAGGTGAGCAATGGCTTCCACTGTGCTGGGAGAAGGTAGCAGGCAGCAGTGCTGAATGTCACTTAAAGTTGCTGGGAGGGTGTCAGAGGCATGAGGGGCTGTGCTGGGTGTGAGGTGCTGCCCATGGCATGGACATGGTGCTGTTGAGCTGTGCCTGGGCTGGAGCTCTGCTATGAGAAAAAAGGTGTGATACTTCAGATATCTGAACAAGATCTGTAACGTTACACTCAGTATGAAAGCTAGCGCTCAGACACAACTGATTGTGTCATTTCTGCTTCCGGAACAGAATACATGCCAGCTTCTTAATTTCTTACTGTTTATTGTGTCATTAATTTTTGTCTCAAGGCTGTGTAGTATTTTATTACCTGCTTTTGCCAATACTTGTTAAAAACACCTACCGAAGCTTCATATTAGAGTAGTCTCACTGTTGGCATTCCAGGCTAGACTTCTCAATTCAGATTTGCCATAAAATGCAGTTTGTGAGATAATTGTATTAGAGAGAACTGCACTCTGCAAAATGCTTTAAAAGCTGGAGTATAATTAATTATAAAGTGACCTCTTAAAGAGAGTAGATTTATTTCCTTAGCATGAATTAATTTCCTGATAGATATTTTGGATTGCCATCAAAACAGAATTGAATCTGTCAGTATCTGTGTCACTATTACCACATCTAGCAGTATTTACCAGCTGTGATGTGATGGGACAAAGGGCTGCTTGGAGGCCAGAGCTTTTCAATCCTTAACTTCCTTTCTGAGTGTCACAGTAGTACTGATAACTATTGACGTGTCTACTATAATTTACTACAAACTGTAATGAGATCAACAGCTCCATTCACAGAAATGGCTGCGTGCCAGTGAGGAGGTGTCAGATGGTTCAGTCTAACTTACACCAAACTGATTAAGACCGAGATGATGGAGGTTTGTACTTCGCTACTGCACTGCTGGGGACCATAGCACTGATCAGCATCCCATTGCTTTTGTCTTTTTAACTATCTGTGCTGTATCTCTGCAAGCCCTTCAGTGGATAAGCCTTGTTTTTCCTTTGTTGATTTATTAAAAATACAGCTTTTGTATATAAGCTGGCTAGACAACAGTTCGTTTGGGATACACTCTCAATATCTCTCTGTAGCTGCTGATGGTTCTGACTTAAGCTGTATTCAGCTCATCTCCTGTTGAGTACTGAACCTTTCAAAAGTTCTTGGCTGTAGCCTGCTGATGTGGATTGCCCTGTGCAGAGGCTGATGCTGGTTATACCAGTCGGTTAGAAACTCTGATGTGAGGCTAAACAGAACTTCTGATTCATGGGTCTGAGAGATGACTGCAGCCACAAGCTCAACAAACTAGAGAGGGAAAAATAACAAAATAAAAAGAAAAAAAAAGAGGAAATATCTCACTGGGGTTGAACCTCTTTGGAAGTGTATAAAATAACTGAAGGACATTTAGAAAGCCCTTTATTTTTCACCAGAAGCAACAGGTTGCTTGCGCAGCAAGATAGTAGAAGAATGGCTTTAATGAGAGAGTAGGAGCAGGTTTTGAAACTCTTCATATTTTTAGTAGTTTTAGGTTAACTGAGGCAAAGAAAGCTAATGAGCAAAACCTATTACAAAAATCTGGAAAATAAGACATAAGGAAGTAAAGGCAAAAAGGTCTAAAAATTTGAGTTCTGAGATTTCTTCTTGAGGATGCAGAACTCAGCCAGGCTGTGTTTCTCATGTACAACATTATAGCACTGGTCTGTGGAAGAGCTAGAATTAATGTTTGATAATATGTTAAAATTTAGCCAACCAGAAGCAGCTGCCCTGTCCAGAACAAAGGATGGGCAGTGCGCTGATCCCAGGGATAGAATAGAAAATTGTAAACATTTAAAGAAAACTTGAAGCAGAAAGGCATTTAGACCTGAAAGTCAGGTCAAGTGTCAGCCTGGCACTTAAGAAAGAGGAAAAATTGTAGTGTGTAAAATGAATTTGCAAGGACCAATAAATATGTCCAGGTGACAAGGTAGTGATCTTAAAATGCTCCTTTTAGAAGCAAAGGATGAAATGATACAATAGAAAGAGTGGGACATTTATGAAGTAAATGGGACTTCTGCTGACTTTAGAGTAAATGTATCAGTGCAGTACCAGGAAAACCAGTATTATTTAAAGAAAAAAAGCATATGGATGAAAATGAGGCTTAGTAGCAGCTATTTCATCCTTCCTGTAGAAGTCTATGTAAGACATAGCATCTATATAAGAAATAAGAACAGCAATGATTTTTCTGTTGTACTGGGAGAAGGAATATCCTTTACTGGAAGAGGAAAGAGAATCCACTTATTAGGCCACTCTTATAATTGTTTTGAACTCAATCCCCATTATTCTTAATTTAACACGATGACAGAAAACAAATATGGTAGGAAATAATAAGATGCGTCCTAAGATAAGTACCTTTAGAACTGATCATAGAGCTACAGTAATTAAACATCAGTGGTCACCCTCTGCCGACTTGTTCAGAGGGAGAAATGAAAATGAGACCGCTTCTCACAAGGTGGAAACTAATGACGGAGACACTGTGAATTACATCTAAAGAGACAGACAAGAAAGGCAGAAAAACACTTCAGTGTTATTAAGGTCCCAAATGCTGCTACTACTTAGGAAAATGGTGTGCATTTTTTCCCATATTAGAAGCAAAGCTTGGAAAATGCCAAATTATCAAGAATCATAACCGTGTGGTCATGTGTCATTTTAGTGTTGGGCAGCAATTTGAGGTTACACTATGTGGAGCACTGCTGAAAACAAAATTAAACAAAAAAATTTGAAACGGTTCCCAAACCTTGCATTTGTCTGGGTCCACCTTATGCTGTAGCTTCTTCTAATTTCTTTCATCATTTGTGAGGAATCATTTCTTGTGATATTGTTGGCTGTACTTGAAATGCTAACTGTGGCATTGCACATCAGGCTCATGAGCATGTGTTTGTGGGAGAATATGCACCAAAGGAACACAACTCGATCCACTGAGCCCTGGCACAGTGATGCCCTCATTTTCTTTTTGTTGTTTGGTCAAGACATGCTTCTGCTTTTTACCATCTATCAGCATTCTGCATGTATTTTTTTTCCTCTCTCTCTTCATGTTTATACCTCTACTTCAATTCCCATGCCCGGAATTAGATGTTGTTGCGTGGTCTATCTACGCTTGGGGAATTTGTTCGCATTAGCACAGTAAACTTTTAAGTTATTCCTGTGGATAATGGTTTTCTGTTAGCTCCATCACCCCGGATGCCATACACATAGTGCAAACATTGCACTATAAAGTGGTGTTACGGAGTGGAAAGGAAAGATAATCAGAAGTGTTAAATTCAGAAGTGATGCTATCGGTATAACTCCTGTGCTGAAATCAGAGCTGAACTGACAAAGGAAAATACCCGAGTGACACTGTTCGCAGCACAATGATTAGATACAGATCCCTAAGAAGGGATGGGGAAAAGTGGTGTTGATGCTGTAGCTACTATGCCCTAATAAGCTGGGGGGGTGCTGTCTATCAGAGGGGAGGATTTTCTTGCAGTTATTCTTTAAAGATTTTGGTACCAGTGAAATCGGGGTCTGTTGTGTAGATAATTTTCCCCCCCCTAGAAGGTCAGTAATTTTCATGCCATCTATGGCATTTGGAATAGGATTTACTCCCTAGAACTTACTCCTTTGAAGTCTGGGTTAGTGTGGTGAGTAATAGTGGTTTAATAGCCTATAACACATTGAGTAACAGACTACAAGTGAAATCTCATTAGAATTCAAATATCTGGTACTAAAATGGCTTGATGTTGTAGCAGTAAGAGATGGGAAGCAGTTCCGAGTAAGACGCTTCCAGGAACAAGGACTTTCAGGGACATTGGCAGATAATACAAGAGTATTTATGGAGCACTGAACCAAATTATACCTGACTTGGTGGCATAGCTATCCTTCAACTTGTGTATACATAAAATAAATGTCTAAACGAGTATCTGTATTTACTGACTAGTCTGATTTTGGCAGGATGCTTTATTTCTATGCTGATCATGTTTGCTACATCTTGTGTGGTGTGTCTGAACGAGAGACGTAAAATAAAACCTTAAAGATTTTTCTGCAGTTCATTTTCTAGTGATTTGAGGATTAAAGGAGGTATCTCAAAAAAAAGGAATAAAAAAATAGAATTTTTTGTAACTAGAGAGCTAAAGCCTTTTAAAATAATAATTGTTTTGAGTTCACATTTAATAGGGATTCTCATCATGGTTTAAACTGTATTCATTATAAGTTCCTTAATTGTAATATTACTAATCCTGCTGAATGCAGTCAGTGCATCATTTGTAAATGTTTTTTTTCATGACTGGCAGTATGTTTACAAAGATCTTCTACTCCTAGATTTGTCTCTCTACTCAGCCCTGATACCAACGCCAAGTATATGAAATACATTTTGTCGTTTTCTTTCTTAATCTTTTGTACTTCTACAACTTAACGGTATTGCCAGTGTTTTGAGAGCAGAAGAAATGGAATTATATCCTCGAGACAGATCAGGGTGTTTCTAGTTTGAGAAGTGGTTTTGTATGTTTATTTTGGAATAGTAAATTAAACCCTCTTTTGAATGCCAGGAACGAGCTACCTTGTGCTGCACCCTGGCGTGTGAGTGGCACAGAGGGTACCGTGGACTGTATTGGCACTGTCAAAGAAAATCGCTAGCAGTGATGTCAAATCTAGCCTGTCACTGTGAGGACTTAAGGAAGCCTGACATCATGATTTGGAGCCTGCCACCTGTGCTCAAGTGGAGTAGTATCTGATTGCATGAAGGCTTGCGCTGAGTGGAGTGTGCTGCCTTATGAGGCTGTAATCAGAGTGAGGAGAAGTGGCAGCGCTTGCTGCACCGGGCTCTGTCCCAGCCAGGCAGCCGAGCGTGCCGCAAAGAGTGGCTCGCCTCTTTCTGTGCCGGTGTGGTAGTGACTCTTCAGAGAGGACAAATGACTCCCAGCCAGCAGCGTGATAGGAGAAACTGTCACCGAAGGACGCACAGCAGTACAAACAAAAGAAAATGTCATAGTAGGTAACTCTCTTGGTATGGTTGTGTTGTGGTTGAGCAAGGCTCATTGTTTATAGTTTAGGGGGAATCTATATTAAATTTAAGGCCAATGAGGATGTTCATCTTGTTTTCTAGTGGTTGGTTTGTTTTTTTTTTTTGTGGGGAGGGGCTTGGTGTAATTCTAATTCTGCTGTGGGGGGCACCTGATGCATCATGATGTACTTTGTACGTCTTAGTGTGAACTTGTGATTCTCACAAGGGAGATGTGTCCCGCTGGTGTCTGAGGTGATTGTCTTGCTAAGGACATGTGAATATAGAGATCACAAAGAAAGCAGCCAGAGCAGAGTGGGGCAGAGACCCAGAGTGCTCTAGAGAATTAGAGGGAACTGTATTCTAATAGATAATTTTGCTTTTTTATTTTTATTGAAAACCATAGCACAATGAGCTGGTAATCTGTACACGGCGATCTACCCAGTCACCCCACCTGGGGATGTGCCTCTCGTTTGATGGGACTTGAGGCCCAATTTGGTTTGCTCATGCAGAAAGTTGGTTGCTTTCTGGTTTTGACTTGTACTCTTTATGCAGCTGCCCTTTATCCTTTTAAAGTAGGATGGTCTATACTGGTGTAACTGGGGAGTGGGGGTATATTGATGAAGGTCCTGCATACCAGCAGCCAGTCTGTCCCTTTGTCCAGCAGTTATAGCCCGTTGCTTTCACAGTGCAAAATACATGCTGCAAAACAAGCATGTAATATCCTATATTTGAATCAAAGAAGGAGCCTCCAGGTGCAAGCTGAGTGAGAGTTACTCCCTAGCCATCATAACATGCATTTCTGAGCCAAGAATGAAAGAGGACAGCAGATGAGAACAGCCATCCATAATTTGTGTCTTGCTTCCACTGTTTTCACAGCTTGACCTCAGAAGCAGCCACGTTGTCTGGCTTTGGGAGGAAATAACGTAGCTGGTGTGTGTTTGTTCGTTAAAGGACAAATTTGTTGTCTAGAATTAACAGAACGCAGAGCCAAGTGGGCATTGAAGTTGATTGCATACAGCTCTGTGATTGGGATTTTGGAGCTACATACAATTGTACAAATTGTATCAAAGGCAGCTTAATCATCTTAGATTTATTTGTGTATATGCTGAATCGCAAGGAGAGGTCAGGTAGCTCATGTGGACGATCCTCACACAGTGAAGTTTCCCCCACCTCTGGGCCCCCAAAACTATTTGTTTTCAGCTTTGCATGTACAGTGGTTCTGCATTTTGCACGTACAGTATGATGAATATGTTTTGCCTAGAAAATGTGAAAGTTGAAAGTATGGCGTGAAAGGCATATCAAACTTGATTACCTTTCTGATAGAATTACAAATGCGGTGAATGAAGGGTATGCAGTAAATGTAATATGTTTGGACTTTAGTAAAGCATTTGATACTCTGTTTGGTGAAATCTTACTTCAAAAATTGATTCAAATTGACTGTGATGGAGTTGCTGCCATATGATCTAAGTGTTGGCAGGGCAACTGTAAACAAAGAATAATGCTAAATGGATCAGGCTGGATCTCTGGGAAAAGCCTAACAGGGAATAATGCTATATGTGTTCTAATGTTTAATAGCTTTGTTAATAGCACAGAAAATGAAGACTATAAACTAAATTCTGTGGAGGTACTGAACCGTGATAGCTCCAATACAGAGGAAAATAGTTAAATAACACATAACAGCATTGAGAGTTATTAGAAATGGGGATGAAAAATAGGAAGAGAAGATGAATGTTGAAAAGCATAATCTTGAATCATGGCTGAAGGGAAGAATAATGCATAACAGAAAATTCAGAACAAGCTCACAGCAAAGCTTAGGAAATATATTAAATTTTTTTGCCTCTTCTAATTAACTCAAATTAATTGAAAATTGAAAAAGCTTTTCTTGGGGCTTCTCTGTGTTAGGCACAAAAACTGTCAATTCTCTTAAAAGAAAAAAAAAAGCATCAAAAACCAAAACAACCCCAAAACAAAACCCCCCAAAACCTAAAAAACACACATACAACTCCCCCCACCTCAAAACCACAGCTAAAAGACCAAAACAACCTTTTCCTCCTCACTTGACCTGTGCTTGAATTGAAATGTACTCATTGCATGTACTAAATTGCTAAATGGAGAAATTGGTGGCTACCTGGAAGTTTAAGTATACTTTCTCCTTTTGGCTGGTCCTGAAAGTGAGCCTCTTATTTAGGATGTTAATCCTTGCTGCGTGTTTGGCTTTTGTTGAATTTGTGGCCATTTCAATGCAAGTCACATGCTATTCAGGTAGTGAAATGCTTAAAAAAAAACCTCAACCCCAAAACAACGCCCAAAATCCTACAAAACCCAAACCAATAAAAAAAGCTTTAAAGAAACTAAATCATTACCTCCTTAATTCTGCTGCTGTGCTACCTTCTGGTATTACTGGTAAAATATATACATATATCCAAATCTACAACCATTTTATTTTCTTCAAGAAATATCAGAAGGCCCTTGACATTTCTCTTGAGAAAATAGAAAAGGAAACTTTTCAAAACACTCTTTTCTATTTTCTCTTCCGTTATTAATGAGCTCAGTAGTTGCTGATACTTCTGTATGAGAAAGGCTGCACTTGAATGTTATGCGTTTCAGTACTACAGTTGTTAGGAGTGCAGATCTTTTCCAGGAGAACTCTCCCATTCTCAATTGTACTCCTACGTGTGAGGAAAGGGTAGTCAGCACCACTGAACAGCACTGCCTGGGAGAGCTATAGTTATACTCTCCAAAGAATTTGCCCAAGACCTCTTGCAAGATTTATCACTTCGCAGACTACTGCTTGGCTTGGAAGAGCCCTATCCATGAAAGTGTGATTTCAAAGACTAAGATGCTGTTTGTAAAATTTATTCTTTTTAAATCCCTTAAAATGGTTCGTAACTATGAAGCCTGTCAGTGGAAAAAGAAACATGCAGGCTGTTACTAAAGCCACAGCCCTCCCCATCCCCCAATTAAAAACACCCCTCAACTCGCCCAAAGGGAGGGAGGAATGGATTCAGCCTTCTAGTCTCATCATTAATATATGTTTTAATATTTCCATTTAATAAAGAGAATTTCCCTTTCACTATAAGGACTCTGTGGTCGCCACCTCTAAATCACTACCTGGCCCTGGCATCTGCCAATGGTGAAATGTCTCTTCTCCAAAGAGTTTTAGGAAGGCCTGTATTTTGTCTGGGAGCATTGCATCATGGAGCCGAAATAGCGGTGGATGCCACAGGAAGTCCCCTGGGCTCTGTGTTTGGGACCCTGGAGTGCTGCTCCCAAGGGCAGACACGAGCCAGTTTGCCAGCCTGGCCCCATGGCACCCAGGAGTATATGAACAATGCAGAGAAGTTTCAGCCAGCACAGAGCAGGCTGCTGTATAGTCAGCTATGGGGAATAAAAGTGCAAGGACAACTGTTCACTTAATTTTTTTTTAATATTATGGTTGAACAACACTGATAAATGTACAGTCAGTAAGAAACAGAAGTAATAAAATAAGAAAAACAATGGGGGGGGAAAAGCCACCCATGCCTTCTTTAACACACGATTAAATTTTTACATTTTCTGTCTGAATAAATGCATTTTGGGATTAACACTTTTTCTGCAAGAGTTGTTTGACAGAGGGTATGAATAAAATGCAGTACGTGAAGTCTTCCTCTGTCAGTGTACATGTAGTCAAATCAAAGAAAATGGCAAGGTCACTGTCTATTAATTCTCTTTGTATTTTATGAGGTTGACCTTTTCCTGTGTTGTATCCTAATTAGTATATACAGGCTTGCTGAGTTATGACTAGAGATTCTAGGAACATGCAACCTTACCTCTTAGGTTTTAGAGGTCTTTGATCATGATATGGATTAGAATTTCTATTCGCATCCCTTCTGAACTATGGACAAAGTGAGTTTGGCATTTCTTTCACTTGCATACTTTCCCTCTGACTGATGGATGCTGGTGTTACTGAAAGATGAAGCTAATCGGTATTTGAAGTCTGGATATGCATAAATCCACATGTAGAGTAGGAAAATAATGACATATTTTCAGTAATTCAGACACCTACCTGTACATTACACCCTGCTTAGAATTTTTATCTTGGGAGAGTATTGACCAACTGCAGTTTTACTGGATGTGGATGATTTTTAATATATCAGTAAAGAAGGGGAGGAATCATTAAGAAGTAAAATGAAAACAGATTGGTTAAAAATGTGAGTTTGCTATAATCTTGGTTCTCTGCTCACCCAAATGGAGTGGTATGTGATATCAGCAAGTTACTTGTGTGCCTAATAACAAGTTCTCCATAGCTCCATTTGGATAACAACAATATTAAAACAATAACTAGTATTTGATGAAAGAAATTTAATAACTTTAAAATTTACTAAGAATTAGTTAACTTTTATTTACATATTTCTTATTATTGACTATTATCATTCTATGTTACACGTAAAATTTCAACTTCTACAGAGAAGTTATTTTCAGGTAAATTACATGGGGAATTTCTACAAATATGGTAACTAAAGATTTGGAACTTGGGCTGATATTTAGCTATACCTTATGTTGCAAAGAGCATTTCTGTTCTGTGATTATATTAAATGATGTGAACTCATGTTTCTAGGAATGTAGCATGCTTGCATAACGTAGGAACATAATTTTGAGGAGTTGTGATTTAGTAAATAATATGGGTCATTACCTTCTGTGACTTCTAAATATTAGCTCTTCAAGATTCATAGGAGCTATGAGAGGAGAATACTGAGTAACAGAAGTAGTACCACTGTGTTACTGTAAACAGTCTTAAAATTCTGTGTGGCTCAGTTGTGTGGGCTTTATAAAGGATATGGACAAGTCGCCATGTTCAGTAAAGAACTACAAGGTTGATTTGACATCTGTTTCTCTTGTTTTAACAAATTAAAAAAGGTTCATTTAGGTCAGAAAAGAAAATTTAGTCAATCTTTCTGTAATGACTTTGAGACAATATTTCTTGTCGTAAGGAGCTCCATACTCTTGCAGAAAAAACCTTTGCAAAACCTGAAGTTAGGAAAAATTGAGGCTGGAACAAAAGAGACTTTCTCAAATAAGAAGAATAATAAAATACTGGAACAGTGAAGCCGAGCATGTGGTGAATCCCAGAAGCTCTAGACTTGATGGGAGAGTCATTTGATAGCACTTCATAACAATATGATGCAGCAGCTCAGACTAGATGACTATAATGATATTCTTCTGGCCTTAAAAAATATGAATCTTTATGTTTATTGTAGTCATTTCTAGATAGTGAAATGCAGATGTCAGGTTTTTAAGGGGAGGAGTATTATTGTTTCTATATTATTATTGTCTCTATTAGATTTTACCAAGTGATCAGTGACAGCTATGTGTTGACATGGTGGTAAATTTAATGTAGCTCATTTTTTGGGATATATAAATATTACTGAGTTCAAGGTTCCTGTTGTGGAGCCTGGCAGGGAATAGCACAATCTTCTTGTTATAATGTCATCAAAGTCTTGCTGGCCATCTCCTCTGACCACCTGCTTATAAAAGCCAGAAATTTGTGCCCCCCAGCCACCCAAGTGCAATTTTAAAAAATTTTTGGTCACGTATTTGGTATTTTAAAGACTGAGAACAACAGCACGTACCCTTTCCTGAGATCTGCTGGAATTTTCAACTTTTATCACAGCTAAAAGTTACATCACTGGTTGGAAAAGAGGTGGGCAGAACATAGAAGTGTGCTGTCACTGTGGAGACGGCAGGAAGAGGGGATGTGATTGTGCCGCCTCTGCACTGATAAACAGCCCTGTCTAGCCCTTGGGTTGTACGTGGTGGTCCACGCCTCTGCCTAGAGTATTCCTCCAGGGACATTTGCAAGCTACAGTGAGCTGGGAATTTCTCCAGAGGCTTTTAGTGCACCTGCCCTTAAGACTGTCACTTCCAGATGTCGTCTGGAAAAATCTCTTTTTACAAATATGATCTTCTGTCTAAACATCAGCCGTTTTTTATGACGTTTTTAATTGCACTCCTAAAACTACCAGTTTTTGAAAGAGGTTGAGTTCTGGAAACGTTGCTCTAGATTTTTATTTGCATAGGTATGCATTTATGGATTTTGCTGCTTTTGCTTTGATAACTAGACGATTTCTGCTCTGCTTTAGGCAGTGGAGTGTTGCAATTGAAATACTCATAATTGAGAAACAGTGATTCCACAAGACTTACTACATTCTCATTTTAGCACACTTTTTTTAGTGTGGCCAGTAGCAGAAGGATAATGACTTTTAGTGGGGGGGGGAACAAAACAAATGCCCCCTAACACCCTCCCACTTTATTGTAACTATTTTAAAGCAGTAAATTTAAATATATAATTTGTAAGTGTTGTTAAATATTGCTTATGATGTGTAATCATAAAAAAGCCCATTTAAAAATATTTTTAAAATATTATTAATGCAAGGATTATTCCAGGTATTACGAAGTTTTGAATACTGAAATAAAAGATTATCCAAGGCAAATTATTTTAATCTGGATTTCAAAGTTTCTTATAATTTCTAGTTTATTGTTTTTCTTCTCTTGTTCATTCTAGGCCCCTTAACAGTGCATTCATCTTACAATTGTAAGATGACTAGGATTAATGTGATCAAGACATATAAATGAATGATTTTTATTAATAAACCTTCTAAATACTGGTATGAGACAGATTGCTGCAAGTGTCCAAAGACACATATGTGGTTAGTTAAAAATGTAACTGTGTCAGTTTACTTGTATGAGGCACACAGAGCTGTGAATGACTGCGTTTTATTGCACAGCATCTGGAACCTGCCTGAGCCCCTGTGTCCTTTGGGCATCACCGATACGGTCCTCATCCGTCCCTGGATAGGAGCCATCATCCAGCCTGTCTGTTGGTATCTCCTGCTCCAACAGGTAGTGCTTTTTCATACAGTTGCATCTGTAACCGTGTAGGCAAGTATCACCTCTTGTCAGTAGAGCTACAAACCCTGAGTAGCGTTTCAGCCTGTTGTTGAGAAGATGTCTCTGACAAATGGAGCTCCTGAAAGACAAAGGCTATTTTCTTTCTGCTTGCCATCTTTTCCTTTTTGAAGTAGCATTGAAGTAAGTAGAGGGCTATCATCCGTTGTTTGTGATATGAATCGGACTGATCCTTGATGGGCAATATGTGAATTGAACCAAGTGCTTTTGAGATGCTATTTCAATAAGGAAAACTGAACACATACACAGATCACATTGCTCAGAGAGAGAATTTGGCTCTCCTGAACTTTGAATGTGGAGCAATACAGGCATCTGAAACAAATGAAGAGGTATTTCAAAACGTATTTTAAAGTCCTTGAAACAAGGTTGATATGTGGTTTAGGTTAAAAGGTTGGCTGGAGATAAAAGTATCTGCCAGGCCTCCGGCTATGTTTGTTAGAGTATGAATTTTTGTGCTGCTTGGAAATTGTGTAAGATGTACAAAACAGGTGTAGGGAAGTGTAAGAAGTTAATGTCATGGAAAAAACCCAAAATTTTATGTTCTAAACCACTCTTTCCATTATCTGTTTACAGCACAAGACACACTTCTGATAGTATCCATTTTGAGGATTAAATTACCATCTTGGCATTTTTCGAACTAGGAAGTATATAAAGGACATTTAATAGGAATGCTTCAAATGATGAGCAGAAATTGAAGATAAGATTAAATATATCCCATTCCTTAGATCCTGCTAGGATTTTGTATCTTTCTGATGTTAAAAACAGGCTCTGTGGTTGTTTGCAGCGTAATTTTTCACTTATTTGAAACAACATAAAGTGTCCCACTATTATTTTCTCTCCTTTAAATTAACTATGGATAATGGACGATTTATGCTGCAAGTACAGATTATAAAATAGGTTAAGGGAATATTTTTCCAAGATGGTTAAGAGTAAGATAAGCTTTCTTGGTTTCCTGTGCCCTATAAAATGAGTATTACTTTTGCCAGCATGCGGTTGTCCTTGAGCACTTTCCACCGTTTGCCTCAGCACTGTTGAGTGCGTTGCTGGAGCAAGTCTTAAGGAGAGGAGAGCTAATGTAAAGAGAAATCACTCTCCATTTGTGCAAATAATTTGCAGTGGCAAGTTTGTAAAATTGAATAAAGTAGGAAAACAGGATGATAGATGCTAGGAGATGGAATCACCAACTGGAAAACAAAAAAGTTATTGCTGCAGATAAGCAGGTCAGTACAAAGGAACTGGTGATGTAGCAGTGCTCAATTGGGTGCAAATGAAAAAACACCCAGATAATCAGAAAACACAAATGGAAAATCTGGCAAGGAAATAACTTCTGGTGCCTCATAATATGCTGTTTGATTTCACTGAGACAGGTAAAGATGATCACTGTGTTTTCTGAAAAATATGAATTTAAATATAGCACAGATTTTTTTGAAAGAAATAGTGTCATATTTATTTGCAGTTACTAGAGTTTGAAAGAATTTAATTGTCTTGCATTTCTACAGAATATTTTTTATCTTCCTGTGTTCCT
>KZ506020.1:140309-167502 GCA_002844005.1 Limosa lapponica baueri
AATGGACAAATAAAGTTCTTCTATTAAAAAAAAAATGTAATATAAAATTGCAATCACTGCAGCACTCCAGTCCTGAGAGAGATCCCACCGCATCCCTGTGGGATTGTAGCCCTGTGACTGCACCAATCTTGCTGATTTCTCAAAGGTGTGTGAGAGGATCCCCCATCAATGCCCCTTCTGTATTTTGTGTGCATATACTTGCATACAAGTATATGCCCCTTTCTGTCCTATTTTGGTGTTTTCAAGGTCTCTCTTGTGCACATCAGCCTGAGCCCTTGCTCATCATACTAGTTCCCTGCTTCCTCACTTGATCATTGGCTACCATTTCCCTTCCCATTGCTCTTAGTTTAAAGCTCTTTTCACCGGTTTGGCCAACCTGGTGGAAAAGATGCTTTTCCACCACTGATTAGATAGGTCCTGTCTCTACCCAGAAATCCTTGGTCTTGAAAGAGAGTTCCATGATTGTAAAAGCCCTGTTGTTGACACCAGCTCTGCAATTAAAACCACAGACTGTCCACTCCTCTGCAAGCCCTTTTTCTTGACTAGCAAGAATTAGGAGTAAAACACTCCTGCTCTTGGCCATTGCTCTCCAAGCCATGTAGTTGTGCTTGATATACTCCAGGTCTCCTGGGTGCTATCATGGGTGGCCACATGGAAGAGCAGCAAGGGCATACTGGTGTGTGGCCTCTGTGTGCTGGGGAGATGTGTACAATGGAAGGGAGAGGGAGGCTAAACTTCAAAAACTCTATTGTTGTTTGACAGGAACATGAAAAGAAAATGTATCACAGAGAGAGAGGCTTGACCACCTCTGAATGACTCGATTTGCTTTTGGGTGTGAATTTTCCACCTTCACAGTAGCTGCAGCTGAAAAGGCACTCACTGCTATCAAACCTGTCCACCACTCCAGGATACCTTGTTAGTTTTCAAATTGCTGTCTTCCCTAGAGTGATTTTCATGTGCAGAGAAACCTTAAGTGCAATGTGTAATTATGTCAATTTTTAAACAATTTTGAATAATATGAGATTGAAGAAATATTCTGCATCTGGGCTGGTATGAGGTAAGCCTGGTTATGCATAGTGTTATATCTGTTTATCCACAGAGATGGAGATAGAGAGGGTTTAAAAAAGATAATAAAAAAGAAAAAAATAATAATTAAATGTGTAGTCCAAAATGGGAGCAACTTTCAAGAGGTCAGGTCTCATTTAAGTATCAAAAGAAGTAGCCTGGTCTTCAAGCAGCTTCTGGGTAAGAGGTGCATAAATGTTGAGACTTCTTAAAAATCTGTCCTAAGGTACACAGTGGGAACTGTCAGGTGTTAAACACATTTGAACAACTGTCTAATTTCATGTATTGAGATGAGAACTCTTGAAAATTTGTGGGGTTTGATGTTTTTCCCTGATTTGATTCATGCGGAGCTGAAGGGGAGAGAGAAATTCAAAGTAATACTCCAATAACTTAGAATAGCTTTATTAGGTGTTTAAAAAAAGTTAGTGTGGTGTCTAAAGTTACTCTAGGGCAACTGCTAAAAGGAAAGCTGGGGAACGCAGATTCGCAGTATTTTAATGACACCCATTTGTACACTGGATGGTCATGGGGATTTGAGGTCGATAAGCAAAGTGGTTTTTATGCGAGGAATACTGGTGCTGAGTGAGGACAGGATCTTTTTCTTAGTACTGAGCAAAAATAATTTTGACATTCATTATGTGTTTCATGGGTGAGGAAAGAAGAAAGTGTTCCTTTTAAAGTTGATTTTAAAAAATGAAATAGCAGCTTTAGACTGTTGCTAGGCTGGGATATTTGCATAATCCTTGAATGCAATTGTAAGTATGTGATACATTGCAGAGAACTTTCAATAGATCAACCCCTAAAACTTGTCAATAAATATATGCTATAAATATGTACTGAGTCACAGCTAGATTCATAAACACTACAAGACTTTCGGCAGTTGGCATAAATAAATGAATGTTGTTTGGATAAGTTAGCTCCTTCACCATGGGCGTGCTTCCCGGCGATGTGAATTGATTTCTGGTGTCTCATCTGTCTTACATAATATTGCTGTCCACTTTGCTGGTAGAAGTAGCAGCTATTGGAGGGGCGAGATCATAGAGAGGATGATAAGTTTTAGGGCCGTGCATTTCTGGAGCTGGCTGTTGGAGTGTGGAACTTGCTGTACATGCATGAGGCAACGGTACCTTTTGTTGAATTCGCCTTTAGTCTTGTAACATCTAACTTCTCATAACGCAGCAGCCCTGATAGTACTGTATGTGCCCTAGAGGCTCCCTTCTAAGTCTCCTGCTTAACAGTTTAGGTCAGAGGACGTGAAATGCTGGAGTGATGTTTGCAGTTGTTTGAATTTGTTGTTTTCAAGTAGGCGTTTTATGGAGGCACGATGGCAGATTGGCTACGGAAAAGAGATCACGCATCAGTGTTTTGGTTTGCTTAAAATTTCTAGGTGAGTAGGAGCGTGCCGTGAGTGGCACGTGCTCCTAATGTGCTGGGGAAACAACAGAATACAGAAATCTTTTGTAGTTCGTTCAGAAGCAATGTTGTGATGCTTAGACTGATGTTCATCCCTCCTGCCTTCAGCATGAGGCATGATAGAAAGGAGAACAATTTAAGGGAGGGGGAGGCCCCCCCTAAAATTTCTATTGGCATTTTTTGTGCATATGTATCATTGCTGCTAATTAGACAGGCAAGCAGGGGTAACATGTTCCTTGCTTGTCAATACTGCTCAGAATCCAAATGAGTTTCTTGGTACCAAAGAACTGGGAGGTTTTATCAGCTTGTCTAGAGTTGCTACATTTGACTGCTTTTTGTAAATGGCAGGAGAGTGTTTTCCTTTTGTGCACGCCAGAACTGAGCCTGAGCCATGCTGACATTAAAATAATATTCAGTGTGTACATGTAAAATAGTCCCGAAGGAGGCAGCAAAGTCAAGCATCCCTGCAGAATGCTAATGAAGGTGTGAAAAAATACTTTTATATCGTTATGATTTGTAAGGAAAGGCAGGTGAAAGAAGCAGAGGGTGAGAAAGTGCAGTTTATTCTGTGCTGAAGGGCAAAAGAAAATATAATTATGGAAGAACTTGCAAAGAATGGAAACCAAATTCAGAAAAGCTGTTGTTTATGTCCCTTGAATAATTGAGATGGTTTGCAGTTAATTCTACCTCAGAACTAGTGTTGAAAGTGGAAAAGGAATAAAAACAATTCAAAGCTGGTTCATTTCTACCTAGTGCCTTACAATAGTATTGGTGCCGTTGTGATTAATGTGTAGCTCTGTAAAACCATGCTCTATTCAAAATTACCAGAAATGCTTAGTCACTTTTTTAAACATCATGCCAAGCTATGATTCTGGGAGAAAACTGTTACTAATGGAATTACATTTTGTTGAGAAAACAGAAGTACCATTATTCTGGAGAATTTCTGTACTGTCAGGGTACTATTTAGCTGTTTTAGATATTTTTTTTATTATTACTATTAATTCAGGAAAAACTAGAAAATGTTTAAATTTTATGATATTTCACATCCTTAACTGCTTACATTACTAAATTGTTATCTAAATTTTTTTAATTTTTTTTTAAATACATAGATTATGCAATTTTTCCTGGTTTGGTGTTCGAAATCCACCCAAATGCAAAGCCATTAGCAAAACTCAGCTATAAAGCAGATTATTACCTATAAAGCTATTTGTGATCTCAGAGACTCTTACCTTCTTTGGAGGAGCTAGAGAGCAGTATCAGATCTGCCGTTGTAAAAACAGGGCCATCTCTTATCTGTCACTAGTGCTCTCAATTAATGCACTTTTATCAGTGGAGTATGTCTCGTACTGATTTCATGGTGGTAACTCTACCATGCAAAATGTAGCCTGTTCAATGATTAACCCAAAAACAACTGGTGCATTTGTTGACCACTTGATGGCATCACTCAGTTGTATGGAAGTGAAACTGCTTTGCCAGTAGAGCAGTTTACTTGTGTGCAAGGTGTGAGAGCACTTTCATGTTTTATTTTAGACTATTAAAGACTGAACAGAGCTATTAATATGCTCCCATAAATTAAATGAAAACCACAGCTCTAGTTTTGGTAACTGTTTTCCTTCTCTATGGTATCTGACTACCATTTTGAAATAATTTCTTTATCTGCATAAACGTGAACAGAAGAGTGGTTTAGACTGCTCCTCTTCCTGCTCCTGGTTAACTTTTCAAGGATGGGAGCCTGTTGTGTAGTGGGTTGATGCAGACACAAAGAATGTTGTCATGCACTGAAAAGTCTTTTTGGTTTGCTTTTCCAGGGAAATTGCTTAAAACCTCCAGTTGTTGTAGTCAGTACGCTTTCTAGGAAAAGGATTTAAGCAATTTTGTGTGTTCACTGTAGGTCCTATAAAACGTGTTTTACAGCCTTCATACCAAAACTAGGTGATCGATCTGCGTGTGTGCAAGCCAACAATGACAGTTTACTGAAAATGCTGAACCAAGGGGGTAATGGATGAAATAAGGAACAGTGACTATTATTTAGAGGTAAAAGACAGCTCTGGAAATGTCAGGGGAGCTCTGACAGTTTATACGTGCTGAGAATTGGCCCACAAGACAGCAGTTAGTAAAGCGTACAGTTGAAAGCAAGTTGAAGATCTAAATACTGCTTGTCCTATGCAGCCAGTGTCAAGGAGCCGTAAGGAGGCACCCCATTAGTGCTCTGAGCAGTGACACAGAGGGGATGGAGCCAGCTTCTGACCCCAGAAGAGGTAAACAGGCAGTGTGGGCAAAGCAGCACAAAGAAGGTGATATTGCCAGTGTGCCTCTGTTCTGTGAGTAGTGGAGGAGGAAAAAAAAGCCATATAAAACCCCATTCCTTTTTTTCTCTTGCCCCTATTCCTCCTTGTTCAGCTTAGGCTGCTGAATGCTAGCAAAACAATAAAAAGGCAGCCCAAGAATGGGGGAAGGATCTTTAATAACACTTTTTTTCTGAAAATGTTTTGGTAAACATTTCAAAATCTCATGCTCTCCTTAGCTTTTGAGGTGTTTTTAGATGCTGCTCTGTCGGTTATGTTCTGATATCCTGATTATGCGTACACTCAAGTATGCACACTTATATATGTACATACGGGCTCTCTTGAATGTATGTACTGGTTACCTGGAATTTTTTTCTCATAACTGATGGCCTACTGAAATAATCATCGTTATATTAGAAAATGTAAGTGATGATGCGTATCTAAGTTTTGGATCACAAAGTACTTTGAGCTGGCTTGATGAGAATGTTACCTAAGCTGGAGGCTGAAGTATCCAGCTGTAGGACTTTACCCATACAATTTATGGTAAGCTTTTCTAAAAGAAAAAAAAATTATCAGCTGACTGGCCAGTCTTATTTCTGTTGCTAAGATTCGGTTGCTAAGAAAAACACCTAAGATTCCCTTATCTTGTGTTTTCTAAGAAAAAAAAAGATATAATGAAGGTTGGAGAAAGAATTCTGAAACAGGCTAAATGGTAATTGTTCAGTTTTTTTCAATATATTATCTAGTGTAATGGTTTTGGTTTGTAGTTATTAGGAGACTAAGTAGCAAAAAAACCTCAAGGATGGCTCACAATGACAAATACCAGTTTTCCTCCATAATTGCCCTAAAAGGAAAAAAAATTGAGCCTGCTGCAGCTCAGGAGTGAGTTTCTCTAATTTTCATGGAGTTAGTAGTAGTTTGTGCCTCTCTGGTAGTGTCTTGTCCATGTCTAGATGCTAATAATCCTACTAGAGGTTGGCTTATTCATTTTTTAGCTTTGGTGCTGTAAGTTTGTGATTTTAGGGATTTTAGGGACCATGGCCACAGGTTTTATTGCTGTTGCAAATTACTTATTAAGGACTTTGCATCGTACATATTTGCACAACTGAAAACATCAGCATCTTGTCCAGAGATACTCTGGCAATATGGTGTGTGTGTTGGATTTTAAAGCTCTTCTTGAGCGTGTGGGCTGGCAGGAGGTATGCTTGACCTCCTGCAACTGGAGAGAGCCCTGCACTGATTTATTGTGAATTCTTCCCAGTGTGGGTTTCATGGCTTCAGAGAAAGGATACATATAGGGAAGTTTGTTTGATGTGAGACTCTAGAAAATTGGGATTTTGGGGAGGCAAACTTTAGAGTTTGCTTTGTCTTTGTGTTGGGTACATGGCTCTTTTGTTTTAAGTTTACGTCACGATTCTGCGAAGTCCAGCAAGAATGTTATCTATCTGACAAACTCCAGGCATGATCTGTGCTCTTTGGCTCTCAGACAAGCTTTGGGGTGTGTACCAGGTACCACTTCGTCAGTGTTAAGTTGATGGCTGGACTTGATGATCTTAAAGGTCCCTTCCAACCTAGACAATTCTATGATTCTATGACTGGTTATTTATTTGTTTATATTGCAAGAGTCTCTGCAGTATTGGTCATTTGCATGACCAATACTGCATTTGTGTTTGAAGGCCAGGCTAGTCACAGATGCTCCTCATGGGTCCTTCTCATGATGCATTATTATATGTGGGGAATACTTTCATGATTTGAAATTCTCATCTCTGGTAGAAGACTTGGCATCACATTTGGGGTCTGAATGCTAGCAAGTGGGGAAACACAATTGCCACCAGGAGCTATGGTGAGGCTATATCAGACTTTCCTGTGGCTTCCAAAATAGTCACATCAAGGACTGTGTGATGTAAGAGTGCCTGTGTCCTGGTCCCAGATGCAGAAGAAGAGCTGTTTAAATGAAAGGGAGGAAATATTTCTTGTTCTCAAATGTTATATGCAAAAAACATACATACCCAAGTTGGGATAGTTAGGGGTTTTGGTTGATCTGATTTTCGCATCAAAACACAGTGGACTAGTTGTGAAATTGCTTTCTTGTTTTAAGATGCATTTTGTTTTGATTGAAGGTCTGTGTAATAGGGTAGGAAATATTCATCTTTACTACATATAAGGTGATACAGCAATAAAAGTGCTATATAAAAGGTTTTTGCTGTTTACATTTGTTATCTTTTCTCTGTATTGTTATTCTATGACAAGTAACTGTAGCTTTGTGTAGGGTTTTCATAATAAAAATAATAAACTCTTAGTTATTTGAAGGAACATAGTGTAAGTGCAGAACATAAAGGTAAGTAAAAGCTTACAGAAATGGAAGAATATATTTATTACTGAGGAAAACTGCATAGCATGACATTCTCCCCCATGGCTGTGGTGGGGTGAGAGAGCCACCACTGGTTCTTTGTTGCCGGCTGAGGCAAACCATAACGGAGTGAATCTTTCTATAGATCAATAATTTTAATAGAAGCATTTTCAGTGATATTAATAAGAGTATACTATAATTTTATCTGCCTGATGGACTGGTTTTACACAAAAGCATTTAAATTTTCAAGGCTTTTTGAGGCTTAAAGAGAGTTAAAATGGTAGATAGCTAATAGTCTTGCCATTTTTCTGTATGACTGAATTAGCTCTAGGTTTGTTCCTCAACTTCATAGAAATTTCTCATTTAATACTGCAGAAACATTTGGGTTTTGTTTAGATATGCATGAAAATGCTTGCTTTTCTGGTTTGTTATGTTGGTTTTAGCTGAAGGAATTGTATCATCTTCCTCTTAATTTTGAAATATTGCTTGGTGGGCTGCAGTCTTTTTCCTTCTATCATCATCCTTTCTATCTCATCTTGGTGCTCCAGGCAAACCTGCCAGAAGGCCTTTCTCCATTTAATTTAAGAATACCTCTATGGATTTGTTTCCCACACACCTTACGTCTTGATTAAAGATACAGTTTATCAACTTTCTGAACTGATATATTTTTAGCTCCTAACTCTTCACTGTCCTAGTGTTTCACCCAAAACTTTTGAGATGTGTATCTATTTATATATAAACTGGCTAATGAACCAAATTTCTGATTAAATTTTGTGTGCATGAATAATACAATAGCTAGTTTCTTGTGTGTTTATTTGTATACAGCACATGATATTCTGCATCCGCTTGCTAGGCCAGTTGGTAGATTTGCTAACTTTCGGCAGAATAAATTACAGGTCTTGATAATCTCATGGAATATTAGGATTTGGGTTCCTGAAATAGATCCTCTCCCCCCACCATCCCCCACCCCATTTGCTGTGTTCTCTGGAATTTGATGTTTTAATGATAAAATTATTTCTTTTTCCCTACTGGTTTTCAAAGATAAACAATGTGAAAAATTAGTTTTCTGCCAGATTGACTGAGACAATAGTATGAAGGCAAGCATGAACTCCCTCATCTTATCTCAGCAGGAGGGTAGCTTTGATACCTAATTACAAACACTTAAGTGCCAACTTTGTTAATCATTTCATTGCAGAGTACTGCACCAGAAATATCAGGAATATGCAGTGTATCTGGATTTCCATTCTCTTGCTGGATCTGAAGTTCTCTTCCGTTTTTCAGAGCAAAAAAGCAGCAACCTCTCAATTTTCAAACAGTGAAATTTTTAAAAATGCAGGTTTTTTGTGATTAGGATGACTCTCCATTTGCAGTGCAATAAAGAACTTCTAAGGGTTAGTCAAACTGAAAAAGAATAAAGAATTTCAAGTAAAAATAAAAAATCAATTCAGAGAGGATTTATCAGATATGATCAGATGGTGTCCAAAGTGGGTAGGACCAGCTATAGCGATACATAGAAGTGAGAGACAGAAAGGCCCTGAAGTTTGAAAAGGCAATGTGAATGCCAGTAGGTGGATATATTGTTAGATCCTAAATTACAGTGGCAGCTGGTCTATTGATAATTGTGGAAACAAAGGAACTAGTTTCTACCCTTTTCTGAATAATAGGAAACCACTGAAAGGGAGACTGAAAGATGGTCATATTGTCATGTTGCCAGGAGCAAGATAACAGTTTCTCTTGGAGTATTTTGATTCCCTGCAGTTTGGAGAGAGAGGGACTTAATTACAGAGAGATCTGAGCTAAAGCTCTTAATGCAAATATCCCTATGAAGATGGTGCCAAATCAGGACTTTGCCATCTGCACCTGTCTTCAGAAATAGGATGGCAATACACAAGGCAATGGTAGAAGAGCAAGACCTTAAACATGATTGTAGCAAAGCCAGAAGCCTTGCATCCTCCCACGTGCCATGAGGAGTCCCACTGATTATAAAAGTCATATGGATAAGGTGCAGTCAAAAATAATAGCTGCTCTTCCAGGCTCAAGTGTGGTCTTAATGGGATATGACTGAAATTAGAGATGCCAGTCACAGAAGGAGAGAAACTTTCAGTACGTATTGCTATGATCTAAGAGTCAAGTTAGACAAACAGATGTTAGAAAATGCCCAAAATATATTAACCTGTGTTACTTCTGCCAACATCATGGCAGAGATAACATGGAGAAGCTAAATGGAAAAAACTAAGGCAATAGATGGAGAAGAGAGCAGACAGTGTCTTGTGAAACTGTAATGGAAATAACACTTCAAGATGTAAAATGTCAAGCGGATATGGAAAGGGGAGTTTCTGAAAACAGACTTCAAAAGAGTAGGCTAGGAGAAATACTTCACTGAAACAACTAAAAACTGGATTAATCACTAATTTGGGATATATATAAGCTTGAGAGATGGTCTGTCGATGGAGGTCAACACTGAACAACTATCATGACGTAATTTAATCTACTCAAATAGATGAATGCAGATTTACTCTTTAGGCATGGTGATGTTCATGTTTTCATTTTGTTAAAGTGCACATTTTGTACTATATGGTTTGTAGGATGTTGATATCTTCCTGAAATGAAGCCTGATGATGATGAAGGCATTCAGTGAACTAATAACTATTGCTATACAAATAGCAGTGAAGTCTGGAGACAGGATTGCTAGAACATTGTGGTTTTTTTATCTGTGGAACAAATATTTTAAAAGCATTTTTCTTGAAACTTATCTATGTAAATATCTACAGGATAAATAAACATGAAAGTATCTTAGTTATAAAAACATGAAATTGTCATAACTACAACTATAGTAATTAAAGATCATTCAAGATCTCAGGATGTTTTGATTCCCTTTTTGATTTCCCCTTAGTAGGCTGGCATCAACCAGGGCACTTCAAATCTCTGTATTTCAGCTGTAAGGAAATCATGATGAGGGTTATGAAATTCATGTGCAAAAATTGCAGGTTCTTTTGAGTGCTTATGAAGTTGCAACTGACATACAGAATTAGTGATTTACTGGGTCACATAGTCAAGAATGCTTGATTGCTGCTGAAAATCCATGGATAGTATGAAGTAAAACAGAAAATTACACATCTTTTCTCATGTCACAAAGTTATGTATGCAAGAAAGTACAGGCATATGGGGGGGAAATCCTAAAAAAAAAAGTCACCAGAGTTTTCTTTTGGTATAGTATAATCACTGAACATTCTCTTGCTAAGTAGTTTCAAGATGTCTTAACAGTTAATGACTTTTTTTTAAAATGAAGTCTGCTATGTTACTTATATAGAAAGTAATACTTTTTTTCTTTATGTGCTAAAAGCTTATTCTTGCCCTTCAGTGTAACAAGTGCAGAGAGTTTGAACTTCTTGGAATCCATTGCATTTTTACAGAGCGAAAGTCTTCTATTAGAAATATTACATGTTCTATTTCATGTTCTGTAATTTGACTAAAGCAAGCAATTCAGAAAATATGAAACTTTTTTTCCTTAGTCATTCCAGTTTTTTATTGCCTGCTGTACTATCTCAACACAGAGAGGCAAGAGGAGATAACACTTACTGTGTAGTGTACGCTTTCAGGCAGAACATAATCAATGGCAAAATATCAGAATTTAGAAGGGTATTGACTAATTCTTCATTTTAACCCATTGACACAAACTGCAAAACATTGGGAAAATGCCTCACCCAAATCAGTCTTTGCTGAAAGATTTCGGCTGTGTTCAGTGGGCTGTGCTGGGAGATAAGGGGGCCCATTTGCTGTGGTCTGTCATATCTCCAGAATTTTTGCTGCTAATAAGTGAGCAGCTTTTGATTAGTGTCAGCCACTGAATGAAGTTATCTCTTGTTATACAACTGGTGATCAGCTCTATATTCCACAAATAAGTGACTCTGAATGCAGCCTCCCATCAGAAAGGGCTTTGTTTTTTATCCCCTTCTGCCTGCTTTGCAAGTAAATTGTTCCTTCTACAGACCTGTGTGGCTTGCTTCTCTCACCCTCAGTGACAGCAAAGCTCACTGGTTGGTTATCTCTGCAGGGGTTTATAGCTCAGCTCTGCTGTTCTTTCCCTCTGTTCCCACTTCTCTGTTCCCTCCCCTACTGTGACTAAATAAATTACCTGTATGACATGTTCAGTTTTCTCTGGCAAGAAGCCTGGGAAATCAAATCTGTTCCCGAACCTGGGTCTCCCATTTGGCAAATGTAATGCCTCCCTGCTGTTAAATCAGGTCAGCTCTCAGAGAAAAACAAAGAACAATTTCATATAACTATAATCAACACAGAGTAAATTTAGATAATGCAGCTGACATATGTTTATTGTAAAGACCATCAAGGAAATAATTTTAAAAGCACTTCATCTTTCTCTGTTGCATCAGGATACATGTTGAATATTCTGTGCATAGGGAAGATCAAACATTTTCTTTCTGTTTCCCATATCAAAGTGAAATATATTTATTTTCTGTCTGGTCTAAGAAGATATTTGGTGAAGCACTTCATTGGTTGCATTAGAAACAGTGTAATGTATTTAATTACTGTGGCTTTATGTAATGAATATTAATAGATAATTAACTGTTAATTACTATTAATTATCCATAACCTGTCCAGTCCCTTTGACTTTTTGGCCTCTGAAAGTGGAAGTATACTTAAAAGCATTTAGAGGAGGAAAAATAAATGCTTTTAATACATTGTGTTCACTTTCCTACCTTTCTGCTCAGTTGGTTTCCAGCGGTGGGTCAGTAGCAGGGTGGCAGCGTGTGTCTCCCACATTACCAGACCAGACACATGCTCTGGCAGTCCCACAGCACGTGCCACGCGTGGGTTCCCTTGCCTGCTGAGGCAGTCACCTTGTACAGGGAAACACCAGTGCAGGCACCCTCCCCTCTCCAGATGGAAGCCGAATTTCCTGCTCAGCTACTCTGCATGGCCCAGAGGGGCTCTGAATTGCACCCCAGAGGCTCTCTGATTTATTCACTGTTAATAAGCTTAAGCAGGGCTGCAGCTGGGCTGTGGAGCATCTCTGGTCATGTCCTGTCTGGCTTTATTACAGTGGGCCTCTGTCCCGGGGAAGCAGAGTGGGTGCTTTCCTTTGGGCAGGCTCTGCTTGTGCAGGTGGTTGCTTGGGGACTGAAACAGCTACCGAGGCCGAGAGCTTTCTCCCAGCCCTCCTCAAAGGAGGAGAGGGGTAGGAAGTGCTGAGTGGCCCTGGGGGACCTTCAGGGCTGGTGCAGTGCTCACCTATGTGCACTTGCTGTGCTGAGCTCACAGGGGCCAACTTTGTTGTCGCTTGTTCAAGAAGATTAGTAAAAATGGGCATCAGCAGCTGCCTTGTAGTCTTACACAGTCTTACTGCCCCTGCTGACAGAAGAGCTGCTGAGATATAGCTGAGGACCTTGGCTGGAAACATTCTCCAACCCCAGCTGAATATCAGATTGTTTTACTTGGAGGAGTCTTGGGAAGAACGAGCTGTGTGAGAGGCTGTCTGATGTCATGAGCGACAGAGCAAGGCTACCCACCCTGCATCAAACTCACCTAACCCTTCATTCTCAAAAGCAGATGGGCTCAAATGTATATGCTGTGTTTTTTAATGGTACATGCTTTTCCAGTTCTTTTTAAAGACAGCTGCAGCGTTGTTAATAATTTAGTCATTCGTGAGTTGCCTTTGTTCTAATGAGTGCCTTTGTTGTTTCTTCATTGCTCTGAGACACATGGTGAATGTTTTTTCATCAATTTAAAAATCCTTCAAAACTCTATTATATAAGACAAATCCTTGAAACTGAAAGTGCTCTTTATTGTCCGAAGTCTTCATCCAAACATACACAACAAAGATTAAGAGATGAAAGCAGTGAAGTGGGTTTTAAAAGACAGGAGTTCAGTTCCTGTTTCCACCAGGAATGACCTGAAGCAAGGGTCATAATCTCCATCTGCATCAGCTGCTGTTTGAAGAAATGGCAGTAGTAACGTTATCTGTCCTCAACTTTGTCTTATCAGTACTGATTGCAGATACTGTCTCCTTGTGTAAAGGTACAGGACCTATCTCTGAAAGGCTTCAGCTGATACTGTAACAGAAATCATTTCATCTCTGTGTTAATGGCAAGGGCAAAGCCTGTCTTGTTCCCTTCTTAGCATCTAGGTTGGTCAAAGGAATTGTTGAGCTTGTTCTAACCCTGCTTTATTTCTTCCCTTCTCCAGCCTGCGACCTGATGACCCTGGGGATCTTAGCCTTAGTGACGTCCACTGGTTGTGCCTCGGCAAATGCCCTGCAGTCCCTGACGGATGCCATGCACATCCCACACCTTTTTGTCCAGCGCAACACGGGGGGCTCCCCACGCACCGCCTGCCACCTGAACCCCAGCCTGGAGGAGGAAGAGTACACACTGGCTGCCCGGCCACCAGTCCGCCTCAATGATGTTATGCTGAAACTGGTCACTGAGCTGCGGTGGCAGAAATTCATAGTATTTTATGACAGTGATTATGGTAAGTGAAATGGAGAATTTCAGACGCTATTAATTTTTTTTTTCTTGTAAGTGGGAAATGGAGAGGAAAATATAAGGGGAGGAGTGGAATATAACTTGCTGGGTTCTTCATTGACAAAGGGGAAAGTGTTTCAAGCGGATGCAGGTCTTTGGTTTGAAGGAAAGGTTGCTGTGAAAACTAGTTCTCAGACAAGCAGCAAAGTTGCTTAGCAACACTTACCAAGACAGCCAAAGTTTGAATCATCTTGCACTTTTTCAGTAAAATATTAATAAAGTGTTGACATTGATTGGCAGGGGTCACATAGCTGTGCGAGGAAGTTCAACATGGCCTCTACCCATTCCCAGAAAATCCTTTCTACCAAAGCTGAGTACTGTTCTCTTTAAAAATTAATTTTCACAGTAACTATTACCATATCTTTTTTACATGGTTCCTCACACTATTCTCCACAGTGATATAGTTCCTTGCATAAAACCAAAAGGTAGAGTTAGCATTTTTACTATATCTCATGCATTTCCTTCAGAAAAATTTTTACTTCGAGCTGAAACTTGAGGAAAAAGAGTCTCCGCATGAGAAAATTTAGGACCTTGTGATGGGTGTAAAGAAGCAATGAAAGAATAAATCTCTCATTGTACGAAGCTCTCAGAGTGAAAAGGAACTGTGTGCATAATTTTTTAAATTATTTTTCCCCCCCCTCTGCTTAACTGATATGAACACTGTTCCATATGTTTAACTTGTGGTATTTTTAGTGCTCTCATCTTAGGATATATGATCTGTACTGGGGAAAATAAATTTTCTATAGTATGTTTTAAAACCCTGCAAACACTTTTGTATTAAAATGTGATGCATTTGTTTTTGGTGTGGTGACATACTATGAACAGAATACAAAGAAAGGAAATTAAGGTTAAATTGCAGTTGGGAAAAATAATCTTATGTGTATCTTATGTGCACATATAGTTTAGATTTTATACATAGTCTTCCACAATCGCAAAACAGATCTTTATTTGCATTCTTTCTATATAATGACAGATTTTCAATGGTGAATCAGAGAGAAATAACATCTCTTGTTTTGAAGCTGGAGTACTCTTTGTTTAAAAAAAAAAAGGGGGGGGGGGAAAAAGCTGAGGCTGTAACACACTTTTAATTACATAGAATTATTTTGAGCATGAGAAGGCTGCTTTGATACCTGTAGAGTTAATCTGTAGAATCAAAAATTAGCAACTCAGCAAATAAACTGTCATGTAATTACTGTGCTATGTAATGCTTGACCATTGAGTGCTTTGAATGCAAACGCCACAATGTACACGGTAGGTGTTCTTTTGGTGGCCTTCTGGCAGTGATGAGAAGGTTGCTGTGTAACAGAGGACTGGCCTTAAAAAAGTTCGAATTATTCTAGCAGTTATTTCCAAGAATGGAAAAGAAAAAAAAAAACTATTAAAAGGATGTCTTGCAAATGTCCTTTGATAGTTACCCTTGTTTCTCTCCTGCTGATTTGTAGCTTTAACCTTCCAAAACTGCTTGAGTTAGGGATCTTTCAACCACTGGGAATTCTGGCCCTGGTAACTCCCCAGGCGCTCTATGTACAAACTGCCGTCACCCATTTTCCCTGGTAACAAACCCGGTTACTGAACTACGGTATCACTTCCTCCAGTAGTGTATCTGTGTTTCTTTGCCTCTTTCTGCAAAGGGTTAACATTTCCGTACCAAATCCTGAAACCCTTAATTCACATGCTCTATAAATTCAGTTAGGATCAAATTTATCTTTTCCATTTGTCACAGAGTGACCTTCAATCTGTACCAGTAAAACAGGCACTAAAAGGAGGTGGAAAATTGCCACAGGCATTCTGCTCCTTCCAGTGGAGAGCATGTTGTGTATTGCAGCTGTTCCCTCTCCTCTTCCTCTCGGATGTGACAACCCTCATAGTACTTCCACTATAAGGTTTTTTTTCATGAGAATTTTGTGGGAGGAGTTTCCATAAAGGAGCCAACTGACCCTTGCCAGCTCTGGGCAGGCGTTGTTGAATAGGGGATAAATAACCTCATTCCCAGGATATTGCACGCTGAGCTCAAGAACAGAGGCCTGACTCCTAGGGCATACCTATTGCCCTCATTAATTAGCTTCAGCAGAGCATGCTTATGCATCTCCAGCAACACTTGCCCACTCATGTGCAGGAGCTGACTGCTGACTGTGAGGAGGGAGGTCACTTGAAGAACATGTGTTTATGATTATGGAAAGTTTCACACACCGGGCTTTTGTCGTTTACCGTAATCAATGGTCTTTCTCTACCTGCTCTCTGGAAGTTATACTATCCCCTTGAGTAATGTTTTAATTTGTCCATCTGCTGATCTCTAAAAATCAGCCAATCCCTTGGTGTCCTCCTTGTGGAACCGGTCAGGTTTTCTAAAGACAAAATAACATTGTACAATTTAAAGAAGTCCCATGTTTATAGTAATGCTGTGCTATACTGGAGCTGAAAATTATTTACTTTATGAATTACTTGTCCCTTATCAAACACGCATTTTGGATTATAATTTCTGCACTGGCTAAATTAAGGAAAAGTAAAGGACTTGGTAACTAGAAATAGAGTAGTCACCAAACAGCCCAACAAGCCCCTAAATATTGTTGTGCTTATGATAAAATATGCCTTGTTTTATATTGAAGTTACAGATAGAAATCTGTATGCACAACTTCAGTGAAATAATATGGTCCTTTCTGGTAAAATGCCTTAAATTCTGTAATAAGAAATAGAGAGTTTTCACAAGAAAGATGTGTAAGTTTTAAAGGAAGAAATTGCTAAATAGAAATGGTAAAAGCAAGGCACAAACTGTGACATTCCACCTAACCTGAAGCTAGCTTTTAGATTTCGTCAGTTGTGGTGAAGAAATGGATAAAAGCAAGAAATGGGTAATAGCTTGGTTTTCGAGAAGTGACCTTTCAAATACCTCAGACTTGACAGTTGCAGCATTCAAATCCTTCTTGATGATATACTGTGCTCCTGCTGAGCAGTACCAATGGGGTAAAAGTCAGTTGATACATATCTATACAGTTCTCCTGTATTTGGATAAGAAAAGGTAAGGGTTCATATAGATACTGTGTCTTCATGACTCAGCCTATCTCCTTCCACTCATCTCATTTATGGCTTGTGCATCACTTCAGAAGTGCACAGAAATCTACTCCCCGTCGATCACAATGGGAGCTTTCTGCTGATGAGACTGCTGCCTGATATGAAAATGATGGCTAGGCACTATAGCAAATCAAGTTAGTCATAGCTAAGACGGTAAGTCTCCTCTCTTGCTAATGTGTTGTAGAGCTGTTGGAGCTTAAGGCCAGAACAAGGCAGTCTGAGCCCCCTCTCTGTCCCTGCTATTATTTGCCATGTCATCTTGAGAAGGCTTTCTAGCTCCTGTGTGCTTCCGTTTCCTATCTGTGAAATGGAAAGAAAAACTTTCCCAGTGTGACTGAACTGGTATGTGAAATTTCTTTAGAAATTCTTTAGGCAACAGAAATTAATGTCACATTCAGGAATAAGGCATTTCCAGTAAGGTCTCAAGGGACTAGAGTTATGTTAAATGAGTTATTTTACTTTAAATGTCTTTAAGAAAATACCATGGTAAATCATGGTATTTGACGTAAATTTTCTGTGGGGAAAAAAAGGAATTTGACCCTAAGTTTGTCAATGGCTGTCAGATGGTGCCCTGTGGAAATAGGTCTACCCAGCAGTTAAAAGAACCTGCAACAGAAATCAGACATGATGTGTCATCCTAGAAAGCTTTGGCTGCATTGATGTGTTTTGAATTGTTTTTTCCTCTACAGGAGAGCTTTTTTGCCTTGACATACATTGCATCAGTGTGTAAAGGCCTGCTGGGAAGTCTAATGTTTTATTGTGCTGACCTCCTGGATGTAGAAGTATCAGTAATCAAATTTTCTGACACAAAAATTGGTAGTGTGGCAAAGTCTTCTTTCATAAAGAATCTTACTAAGCTCTAAAATGACTATAGGTTAAAAGCAGTGGGTGCTGCCACAGTAAGATGAGGTTGGGTAATAAATAGTTGAAAGTGTGCTTCTAAGGTGAGAAAATTAAAAGATGTATGGTTAGAGAAAGGATTTGAGAAGCGTTTTGGAAGCTGGATGTGAAAATGAAAACAATGAGGAATACCAAGTCATATTTCTGAAGAGAAATGCAAGTAATAGCTATGTTTTCACTACATTAATCTTACTGTTGAAAAACACTTTGTCGCTGTGGTTGTATCAAGTCTCTCTGCTTTCCTACATACATGCACACATACCCATATTACAAAATGTAAGACAAAACAGCTTCTTTAATGGCTCCATTTTGTCAATGAAAATTATATTAGACCTGTGTAAGGGAGTTGTAATGTTTTATTCTTAATTTTTGGTGTCAATAAGTGAGTGTTTTTTGGTTAAGAAAAGTGTTGTACAAAAGTTTTGCAGAGGAAACTTTCAAAGAATTTTAGACCTTCAAAATCCATCTAAGGAGCTTTGTTCCTACAGGGGAAAAAAAAAACCCCACAATTTATTGATTTTTAAATTATTTTTTTTTGTTTAAGTTTAGAGGGGTTTTTTATTATGATCCTTGATGCAACATTAATTTTGAATGCTTCCTGATGAAACTTGCAATGTAGAAAAAACTTTGTTTTCAGTCAAGGTGATGAGTTTCCTGGGAAGTTTTGTTTCCCACAGCAATTACACAGCAGTTTTATTTCTGAGTCCTACCTGTCAAGGCCCTCGCCCTTGATTGAAAGTTACAGCAATTATGCTATCAGTAGTTTTACAACTAGCTGTTGATCCTGGAATGGTCTCTCCTTTGTGCAGGTCACTACTCTTGCAATTATTTAATTTGCAAATAAATATGGTAATGAAAATTGAGAAATGCATGCTTTTACATAATCCATGTGCAAATCAGTTATGATGGGAAGCATTGATTGTCACAACAAAAGCAAAATAGAACATTTGCACATAAGTTACTTTCATCTTATCTTAACAAAATAAAGCAGGTTTCTTTTATTCTTGTCAGTGTAACATAAGTTATCTTCTGCTTCCTGCATCATTATCTCAGCTGCCAAACAACCACTTCTGGATCACTAGGGCTGCCATGCTTCTCTACAGGCTTTTCCAGTGAGCGTGCCTTGTTTAGTGCAAATACAGGGAGTCTGCTGCTTGAGAAGTGTTGAACCAACTGCACATGTGGTGTTATGTGCTTGTTCAGCAAATTTGACACTACCAGAAAGTATTACAATTTTTCTGCATGTGCTACGTTACTGAGTTTGCATGTGTTTTTCAGTTGGTTGGAGCCTCCCAGCTGGAACAGTTGCACAGAAGTTTGAATTGGGATTGCTGTGTTTGAATAGTAAAAGGTACAGGGTATAAGCACCCAGCCACAGAGAAATGTAACTTCTTTATGGTCATCAATCTGCAACAGCAATGACTTAGGGAGAGAATCCATGGACATCACTGTCTTGATGTTGTTGTATAAGATAATAAAGGGAGGAATAGACTGGGCCTAAGCGCCTTTTTATCCAATGAGGAACAGAATTCTCTGAGCATTTAGTCTACACAAATTCTGCACCATCTAGTTATTCATGCATAACCCAGGATACTGGATGTCTAGACTCCAGACAAATATAAAATCTTCAACTTCTACCTGGAAAACATGAAGGCTTTCCTGTGAAAAGAGTGTGTCTCCCAGCATAATATATAATTATCATTGCTGCTGCAGAGAGTGCCAGGAAAGAAAGAATTCAGCCAAGTTCAAGTCCCGTAGGGAGTTTCTGATGCCACAGGGCAGAGGAAAAAAATTGACCTTTTGACTTTTACATTGAATTTGATCTGGAAGCTATTGAAGAAATGGCATTGTGTGTTCCCATATTTATCCTTGAATCACTTTTCTGACTGTAGCAGCACTTAAGGTAATTGGCCTACTTAAATTAAACATGGATTTTTGTCATTTTGATAGTATTTTTTTATTTAGTAATGCATCACAGTATATAACACTAAATGTAATTAAAGAAAGTCAATTTCACTTCAAATTATTACTTATAAATTAATTTCAGTACTTTGGTTTTTAAGGTATATGAGTAAGTGTGCTAATAGCAGAAGTAAGACTTCCCCCTCTCTAACCCCTCCCAGTTCCTAGCAGAGTATGGGAGTGGTGGACAGAAGTTGTTTCCCATACAAGCTATTCACTAAATACTTTTGGGGCAATGCCTGATATGATATACAAATGATCTTAAAGTTATGGTAAAGCCTTATTCTTAATGACTGCTGTCATAACCTACCTGGAAGTCCAATGGTAGTAGAAGCCAGACAGAGATCATTGGACAGTCTGGGCAGTTTCAGGCAACTTGTCTTACTCATAAATTCAAGGCAAGTTAAGAAAATGATTTTGACCTTTCAAATAGTTTGAAAATGTTTTGCCAAAAGAGGATGCAAGTTCTTTTCAAAAATTGAAAATGCCATGGAGTGACACTTCAAAAACAGAAGTCTTAAACTCTTTATTCAAAATAGTTATTTTTAAGATCAGTTTGTATTTTAAAAGACTTCAGACGTATATTTCTAGGGGAAAGCTCGTGAAAAAATTAAATGAAAAACTTTATTAGGAGCAGTTTTCCACCAGTTTTTCAGCTCAGTCATTAGGTCAAAAGTAATTATTAATCTAGTCCTGAAGGCACTCATTGTGCTTTCTTTACTGTCTCTTTTTCAACTCATTGTAACAGTCTCCAGGCTCAACTTTGCAGAAGCTAGTGGCTATTGGTGACTCTGTTTTTTCCCTTTTATATTCTGAAACAGAGAAATGTTTCATAATACAACACACACTGTCTAAAGACAGTGCAAAGTTCAGCAGCCTGGAACTGGAGGGTGCAAATTAATTCATTTTGAACAGAGAGGTCTTTGAAAATTGTACGTGTCATCTGTAGAAGGTTCTAGGTTCTCGGACTTTCTTTCCCTGACTGATGGTAGTTTGAATCTCTTGACTTTTCAAGCCATGGCATAAGGCTAAACTGTTTGTTCAGGCATGTGTGAATGACAAGGAGAAATGTAAGGATTATTTGGTGTACTTGAGCAGGGAATATGAGGAACTAATTCTAGAAGTGAGTCTCTTTAGTTCCCATTTGTTAGAGAGCAAATGTTTATACATCCATTTAGAAATTCTTCGATAAATGCATAGCTGGAAATTGAACACAAAAGGATAGAAGTCTGTCCTGGAAGGTTGTATGTAGGGCTTCAGGCAGTAATACTATCATTTTGAGAAAATATATTCACATAGGTCAATATGCACTGAACTTTGGTGAATAAGTTCCCGGTCTCTATTGTGTTTCCCCGAAGTGGTAGGGGAGAGGGAGAGAATACACATACATAAATACATGTGTGTGTATATATATATGTGGAAAAGTGGTATAGGGGTGTGTGGATATTTACATACACGTGTGTGTATGTTTGTGTGTCAATATATGCGTGAGTTCATATATGGAAGCATGGGAATGTATTGCCTTAGCTCTCTTCCTGCTTTTCCCCAGTCCCTCCTACTAATCTTTCTGATGCCATTCTAGGCAGGAATTCTTTGGATTCCTTCCTGGATCGAAAGAGTTTCTTTTTTGTTTTACCCATCACTGCTCTACCTTCCTTATTGAGACAGAAATGCCATTCTTTCTCCATCTCACGTTTCCTGAATTTAGATACTGTGTTTTATTTCTTCATTTTTCTTATGGCTAAGCTTTGTCATGGGTTTGCTGGCTTTCTTCAGAACCCTTTTCATAGGCTGGGGCTAGCTCTTTGGCCAGGACTGTTCCTTTTCTCTGCTGATTGATAATAAACAGCGAATGATTGTACTCTGAAGGATTCTTTTTGTTTCTCCTCTGCTTGTAAAGCATGGTGAGTGAGTATATTAGAGAAGAGATAACATTATTAAGTCATTGTCTTCATAGAAGGGATTAATCTTGAGCACCACAATGAATGTAAAACTCCTGAAATCTTTTTAAAGGAAAAGTATGGTAGGGAATGTAATTTTTAGAGAGACCTGAGGGTCAAAGTGATTTTCTACATATTGTGTGTCTATCAACAAATGTGTGCTATTACCACTCCTGCACAGTATTTATATGCTTGTGATATATTCATATATTTGTAAAGTGATAGACTACTGCATTTGTGTATATACATAATGTAGCAACATTATTAGACAGAACAAGCCTTTTGTTCAGCATCTGGGAACTGCAAAGATCTGATCCATGCAATCCAAGATTGCATTTAAATGTAAAGCCAGAAGTGTTTTCCTCCTTTTTTTTTTTTTTCTGAACAGACAAGTTGAGACTGTAAATAATCTGTACTGCAGTGATCTTTGCGGAATATGAAATAAATATCGTTCATACTGTGAATTAAAAAAAACACAAGGCCTTTTCTCTGAGCCCTCATGGAAATGCAAGATAACCTTCTATTTTGTAACAGCAAGCAGGAAAGAATGATATTCTTCCTTAGCAGAACAAAAAGGGGGTAATGATTAAGAAGGGTAAGCAAAGCTTAATTGATTTTTTTTCAGGTGGAGGTGAATGTAAAGATAAGTTCTTTTGTCTGCGTAGGAGGTTATTAAATCAGGAAACAGTAGAAAATGAAGAAAAGTGACTTCCTGTCAGTGAAAACACACTTGGGATTCGTACCGTACAAGTTTCCATCTCAGTGCTCCCTCTCTTCAGGAAGTAGTTGATGTGAAACTGCAGAGACCCCCTCAGCCATGTGGATTTCAAAGCACTTGGAGTTGTCTGGGCTCAGAACAGAACCCTAAGTTGTAGACTCCATCAATACTGGAGTTATCTATTTTGTATGCGACCTTTATGACTTTACGTTAAACTCTCCATTTAGTGAGGTTCTTTTATCACATCATTTGAGCAATTTGCAGTTCAATGCAGGCTAAGGTAGCTGCGCTTATTCTGTTGTATAAAAATTGCAGATACATGGGTCGGCTAAGATATTTGTGTGACCATAAACTAGGTATCTTGCTTTGATTTCAGTAAGGTTCTGAAGCTTGTTTTTAACATCTAGCTTGCTGTCCACAGCTACAAAAGGTTCCCTTCATGGCCAGAGGTGTGCATAGGTGGCAGAGTTTTGCTCTTCCTTGAATTGTGCTGTGAAGGACTTCTGTGCCTTCGGCATTTATGTCCTGGTGTATTTAATGTTTAGATCTGTTGCTTTGGGAGTTATTTTAAGAGTTACTTCAATCATTTTAGAAGCAAATGCATCATTAGACTGTGAAGAATTAAATAAAAAGCGGAGGAAAAAAGGCTTCACAATTTGTATTATTGAGAGTCAGAGCCCATTAGGAATGTAATCTGGATGTCTGAGTTCCGTTGGAGAGTGATTTAATATTCATCATGTTATTATAGCATTTGTTTAAATGGAAATAATGCATTATTTTTTGTGTACAAATTGAGTAAATAGGATTTGTCTCATTACTGGGGAACATTGAGTCCTACAGAGATCTTCTTAATACTGGATATTTTGTTTTCATATCTCTCACTTTAGTAATCAAGACCCAAATAGGCTGTTTCTAACAAACATATGGGAGACTCGTGGAGGGCTTCACGAAAGAGAGGAAAATTGAGTGGGGATATCCCTTGCAATAATTTAATTGATGATTCCCTGAGATGGGAGGAGGGAATGAATGGAATAAGGGAGAACTCTGAATGGAAATATAGCTACTGTTATGCTAGTTGGAGGCAGTGGTTTAGTTCATCGTTGGAAGGCCTTACGAGGTCAGGAACTATTGACGGTCCCCATTTCCCAGCAGCTTATCTCATCTATCAGTAAGAATCGAAGCCTTGGCTGGATAAATCTTCAGCTGTCGCATAGCAGACTTGGAAGGGAATTCAGGATAGTAATCAGCTCTGGTATATATTATGGCTGGCTTGAATTTAATTTCCAATGTGATTGTGATTTCCTCTGGTCTGCCTCTAACCACTGTTTGCTTGTATCATCAGCAAAATATCTTCATGGCAAAGCACCCGTGCGGAGTGAGAAAAATAGAGAAACTATGCCATGGAAGAATGATTGTTATGTTTATACCAAAAACACCCAGTCCCTGAAATACCAAATGCCTGCTTTGCATTAGGGACCATAACCCAGAGATCTCGTTTGTCCTAATGCAACTCCTCACTGATCTTGAAAGTCATTTTGCTTTGACCCACTGATATTAATATCTGACATTGCCATTAACAGGAATTAAGATATATCATGTCTTCCAAAAGCCACTTTATAACATCAAGGGAACTTTGTTAAGAAAGGAATAATCCATTAACTCGAACCAACACTTCTCTGTAATCACCTTTATGCTTCAAATGACAGAACCTTTAAAGGAAGGAACTGTCTGTCTTCCATTTATTTTTCTGAGTAGGAATATGAATCCCCCTGCTGTGGAAGAATAATTAAAGGTCAAATTCTGGCACTGTAGTCATAAGTCAGCACAGCCTGAGCACCAACACCTAGCTGGATACCCCACGAGGCACTTGTGGTGTAATAGAAATCCTGTTGGCTGAAGGTACAGCAGTGTGCTTTAATTTTGAGTGGAGATCTTCCCTGTTGCTCTGCATTAAGGATGCGGTGTTATGATTGCCTTGTATGGAAGTATATACAAGTTCATTAAATTTTAAAATAAATAAAAAATAGCATGGACTACAGATGACAGTTTGGGTGCCCAAGGCAAATTCTCTCTCCCTTTAGCAAGCAATCTTTGGTGAAATAATCTGTCCCTGCTGTACAAAGTAGTATCTGTGGGAGTCTTTGTGGTGGTTTATATCTTTTATTCTCTCCCATCTTGTGCAGTCACCTAAGTCTGGACAAGCTGTAATTAAGCGAAACAATATATTACAGTAGTAAAAAAGGAATAACAAGGGCAGCCTTGCACTGGGAAGGGTGGGAGGCAAAGAAAGAGGGACACTTTAACTGTTAGATTACTGGCCAATTAATGGGGTTGACTGAATACTGATGACGGTTTTATTCAAGTATTTTTTCTCTCAGTTGCACCATTGGAAAGGAACAAAATTACAAAACATGGTAACAGAAGGGGTTGGAACCCCAGAGACAAGTGGGTTTGGCAAGTACAAAACCTTCTCAGTAACCATGAATTGGCTACAGAAAAACGTTACATTGCTGTAATGGTAGTAATGTCACTAGGTGACAGAGGTGTTTTTTGGTGGACTGTCCTGTTCCCTCCCGAGCTCATAGCGGTCCCCCTTTTGACACCACTCTCCCTTTCTTCAGTGCTTCTGTGCTTCCTGTCCATCTCTGTATACAGAACAGAAGCAGAATCTCTATTTATAGACTTTTCCAGAGTATCTAGCAGTACTCTTTCTGTTTGGATTACTATCATTTAGCCAGTTCACTTTGGATCTGGTTTCATAACTCCTGCTGTGCAACTGTAACAGACAGAAAACTAGCAATAATAGAAATCTTGAATATTTTTGGTTTTGTCAGGGAGCAATAAGACATTTAGGGCCTCTTCAGGCATTTGCATCAGAAAATCATTTGATTGTTTGTAACATAATGTAATTGAAAAAATTCTTATTAGACTTAAGTGGCAAGAGTGAAAACTACAAAGTTAGTGAGGTTTGGCTGCTTCTCTTTATGGGTTTATCTCATGTAGTGATGGTGGTAGAGGGGCTTAGTTTCATTGACTCAGCAACTTCATTGCAGTATGTTTAAAAAAATGCAGCGTAAAAATTAGCTGAAAGCTTCATTTGAGAGGGGAGGAGAGAAGGAAATTTGTTTTGTAGACTGAGTTCTATTTTCTTGTTTAAGTTAAAGAATCTGAATTGGTTGATTTAAATAATAAAGATGAAAACTTTATTGCCTTCTTTTTTCAGTGAAAAGACATGTGTGTGATTTTCTCATTATGCAAGAGCTGAGGTACCAGTGTAAATTTAAATGAGTGAATAGTCTCCTTGAAATCCAGATATAAATGAGTAATCACAGGAAGGGAATTGGAGAATTTATAGTCTTAAATACTCAGACCCCTGAGTTTGAACCCTGTGGCAGGAAGGTCTGCCCGATGTGAGGAAACACCTGCATGAGGCATTTTTAAGCAACAGAGCCTGATACCATCCATGCCAGGAGACCCATGAAACACTGTCAGCTCCTGTCCTGCAAAATGCATGTGTGTGCCAAGTGCTCTATTTTTAGACCGAATAGAAGAAATGTAAAAGCTAAATATAACCTCAAATTAAAACACATAAAACTGTTTGCAGAATGGGCTATCTAAATGTATCCAAGGACTGAATTGTACAGTTTGTATTAAATTTTACTTGGCTCCTGAAAAAATGTGGCTTCTGCGATTACACTCTTGCATTTGTGAGATCTGTCTGTCTGTTTGTGTCCTGAATAATTTTGATATCGTTGACCAATTTCAAACCAATCTAATCAGGCAGAGGCCTCACGCCTTTTCTGTAAATTTTGAAAAAATAGATGGTCAATACAAGGGAGTGGTTCAAATTCCTGCTGTGCAAAAGGTTGCCATGTGAACTCAATGACAAGCTATTAGACAGCAAAGAATCAGCCCAACAGCAGCAGGTGCTCCCTTAGGTTTGGCAATCAGGGAATCCTAAAAGAAAAAGGTCTTGTAGAAGATTCAAGTGTACTAAAAGTTTTAATCAGACATTATTAAACATCAGGTAATCCAACCATCAAACACAATCACAGGACTCATGTCTGCCATTGCTCAGGAAAGGGTTTGTTGCTAAATTTCCAGTGTTTAATCCCTTTTGTGTGTTAATTAACCTTCTGTGTTTTATCTTCCTCATCTTGCTGATGTCAGGAAGACTCAATGTTATTAGAATGAACAATATATTGGGATGGAGTAAATCATCTCTAAAATGATTCTTAAAAGCTTTGGTCTACAGTAGTCACTGTGCTTTCTTAGGATCTGCCAAAAAAGTTGAATTTCACCATGGGTACTGCAACATCTACCTTTCTCTTGTTCATTAAATTCCTCTGAAGGTGGCCTTTTCCTTTGCTTGGGATTTCATGAAATTTATTCTTCTCTGCACTGTGGCCATTAATCACTTTATAGTAAAACCAGACAAATTTGAGTCCCTTCTGCTGCAGAAGGGCTGGCAGTGCCACCTGAGGGAAAGGAAAATCCTTAAAAAACTAATAATCATCTGGGGCAGGGGGCAGTATTTGAGAAGCTCTAACCCTTTGCAGGAGAGCAGTGCTTTTTCATTGCAGGCTTTTAATATTAGCGTGGGAAGAAAGATTACCCTTTCTATCTAGCAAAACAGTAGCTAATTAGATCTTTGTTTCTTAATAATGATGAAAGCTTAAGTGTTAGAACATCAGGAGAACCATCTGGGGATTCTGAATGATTGTTTAGTAAAGCAAAAGCCTATTCGAATTTTCTCTTATTTGTGGTCACTGCTGTTTTTCAAATATTGCTCCAGCAGAATCTATAGGGACATTTTTTTTGGTCATGGATTTATTAGAAAATTAGGAGGTAAGAATACCTATGGCTTTTGTGTGTAAATGTCAATGATTTTAGAGATGTTTAGATCAAAGTGTTCCTGAATGTTCTTACTTATATTACGCCCCTAACTG
>KZ506020.1:173168-199226 GCA_002844005.1 Limosa lapponica baueri
AATATGACAGGAAGTATTCATGAAAAGTGACATTAAACATAAGCACTCTTCTCTTTCGAAAGATTTGTCAATGAATTTCTGCTCTGTTTGCAATATTTGCTATTTCAAAAAAATAATTAAAAAAAAATAATGAAAATATGTTTTCTTCACATGATTTCAAATTTTTGTCTCCAGTTTGGACATCCCAATTTAATTTGTCTGAATCAGTAATTAACATTGACTAAAAGTTAGCAAAAAGTATCGACTATGAAGGATTATTTATTTTAACCTTTGTACTTTCCAACTTTCAAAAAGCATTTTACAATTGCTTTTGTTCAAAAATGCTCCCAGTTTTTCCATACCTTTATAGAATCAACTATTTTAATTTTTCGGTTTTTCAATTAGTTGTAAATTCTGTTGAAATTAGGTAGCCACATAGACCTCCTTTAAAAGTGTGTTTGAGGAATGCTTGATTATTTGTGTATATGCATATGTGTGTGAATGTATTTATAAGTAGCATGATTTGACATGTATGTTGAACTCATTCTCGTATTTTTATATTTATCAGAGGCTGTGGGTCTTTATAGAGTATTAGGAAAAGCTTGGATGGGACCTGCTTTTTCCACAGTGGTTACATTTGTTTGGTCTGTGGAAAACCAATAATTACAGTTAAAAGAGCAGCTTCAGAAGTATTCTGAAGTGTTGGGAGAGACTTATTTATTCATATCCTCACCACAGAATCAAAGTCTGCGACTGAGTCTTTTGACCTGTGTGCTTATGCCTATAACGGAGCACACTATTGAGGCTAGCCGTCATCTCCCATCAGTCTTCCTTGTTAACCTGTTGTCGATGAGAGCATTCAGCAATGGATTCCTTGACAGTTCCTAAATTATGGAGTAAAGAGACATAACGTATTGCCAGAGAGAGAATGAAAGATCACCTAATATTTTTTCTCTCTAAAGGGTCACTTCTAGAGGGTCAGAATGTTACTGCATTTGCTTTTGAAACCAATGTGTGTTTCAGTGTATTATCTGCCACATCATTTCAGATCAGATTTGCAGGGCTGTTTCTCACCATGTCAGGTTGCACCATGTTCTCCTTCAAGCTGACAGTACGTAGCGTTATGGGACTTAACGTGACCTGACGTAACAGAAATTCCAATTCAGTTAGAGACAGCCTTCTGCAGTCTTCATGGGGCAGTTCAACAGGCCAACGAGCTATTGGTACTGTGGGCTGCTTTGCTCACAAAGTAAACTCTGCAAGTTGGGCTGGAAAATGGATGATTTTGTTTCTGGTTGCATCTTCTACAATAATTTACCAAGATATGAAAGTACAGTTGTGTTAGTGTTAGATACGTGTTGGATTTGAAAATGCTCAGAAGCTGTCTCCACTTGCCTCAGCAAAAGTAACCAAGTATAATCAGCAAAGAACTCAGTATTGGTGTATTAAACTGCAGTAATGTCTAATCCTTTCAATATGTTCACCCCAGTATTAAAAACAACAACAAAAACGAAAAGCCCCAAAAATACTTTCTCTATGCTTATTATTAGAGTAAGTACAGCAGGATTTTGAAATGAGTGAGCCAAGGAACTGCTTGTGGATGTTTCCTGTACTATGAGATAGAATTATTATTGCCACACCAATAGAGCTGTGTTCTTTAAAGTCCGTGGTTCCTTAAAACTGTTTGGAACTGAATTCTGTGCTCAACTACTAGTTAGAAGAGGCAAGCATTTGATGAAAAGAAAATAGGTAACGCTAATGTAAGAACTTAGTCTGTGGACTATAATATTATAAGAATCCATGTAAATAGATTATTTTTTGGCTGTGCCACCTGTTGTGTCATCTTCTACAAGTTACCTATCTTACCTATCTGCTTTTGAGCATTGACATTTGCTGTTGAAGCTGGGTGGCCGGTACTGTGAAAACTGAATCAAATAAGAGTTGTGATTTCTAGCAATAATGCAGTACAAATACTTTTAATAATTCTGTGGAAGCCTCTATGTGTGTTTTGATTTCTTCACTGAGGTAGTGAGGTGCTTTAAGAGCCATGCCGTCTGACAGAAGCCACAGGAAATCCCGAGCTTTCACTCCCTTTATATCTATATATTCATTTTCAAATGAGAGTCCGGACCTGAGTAGAATCATAGCAATGCTAGAGTTGGAAGGCACCTTAAAGATCATTTAGTTCCAAATCCCCTGTCCTGGGCGGGGACACTTTCCTCTAGATCAGGTTGCTCAAAGCCCCATCCAGCCTGGTCTTGAACACCTCCAGGGACGGGGCATCCACAACTTCACAACTTCTCTGGGCAACCTGTTCCAGTGTCTCACCACACTCAGAGTAAAGAATTTCTTTGTAATATCTTATCTAAATCTACCCTTTTTCAAAGTACTGAGGTGATATGCAGAAGTGATATTGTTTTGGGGTGCTATGACACCAATAGGACCCTGTCATTTTCATGCCTACAGATTAGTATGTTTTGAGAGAAGACATGCAGGAAAAGTTATGAAATGAATGGCAGTTTTTTTTTTTTTTTTTTCTGAATACGTTGACAGACTTTCACTACAAAAGGTGTGGGTTCTTACATATGATCTGAGGGAACGTGGAATCACTGAAACACATTAGCCTTTCAGAGTCCAAAGAGAGTGTCAGAAAGGGGGAAAGCTCCTCCAATTAGTACAAAGATATAGTGAAAGAAAATATAAAAAAAAAGCTTGCCCCTCTTGCCCACTCATTTGCTATGGTGCAGGAGAAAATGGGGTAAACTTGGGGTCTTGTACAAAGTTAGTTTTTTGGACAGCCTGTACTCAAAAATTAGTTCATTGGAAAATGTGTGTTTTAAAGTAGTAATTACTAGTCACTTGCTGAGACTGATTATACTGTAAAGGAGCAGTCTAAAGGCTCAAGGGGAAATATATGAATCAGAAGGAAAAAGTTGTCAGACACCCATGCAATCACCAGAAATAGAGAAAATTTTACACAATAAATAACAGGTACAATTGTGGGGTAAGGAGCTAGAAGCCAAGGAACTGTCAGTCTGAAAGGCAGCAGGAAATCATGCTGTGAGGAGCTACTCATGGCAAATGAGTCTCTGTCTCCATATTAATAAAGCCATGGGTCAGCTGAAGACCCCCTCAGAAATTAAACTGAGCATTAAAACCGATTGATGCTCTGATGATTTTAATTTTAATTTTTTTTTTAAGAAGAACTAGTTTGAATTGGTAAGGTAGTCATACTACAGTTTTTTGAATATAGCCCGGGGAAGGCTCTATGTTTCTAGAAATACAATTTGAATAGAATTTGGTTGTACCGCAGCTTTTGAAGGCATGTCTAATTTTTTATGTGATTAGTTCAGATACCAAGAACAACAAAAAGCTTATGAGGTTGAAGTGCCCCACTTCTTAAGTGTGGTTTTCTCCTGCTGATCTGTGTCAGTCACAATGCTATCAGTATTGGAGTTTGTTGCTTGAAAACTGATTTACATGTGTCTATGAAAGCTGTAGCCCCACCTTTAACTGCAGTGCAGACAAGCTAAGACATAACCACTACAAATCCAGCTGCTTATTCGCTATCACACAGCATTCCTGTAAGGGGAAAGTAGGTCTGCTAAGTTTGTTCTAGCTAGTTTCCAGCTCCCAGAATTGCTTTCTATCTATTTAGATCTTCTCAGCAGCTTTAGTTGTGTGAGGAAGAGACTTCCCAAAACTGTTCTCACTGACTAACTTTAGGAGTTCCAAACAACACCAAGAAATGCTTGAAATGGAAGAGACGCAAGTTGGTCCTGTGTGTGGCTTGAATATTTATTTATTTATGAAAGCAAGGTTCAAGGCACAGATGTTTCTCATCCTAAATGACATTTCCCAGAATAAAACTTTACATCTCAAACCTGCTAAGTACATGTAAGGTGGTCTCTAATGGAGAAGTTTAGGAATAGACAGTTAAGCAGTGCTATTCAATGAATGAACTTCAGCTTTCCGTGATTTATAAATTAAAGAATCGAGCCTTAAAGGTTTCAGTGGGAAGCATTATTCCTGGAGTTAATGTGTGGGATGTTTTTCTTAATGCTTGATAAATGAATTTTGTTCCAGTTGGCATCATCAATTGAGTAAAATAAGCCATTTATTTTAATTCTCAGAAAACACAGTTCAGAAGTAGAATTTAAATTAGTGTTTTAGTGTGAGATTGTGGAACTCTCTCCTCTTTATGTGTTTGTGTGGGCTCTAGGGGCAGATATGTTCTCCCTCAGGCCTGATCTGTAGATGATGAGAGCCCCTTGCTGCCCTGTCAGACATTACTGAGTTTTCAGCTAAAGCTGGAGGAGTTTGTTAGTTCTTCAAGCCTTGGGTTTAGTCCACAGCATGTGAAGCAAGCAACTGTTTGCATAAGTCACTTCAAGAAATGATGGAAAAAAAGCATCGTTATGTGTGTGTAATTAAAAAAAAGCATGAGTTTGAGGATGGTAGTTTTGACTGGCCATCAGCTAAGTAATGCAATGAATTTAATTCTGCTTTCATGGATATTAGATTAAATTAATTCCAAAGAGCAGCAGAAGTGCCAGGGTAGAAAACAACTGTTTTCTCTTTTTCAGGGCTCTTATTGCTCACTTGTTAAATTTTAGTTGTTAAACTTTGGCAGGTTGAGGAGACTGGCTTATGTTGCAGGGAGCTTCAGGCATTATCAAAACCAGTCAAGAATTTACAGATGTGTCACTAGAATCAGTAAGCAAGAAACATCACCTACTTTCTGTGACTATGGAAGTTAGATATGCCCCAATAAAGTAAGAGTTCAGTCTTGTAACCCATATTCTTGAATGTGTGGAGTTGTGGGTGTTAATAGTTGTCGTGGTTTAACCACAGCCAGCAACTAGGACCGTGCAATCTCTCACTCACTCCTCCTTCACCCCTGCAAGAAGGGTAGGGAGAAGAGAGAGAAAAGGGGGGGGAAGAGAAAAAACCCCTCATGGGTTGAGATTAAGACAGTTTAATAGAAAAATAATGGAAAAGAAAAATAACAACAATAACAATGGTAAAAGACTCTACAAGACACAAGTCACTCTCACTGCTCAGTGAATTGGTTGTGCAGCCCAACCAGAGCAGTGATTGACAGTTCCCACCCTCCCAGAAAATCCCCATTTATATACCAAGCATGATGTCTATGGTACAGAATATTCCTTTGACCGTTCCATTGTTCTATCTATGCTCCCTCTTGCCTTCTGTGGGAAGCTGAAAATAGTCTTTGAATACTATAAACATCACCTAGCATCAACTAAAACAATATGCATTATTGATATTCCTTTCATACCAAATCCAAAAAATAGCAGCCACTACAGAGAAAATTAACTATAACCCAGCTGAAACCAGGACAACAGTCACTTAAAAATGCTTTCAAAGAGAAAGAAGCGGGGGGAGTCAAAGACTCAAGTTTTAGGGAAAAGATGTTTGTGATTCAAGTATGCACCACCAGTGTAGATATTAATGCTCAGGAAAGAACATTGACACCTTTTCTTCTTATTGTTTTAAGCTTCGTCTCTCGACCTGGAGGAAGAGAAAGGTACTGCCTTTCCTCTTAGTCTTTGTGTAAGAAACTGTAAGAGTAGGAGGAAAACAGCATATGCCTTGCTCAACAGCCTAAGTCGAGATGTCTCTATGGTTTGGTTCTTTGTTTCAGCTTCCTCATCTGTGGAGTTTCTATCCAACATTGTCTGGGTGCTCCTTCATGCTGGGTGTATGGAATGGGCAGAAACCCACATTGGTCTTTTTGAATGCAGAAGAGCATAGGAGCCCTTCTTATCAGAATAATAAAAAAAAATATTAATCCTGAACCACTCTATGTCATGCTGGTTTGAAGAATGTCAAAAGTCTGAATCAGCCTGGGTTTGGGTTTTTTTTTTTGTTTTTGTTTTTGGGTGTTTTTTTTTTCTGTTTGTACAAGACAGGAATGAGAGCCCATTTAAATTATAACATATATTTGGCTGGTGAAGACTTGAAAGCATTGAATTCCTGTAGTGTTTTCTGATTTTACTTTTCAGAAAAATGGTGAATTAACCATGTCCTCTCCAGCAAACCTGGGCATGCCACAAGCCCTGTGTACCTTCAGTTTTGAAGATCTCAAAGCCTGACTTTCTACGTCACCTATGTTCTGTGTTTTCCTTTTAACTGTCACATTAAAAAGATTATTGTCCAGATTTATTGCACGCTTCTATCCACAGGGGCTCAGATCGGTATTTTCAACTTCAAAGGTTAAGTGCCAGATTTTACAGTTGGGATAACTTGGACAGAATGCTAATCAGCAGCTCTAGAAGCTCTGTGAAGGGCTTGTTACAGTCCACTTAAGGACTTTTCATTGTGAATAGCTTTCTTATGAAAAGATTAATTACCAGAAAGGCGTTTTCTACTTTGTAACAATCATCTCCCACTTCCTGGTGAGACTACAGACAATTTCAAAGTTACTTTCTTTGTAGCACGTTACAGAAATATGGACGCTGAATTAGGCTGCCAAGTGAGACATCCACAAACTGTAGTGAATTGCACTCTAATATTCCTAAAAGTTCTCAGTATTTAACGGAATCCTTCCAGCCAAAGTCTCACCGTTGTTCATATGTATGGATTAATACAGGTGTAACTTTCACTCCTGAAAGAGTGAGCCTTGTCCATAGAGAACAGCAGTACTGGAAACTGGGGAATCGTATTTCCCACCATCCACTTTTTTTCTTGCAATTCTTCCTCCTTTTTGTTTTCCAAAGTCTGTTTAGATGTAGCTTGTGCTAACTGCCTATTTTGGTTCATATGCCATGTGAATCTATGTGATATCTGAATATCCATCAAAACTGCTATTATGTTTGTTCATGCTGTTCATACAAAGGGAGCACCTTTCTGTACTCAGCCAGCCAGAGCTGCTTTTGGGAGAATATGGCAATGTAACTTTTGCTAGTCTGGAAACACTTATTGCTGACCTCCATCAGTTTTTCCTTAAATTGTAAAGTCAGTTTCCTGATCTTGTCAGCCATGGTAAAACTATTTTCTTTCTGATCTGTCTCTCCATTCATAAATTATTTCTCTCTCTAACTACAGAGCATTTTTCTTTAAAAAAAAAAACAAACTTTAGGTTCAATGCTTTCTGACAATCTCTATCATTCTCTCTATAGAAGACTACTCTTATTCTTCTATTCTTTAAAAATATATGATGTATTACCAGAGTGATTCCCAGTATAATTATTGGAAACCCTTGAAGCTATTGGTGATCTAATCAAGACACAGTAAAAAAGTCAAACTTTGAGGAGACTGGACAACACACAAAGTAACTTTCAGCAGGTTGCATGAAGAAATAATGAAGAGTGATTTTAGTATGTACACTAAAAGCTGTGGAGACGCTTTAATATGACTAGGACAGACACATGCCCTGTCCCCACCACCTCAAAAGACTGGATATTTCAATGCCTTCAGCAAAACTCTCTGGGACTGTTAACCAGTTTAAGAAGCTAAAAAGACTGGGAGTTTTCTGTTTTATTTACATGTTTAAAAAGTGACTTGTAGGTATCACAGATAATCCTTGAATTGTCCTTGAGAAGATTAACATTGACTTGCCACTGAACAGATAATTATCTGACGGTATCACATCTGAATTCATGTAGAGTGGGTGGGCTTATAGGTGTATGTGACAAAGAGCTAATGTAATAGCTTCAGGCAGAATGCTTTCTAATTGAATGCAAGAGAGTTCAAATGCACTGCAGACCATTAATATGTGTCTAACTTCTCTGCTACCTCTCCTGGGTAATGAGCTGGAAATTGAGAGAGATCACTCTGAAAAGTCAGTTGCTAAAGACGTTGCTGTTTATTGAAAACTTTGTTACAACTGTTGCTTGTTATGGATTGTTTTTTTTTTTTTTTTTTTTTGCTTTAGTTTGGTTTTTGTTTGTACAATGGAGACATGTAAACTTCTGATGGTGGCTTCTTTCTTTCTTGTCCCTTTCCTCATATGTTCTTCCTTTCTTTGCTTGTTTATGTCATTCAAATGTGGTTGGTTCTTTATTTGTAGAGAGATGCCTTAGATATCAATGGATTTGAGGAGCCATCTCTGTGAGAGAGGCTTAAAAGAGACTGTGCAGGTAGAAGATCAAATCCCAAGTAGATTGCTCTAAAATGAAACATGTCTTACACAGACAGACTTGCACACCTGACTTTTTCACATTATTATCATGCTTCTGCCCACAAGGAGGCAAGCACAATGTTTTGATCCAAGTGCACAGAGAGAAAGGGGCAGGATCTGTGAAGCGGGGCTGAATGTATAGAGCAGCTGGCTCAATTCACGCCAAAGATGGTGGGGAATTTTTTCAGTGGCTATCTTGATGCTATCCTGCACATTGATGGGAAGGATCATGTGCTGTGACTTTCCAAGCAAAACAAGCTCTTACACAGTTTTGCTTCTCAGGAGTATCAGAGCAGATATTTGGAGCCTTTGCAATATTCTGTTGCTTTTAATTCTAGTTGGGAATACAGTGTTGGTACTGTAATAGGGTTCTGATCTCTGACCTCCCACCAGAAGGGACATGTTATGGGAAGGAGCAGTGCTTGATTTGTGGGTAAAGAAAACCTCCACTGATTTGGTGTATAAAGAATCCCATACAAAAAGCGAGGAGATTTTTTTTTTTTTTTCCTGAACAGGCATGATAGGTGCCTGCACTGTGGTTTGTTTTCTCCCACAAATTATTATTCTTGTCTTCCAAGCACAGCTCCAGCAAAGAGTCAGGTCTGTTCTCTCCTGGTGAGAGGATATACAGCTAGCTAACAAACTGATTCTACTTTGCCACTGCCAGAAAGCAAAACTCCTACTGACTTAAATTTAAAAAAAAACCCAAACCCAACACCAATCTACCAGAAAAAGAACAGAAAAAACACCTTAAGGTGTATCTCATTGTGCTCCTTTCCTACTTGATCTCCTAAAGCCCCCTGACACTGTTTCACTGGTTTTCTTCTGAAGACAATGACTTCATCTCACTTTTTATTATTACTTTTCTTTAGAAACAAAAGGGAGACAGGCAGTAAATAACCTATTTATTGGTGACAACCTGATCTCCTCACGTTCTGCCATAAATGTGCTTAATTGATGCAATACTGATGAACTCAGCATCTGGGTCTCTTTACCTTTCAGGAGCTTTTGTTGCAAAGGATTAAATAAGGTTTCCCACTATCTATAATAATATCAAGGTACTTAATTTGAATTATTTTTTAAAATTTTTAACTCTAACTTGTCTAATTGGCTCTCTGCTAGTTTTTGGTCCATGTACAAAGACAGTATCTTCCATTGCCTGACAAAGAGATCAAGCAATGGTACGTATTTTTAAAGCTTATCACATTAAGGCATCCTTAGTTTAGATTTAAAAATTATTAGTTTAATAACTCCTAGTCTTCAAGCGACAACAGAACTGCTGTCTCAAAATCCCATAAAGCAGTCCAAAAAGAAAATCTGTAGCCCTGTAAAATTTGGAAACAAATGAAAAAAAAATAAGTTTTCTTTTGGTATTGTTTAAATATAAAGAGGAAATTGGAGTAGTAATATTGGATGACAAATTAAGCAGCACAGCAGTGGTGTTGTGCAAAGAAAGAAAGGTCTTGTCAATAAAGGACTGTGCAGTGAATAAGTCTTCACTTCCTTTTTGGTGCATAGCTAAGGAAGTCCACAAGGAACATCATAGAGAAGTTTGCAAATATATACTAAGATGAGCTTTCATGGGAATGGGATTAACCTTTAAGAATTCTTTATAGCTAGGTTCTTTAAAAAAAAACAAAAAACCACACCAAAAAAACCCAAAACAAAACCAAACAACACACTTTTATTTTTATCCAAAAATGAAGTAGTAATTCAATTTTCCCAGAATATAAGCTATTTATTTCATCAGTGTTTGTGGTGTTTAGCTTGAAAATGAACTCTGAATTTGGTATGCTGTTTAAGCAGTTAGAGCATGGATGGTAAATGTCTATTGTCCCTGAAATTAAGGTGATGGAAAAGAGCAAATAAATATCTTTCTTTTTATAAGATTTACTCTAATGTCATAGTATATAAAACTGTTATTATGCAGGTTTGTTCTTTGTGCTTTTTGCAATGGTTTAATTAGCTGTATTTTACAGTTTTACAAACGTATGTGGTGGGGTTGATGGAGAAGAGCTTCTCTACATGTAAAGACAGTTTATAGAAATATTTTTTTCCTATGTTTTTTAAAGCCAAGTGTTAATATAACTATTATCCCAAAATGATGGGATCGTAATCACGTTACAAAATTAACATAAAGCACCAAGTCAAGTAACTAGAGCAGGAAGTAACATCAAGGGTTGTCAGTATCTGGTTTAAAAATTATGTGACTACCACAGCTTCAGAGCCAAAAGACAATAGTTTGCATTCTGTCTTGCAAGATATATTGCCACAAATAGAACATTGGGCTTGAGTGTCATTGGCATAACAGTGATACAATTACAGTGATAAATTACAGACACGCAGAATCACTAAGAAATGCCAAGGAAGTTTAGTTATCTATTTTTTATGCCTGTAATATTTTTTTTTTTTTTAGCCCCAGTGATTACTAACATTAGATTACAATATAATATAATTTGAAGGATACTGCACATTTTTGCAAAATGTGTTAACAGTGAATCCAGTGTTTATGGAAGGTAGGAACTAGTGTTTAAACTTGAAGTGTTTTTTGTTTTTTATGTATGTTAACACCAGCACGCCTTATATTTTAGCCTTAGAATTCTTTGAAAATCAACAGGCAGAGTACATTTTTACATAGAAACATAGGGCAGATGAATCCCACCTTGTTCCTTTCCACTTCTGATATAAATTAGAATTTGCATCAATTTGTTTGGAAATGACTACAGTCTTGAGCTACTAAAACAGCCTCATCTGGAGCATTACTTTCAAGCAGAGATTGGATCAGCCCCTGTGTCACTGAACTTCTTGTAGCAGCAGGGTTTTTTGGTCTATAGATGTTGAAGAAACTGTAAATCAACTGTTGTAGTCTCATGTTTTGATTGTTTGAGTATAAGCAGGCAATACTGTGGGTCAGGAAACAGAAATACAGATACTGGCAAACCTGCATTCTCTGTTCATAGCTACCTTCAGGAATTAGCAGAGGTTGCTGCTAGCTGTTCATTTATCTCTCATGAAGACTCCTTCCTTCACCATTTTCAACACCTTCCACCTCTTTCATGACTTCTGCTTAGAAAAGATACTTTAACACAAACCTTGAAGGGTGGTATGTGCAAGAGGATATAACATCCTTTCATGGATGGATTTGCAGAACTGGATCTGAAAATATTTTTAGAGCTTTTTCCTTCTCCTCCACCACTGTGGTTAACCACAATTTAAGAAAAAAACTTGCCTGTCACACTTGTTTCTCTCTTCGATTAGAAAGAAACTAGAACTGATATTTTGTAAGGCTGTGCTGGTAAAGATATCAGGTTAAAAATATTTGGCTGGGCAGTAAGAAGTATAAGTAATTTAATAAGGCAATGGTTTGGGCTTTTGTTGTTGGGTCCTCTGCAGGCCTGTTGCTGACCTTTCTCTGTGTTGTTGTGCTTTAGCTTTTCTGCCTGAAGATTGGGACTTTATTTTTCTGTTACGTATTCTGGGATCTGTTGAAGAAGAGTTTGGTGTCAATGTTGGGGAAATGAAAGTTTTCTAATCGGTTACTCTGCATTTCATGTTTGATATCTCTGCTTTCATGTTGCTTATTTAAAAAGAAAATGAACATACAAATTGAAAGAAGATAATATACTTCAGAACCCAGTTCCTGCCTTTTTTTTTTACTTCCTTCCTCATCTGAAAGTTTTGCTTAAGTGTGGAAATAATGGCTTGTTTGTGTGTTTGAATGCACGTGTTTTGGATACCTTGGTTTCAGTGACTGTAGCAGCTTGAAATCTAAGTAATTTGCCACCTATATTGTGATCGACTGCAACAAAGTCTTTTACTCCACCAAGACTGAATTCTTGTCCAGAATGCACAATTCATTCATGAATACAGAACTCCAGGTGAATTGTTTATAAAGTAAAAAAACCCAAAGGCAAACAAACAAAATCAACCTTCTCCCGATTCTCCTCCCCAAGTATCACTCTAACACTAGTATTTTTGTGACTGTCAGGGAAAAGGTTAAACTGTCATCAGGAGATGATCTAGATAAAGTAGAAGTTCACTGTCTAAGGTACCATACCTTTCTCAGCTGTGTACAACTTCCTTAGATCAGTTTTTAGAGAGATTGTACATAATGAGATAAAAGATGAAACAATATCAATTTGAACAAAGTGGATCAGGGTGATTTTTTATTTTTTTTTACATAAACATGAAAATAGTTCTGAAGTGCTTCAATAGCGTTTCCCCCTCCAGTTATTCAATTAAAGATAGATTGAAAAACAATATGTGCTTAAAATATAAATATGGTTTTACAAGTGCAGATGTATTAAGACAAAAAGACATGTCCCTGCAGGTTCTGTCTTTTAATAAATTGGAACAACAATAGCAAGCCTTGGTCAGCTCAACAGAGAAAGTGTCAGGCTGAAAATTAGAGATGAAGTTCAGCATACTAAAATGTTAGTGTCTTCTATTATACTCTTAACAATGTTGCATGTATTGAGTGTATTGTGTTAGCTCTTAATATTTTCAGTTTGATCTTGCAATTCACTAAGTGTACTCAGCCTTTTGCTGACGTCCTCAGTACCTATTATGTGTGTAGGATGAGCTTTTAAATATAATATTGTTTATTTCTTGGCCAATGAATTGTGTTTTGAAAAAAGTCCTAGAAAAGCCATATTCTTCTTTTTTCCTCCTTGTGTGTGTGTGTGAAAACAGTGCAACTCCTTCAAGGACTGAGGCTAAAATCTTAGGGTGAAGTTACCATATTACTAGTAGTACTTGCTGGACCTTTAATCATTTTGTTAGTATTCATTTTTTAGGAGTATATTTTGCTCCATTTCCTGCAATTCCTTTGTGTATGTGTACTTAACATCTTTTTTCTATGTCTTCAAGTGAATGATTTTCTCTGGCAATATGAGAAGCATGATAGGTACTGATAGATTTAAAGAAGTATTTAGCAGTGAAAAAAGGAGCCAAAAGAATAGGATGATCAGCTGTGACTATGAATACCATGGGGAATGACTTTAAGGGCAATACATTTAGGTTGAATTGGCATCAAATTTGATTGTAACTTTACTCCAATGATGCAAATTTATTTCACAACTTCCTTCATCTTGGTCAATGCAGCGGAGAGCAGGCCTAACCTAAACAGAGTGCAAAGTGCCCTAGGCCTGAATCTTTTGCCTCAAGGCCAAAGTGAGTATTTGTGGTGAAATCTGGCACGCTGATTTTTTCTACGTGCTCAGATGCTAACCAATCTGGTGACCTTTCCTTCTGGTTTTAACTCATGTTGTGGCTGCTGCAATGATATGACCTTATTCAGAGCACTCGCATGATCAATCTCCTCAATAATGAGGCGTTCATGTGGGGAGGAACATTATTTATTAGTTACTTTATGTGTGGAAATGCAAGTTAGAAAACGTTAGATGTTCTAACATCCCCACTTTCTATTTCAATCTGCTCCCACTAACCCTGATGTCAAAGTCTGGCTTTCAACTTTCCAAACACTAGTTGGTATTACTTGCAACTGTCTGGACAGTCAGAGGTTTTGGGCAGCTATTGAGACCTGGGTGATAGCAGAAGTCAGCTGGCTACAGCCTGCCTTGACACAATCACCCATCTTCTGAGTACTCAGTTCCTAAATTACAATTCTAGTTGATGACTTAGTCTTGGAAAACTTCAAGCTCCTTTCTCTGCAATTCTCTTTCACCTGTGTGGTGGGACTGAGCCTAAAGGGCTTTTGTGCACAACTGTGCTGTGAGTACGCAGATACAGCTTCTGCAAGGAACTTTGAATTTGCTGATGTCAGGTTCTAAACATCTGTTTCATGTTGCATGAATTTCCAAATATATTATTTATTGAGCTAACATTTTTCTTGTATGCTACTCTTATCATAACAGTAAATTGTTTAGATGATTGTATTTCGATTTGGTGCTACTTGCCTCGCCGTCATTTGTGCGGTACTAGCATAATGTCTTTGAGAGAAAATGCATTTATACTGAGTTTTTGCTTTACTGGACATACTTTACTAGACTCTAGAAAATATTTTCCTTAAATTCCTTTGCTAAGTCTTTCAGCAACTTAAGATATCAAAAAAACTTTTATCACACTGTGGCCATAATGTTTAATGAAGAAAAGTCCATTTTGCGAATAAGGAGACTCAAGTGTTAAAATGTTGTTTCATTGCTTAGTCCCTGATTTTCAACTTACCTGGGGGGGGTATTTGGGCTGAGGGGCTCCAAATACAAATGGCAATGGAAACATGGAATAGCAACACCCATGGCTTTCTTGGGAGTTCTCTGTGTTGAAATGAACTCAAATGATGCAGTTTTCTAGTTAAAATGTAAGAATATTATTGTGTACAAACTACTTTATTCTAAGGCTTTGTTCTCTGTCTTTTGTTTAAGTAGCTGGGTGTTGTATATTTAACTAAATGTGCAATTCATTGAATCTCAGTTCCATATTCAGTGTTTGTATCAGAGTGCCTATATTCCTGCCAATATGTGTTTTTTTTCTAGTTTTGTTTTGTGTCCTTACTTTAATAAAGCAAACATCATGCAAGGAATATTAGTGTCAAAAAGGGAGAAAAATTAAAATTATGGTTCCTAAATAGGTGCAATGTAACTTCAAGAGAGATATATATTCAGGGATGAGTTTAAACTCACATAAACTGTGAAATGTTCTGGGGCAACTTTCAATGCCAGTAATAACTATTTTATTGCTATTTGGTGTGGTTGAAGTCTCTGCCACTGAGTTCTGTCTTTCTATCTTAAATACAAATTTTCTGTCACAAAAGCTGTAATCTTGTGTGCAATGGACTTTCAAGCAAAATAGCTGTGTAATTGCAAACTTGGACTGGAAAAATCCACTGTCATAAGAATACCTGCTAATTTTGAGAATACAAAACGTCTGGGAGCGGAGTTGTTTGTGCTCTCTACTACTTCTACAAGAAGAAAAGAATATTCTTGAACTTTAAGAAGTGATCAATTGTAAATAGGAAATACTTGGCAAGTTTATTCCACACCCTGTTTCTGAAACCTGCCAGGTACTATTTAATAAACTATGGAATATCTTTTTTTCATGGTAAGTTGCATCCTAAATTTTTTAGATTTTTTTTTTTTAGTTAAAAAAATAGATATAATTGTATTTATTCAGGATCTTGGAAAGAAACAGTATTGGAGAATACATATCTATATGAAAATGAGAATTATGCCCTTAAAAATTCCTAGTATGGATACATATTTGTTTTGAAGCTTGAAAACAGTGAAAATTTCTTTGTTACCATTTTTGATATGTTATATCATTCTTTGTTTTGCCCTTCATATCTTGTAACCCCTGCTCACTTCCTTCCTTATCAAAGCCTTTTTCAAATCCATGTATTTTAAGGCCAGAGAGGATTATCTTATCTGATCTATCTTGGATATCACTCATGCAGCAGACTGATTGAGTTATAGCATATTGCTTGGAGAGCTATTCACCTTGAACAAAGGATCTCAAATGAAGGAGAATCTGCCATTTGCCTCAAGTAGATGGTGCCACTAGTCTGAGTTTCACTTCTTTTTCTCTGTCTTGCCTTTTTAGGCTTTGCACTTGATCCTCTCTTGAGAAGAAGAAAAAAAAAACAAAACCAAAATAAAAAGGTCTTCTTTCTTACTTATTCCTTTCCTTCTGTCTGTCTTTTTATTCTGTTAACCCCTCTACACATCTTTTATTCTTACTTGGTGATGAATACATTTTTTTAGCTTCATTGTTCCAATGAGGAGGAGGAGGAGGAATTCATAGATATTCTTCCTTCTTGGACCTTTCCTTTCTCATCTGCTCTTGCTCTTTGATGTTTGGGTCCATGTGTATTGGCCAAGACAGGGGCAGCTGCGTGTCTTTTAAAGTTTCCAGGAAGGCATTGTTGAAAACAGTGTTTTCATTGAATCATTTCTGTGTTCATCTGTTTTGATCTGGATCTAGGAGCACTGCACAAGGAGAAACAGGCTACTGTATGGCAGGAACTTGTAGCTAAAATAAAATGAAAGTGGCATTGGCAGGAACATTATTGTAAAACTCATCACAATGTGACAGGCTTCAAAAATGAGTTTGGAAATGTTCTACAAAAACCATTAATGGTGGTTCTTCTACTGCATGTAAAAGCAAATGAATTATGCAAAGGTCACAAAAGAACATTTTTGGTTTTTAGGCTTACTACCGACATTATTGCTGAAAATTCAGAGAGCTGTCTTCATCTTGGTCTCTGGAATTTGTATGCTATTATGAATCATTCTGTTCAGATGGTCTTGTCTTGTGTTATGCACTGTTCCTTTCATGGTGCTTTTACGATCACATAAATTCTTTTATGAAACTAATGAAAAGTCCTTTCCTGCATTGCACAAACTATACTGAGAGATGTTCACATGCACAAAGATTTATTACCCAGGTCTGTAGCTGATGTCATACCTTTATTGTAATGATGAAGATTAGTTTTTGGGAAAAATAACGAAAAAAAAATGCGTCAGGAAAGGGTGCTAGATCCCAATATCTTAGCTATCTTCCAATAAAGGTGCACTTGAAGGGACTCAAGTATAAAATGTATAAAATATATATGTAAATACTGAGCTAGTGTAGGACCTAGCGCCTGCAAATTAAGTGACTTTTACTGCATGGAAAAAATCTGGTGAGATACTTCTGTCCTTTCTTATATCTTCTTTAACATTTTTATTTCTTCTTCTGTCTGCTGTCTTTCTGTTACTGTGTTTTGTTTTGTTTTTTTTTTCCTGTCCTGATTTCACTTTTCTCTTTTCTTGCATTAGGTCAAACATAGCAGCTGCTAAGGAATTGCAGCAGAAGTGACAGTTGTGTACACAAGTGCTATACTGTATGGTATACTCCAGCTAGTCTGCAGCTGGCTATTTATGTAAAATGCTTCTTTCTCTCAATATTGCTACTTACACTGATATTACACCCTTCTGATCTTCCAAAGCACTACATGTGGAAGGCTGGTCATCAAGAGATCTGATGGTTGTATGTGTGTGTGGGGAGAAAGGTATGATGGATATGCCACTCATCAACAGACCTTTTGAGAAAACACTGCAGCTTTGCTACTCAAGAACAGAAGTACAATCGAAGATACCAGATTCCAAGTTCAGCTGGGATAGTGAAGTTGCTTTGTTCACTAAACACATTCTTTTTCCAAAGTGTCTTGCTCTAGACAGACCTGTAAAATGCACACTGCAGCCTCTCATTCTAGCTGTAGTAGAGTTTTCCTGTGAGAGCATTCCACTTTGTAGCTGTAATGCTCCTAGTATTTGGCAAATGGTATTTTATGTCCTGATGCCTTCTTCAAATTATTTAGTTTCAATTTTGAAAGTCTTCCCAGCTTGCTAAGAGAAGTGGTAGTAGAGAAGCTATATTCTTCCAGTCTGCATGCTGGAAAACGTGAACAGGGTTGAAAATGTGTGGGCTAAATTTTGAGCACCTCTGTGAAATATGATTGTCATGTAGACGTCTGATAACTGTCAGTGCTGATCTCCTAGGCTGCTGATGTACTGATTTAGTTGATCAAGGTAAGTGTTGTACTCATAAGTTATGTTGCTGTGCACTGAACCACACAGAATGAAGGAACTATGCTTTTGAAAGGATAAATGGCTATTACTTTTTCCTAAATATCTTATCATTTATGTCTGCACAAGGTAAAGTATGAGTCAAGAACAGTTTGGTTGCATATTAAGCATTCTCCTGCCATGTCTATATGCTGCTTTTTAGGAAGTGTTTGTTTGGCTCAATTATCAAAAGGAGTGAATGGAGACAATATTAGGGTCTTTCACCTGTAGCTTCAATCCAGACCATGCACTTTTGCAGGTACTAGGACTTGATGCTTTTGTAGTTAATTAGTTCAGACTAATTTTGTACCTCTGGACAGTAGAAAAGCTAAGCAATCATTTGTTTAGAAGAAAATACAATAGAAGCACTGAATTTATTTTGGGGCTGGAGCCGGGGGGTGGGGGTGGGATAGAAGGGGCCCAGGGGAAGAATTTTTCCTTTTCTTCCTTCTGTTTGAGAATGTTTCCATCATCTGATTTGTCAGTTGACACCTTCAGTGAACACCCTGAAAACGCTCTGATCCTGTTAAGAATGAGAGTCTGAGGAACACTAGTTTGTCTACTATAAAATGTTTCACCTAGGTTAATAAATAGCATGAACAGAAAGTGTGGAAATTTTGTTTTGAAAGCATTTTGTTGCAGAGCCAACATAGCAGGAGGTAGCTCCCTGAATTTCTCTCAAGAACAAAGAGCAAACCCTGGGAATGAGGTATTTCAGTCTCTTTTAATATGCGATTGCGTATAATCGAACTATTAAAGGAAGAAATGCAAAACTAGCTTTGACTGTGTTTTGATTCAGCACAAAACTTTTATTTGAAGTAACGCTGAAGTCATCTCTGCCCAAAGAAGGAAACTGAAGCTTGAAGCCCCCTGTTAAATTACAGAAATTGAGGTGTGTCTTATGGTGAGCATCACTGCCCAGCCTATTGCTCTAATTGTGTTAGTCCATTTATGTGATCTGCTAGTGGCCAGAGTCACAGAAAAGAAGCCAGCTGCACCTTCCCTAGAATAACATCACTATTTCTGGCACAGCCAGCTGAAGCCCAAGGCACAAATTTAACTGGTGATTGGCCCTGAGCCCAGAGCTTACACAATGTGTTACAATCACCAGTCTCCTCCTGAAGTTTTCTCTGATCTTCACGTTTCCTTACTTTAAAACAAGACACGGTCTCTTCCTCCTGTCTGTTCTTATCTTTCCCTTTTTCTTTTCTGTATCAAGAACAAGAAGACAGAGCATTTGGATCTCTGAGGTCCATCCAAACTGAGAGGAGATAGTAGTTCAAAATGATGGGATGATTTATCCCAAGAAAGATGACATTGCTTACAGGTCCACTGGACCAATAAAATGCTGCTTCAGGTTTTCTTCTGGCAATAGTAAATCTGTTACAAAGGAATTAGGTAAAAAAAGAAGCTTGGACAGGAAGAAGCTAAATTAACTAATTTTAAATTAAGTGAAAAGACAAAAATTGGTCTATATCTGAAGTTCCTGATTTCAAAAGGTAAAATTCTGAGAAAATAAAGGAGATAACTATCAAATTTTGAACTGAAGAGCTCAAGAACTTAAACATGGAGGAAGTGTGACGATTCTTTAAAACAACACGCACGCACCCACTCACCCATTCCCATTAACCTGGCTGAATGATCACTTCAAAATATAAACAAAGAAGGAAAAGATTACGAGTGAAGTATATTACATCTTAGAGGCCAAGTATTTTAGACCTATATTAGAATCAGTGGATTCAGGCTGAGTTAGTGCTTATAAATGAAGGGTTCTCTGGCCAAATAAAAAAAAAGAAAACAGTGAGAGGTGAAAAAGAAAAAAGATGATCTAGCTAGGCTTGCAAACCTCAGTAAATATGTTTGCTTTTGGACTTCAGTAAGATTGATGAATATTGACCACTGGCAAAATTAGAATGGCTAATCAAAGGGCGGCTAAGGCAATGGGCAGCAGGACAAGTGAAGCTGCAGTACAGTCTGAAGAGTGTGGCGTAGTTGTACAGAAGAGACCTGCTAACCTCTCGGCTGGATTTTGCAAAGAACTTGCTTATGATAATACAGAAATACATTTCTGATGACTGTACCCACTTAGTGGTATTACTGTGTGATTGATGAGTAGCAACCATAATAGTATATTAAGGAATTGCACTTAAGAAGTTCATTTAGTGGAGGTGCAAAGGAGAGAGAAATAGTAATCCAGAGAACAACAGACTTTGTAAATCGACCTTAAATAGAGAATAACAATTTAGAGGAGGGGGAGAAGTGTTTTGGTTTTATTTTTTTAAATGGGTAAAGGTAAATACAGAAAAAAGAAAATAAGATAAAACCAGATGACATTTCTAAAGGCAAAGTATACTAAACTAGTGTGATGTCTTTCCTTGGTAAGTCCACTGATTGCATAGGTACAATAACTTCAGTGGTTCTTATAGGTCTGTGTTTTAGCAAAGTTTTCCATGCAATGCCATGAGGAAAGTTGTTGGTTTCAATGGAGACTGATAAAGAATGCTAACAATGGCTAAAGATGAAGGGGTAACCTGTTCTGCTGAAAGTGGTATGGATAGGTCAGAGGGATAGTATGAGCTAAGGATTCATTTTGGAACCAAACTTATTTTCATTACTGGCTTTGTTCTGAGAGGTAGCACAATGCGCTTTTATAAATGCAAAGTTATGTTGGTGAGTAACTCTGATCTGAACAGGCCCTAAATGCTTAGACTGTTTAATGGGGGCGTCTTCATATTCTTCCTGGTGTTTGCACGTTCTGCTGCTGTGACAGTTCACAGTGTGGCAAAGTGTCACGCCAACATGCTGTCAGTGAGCTAAGTCTTTTAAGCTCACTTTGCAATACCTGCTCCTTCTGCGACAAAAACCAGGCTGAGGCACCTGCCCAGCCCTTGAAACAGGCAAATCGGCTCTTTCCCAGGGGCTTCTGAGCTTTCCCCTGCTCTGAGTCGCTTGTAATTTACTGTGGTCTTTGTCATTGTTCTCTACAGAAGAGCTGAATGGGGACCAGGATGGTGAATGTGGAACTGACATTTCTAACCAAAGTGCATGGGAGGATCCTGGTGAACTTTTCTTCATCACCTGATTTTTTGTGATGTCTAGAAATAGGCTTTCCATTGTTTCCGGTGTTGGGATGTACATATTATAGAGTAAGGAAGTACTCCAATGTATTTTGAAAACAGGTCTATTAATCTCTAATCTTCCTTAAAGGGATATGTAACAGCTGATATGCTGATGACAATGGAAAGATAAAAATAAACTGGGCTTCATTACAAAAAAAAATAAATAATGCTGATTTACTTTCTTTTGAGAGGTTGTATCTAACAAGTTTTTCTTTTCCACATAGGAGGATTGTTGCAGGTGCTGCTTGTACAAAACGTGACAGCTATTATTAGTGTAAAAGAGGCTTTTATGTGGTAGAGTTCATAAAGAATGTAGATTGATGACATCTTTCTCTCAGGAAGTTTATAATCAAAAGTATAATCCCAACCCACGGGATTTTTCCTTCTCTATACTGCTGATAAGCGTCTGTCTTGAAGATGTTATCATGGGAGATTTAGATGACTGCTCTGTGCTTTATAAGTAGTGGAATGGACAGCAAGGCATCATTGCAATAAATTTTAATACATTTTAAAAAGTGGCTATTCGGGATGGAGTGTTGAGGATTCAGTAAAATTCAGGTTGTTATCATCAAAGGCATTGTTTTGGTCTTTTCAAAGTCTCCTGTCTCGTCAGCAGAGTATTGTCAAGTTCTGTGAATTCATCAAGAGTATTGTGCTATTTGGTTTCTTCTCTTCCCATCCCAGCTCCAGGAGTTATAACAGAATGTGATTATTATTATAACGCTTATTTGTTTATTTAATGTGAGTGTTTCTGGTGCCTGATTTTAGGAAGGGGAAAAAAATTAATGCTTAGAAATCTAACTGTAAGGTAAGGTAAAGGAAAAAAAATTGCATATCTTTCTTAGCTATCTGCATTTTTAAAGTAAGCATTACTGGTTTTGGAGTCCTTAGTTTTGGATGGTTGAGACTAGCAATATTGGCTTTACAAAGTCATAAAGTTTAAAGGATAATATTGTTATTATGAAACATAATAAGAAAAAATACCCCAGGGATCTCCCATGCCTGTGAGTAACCGCAGGGTGATGTGACATCATAGGCATGAGGCGGTGTAGCCACATCTCAGTGCCCTCTTATGTGAGAAGGGAGGACAGTAAGCAACAGGGATTTGCTGCATCCATGGTTAGAAGCTGCAAGGCAGGGCCATATCCAAGAACCAGTGAATGTTGGAGAGCTACGCAATGTTTCTGTTCATCTCTACATTTTTATTAGGTATATGCTTTGGAAGAATGTTCCCCGATGTGAATATTGACTGCACAATTTTTGCTTGTCAGTACCCAATCCACTCTAGGTTCTGCAAAACCCACTGGACAGCTCTGCTATCTCTTTTGAGAAGCTCTAAAACACAAGTGGTGTCGCTGGCTACATCAAAAATGCATTCATAGATGTGTGGGAAAGAGGATGGACAGAGGAGGACTGACATGGGTTTTACTTAGACCATAGATTGCTCTAGTGTTAGTAGCACCTGCTTTCTTGATGAAACATAAAAATCCCAGTGTTTTCTTGGAGTTACTGGTCCTAATCATTTGTTTATGGGTCACGCTAGCCCAGCTCATAGATAGTAACCTCTAGGTAATCCTAGTGATGCATCTTGCTGCAAAGTGGGTATTCGCACTTTGGCTAACCAAGTATGTGTTCCAGTCCAGGCTCCTTACAGCAGCATCAAAGTGAATTAGAGCTGAGATGCCGACTGTTGGGGGCAGGGGGCAACAAAAGCCCATGATCGCTATATGGCTTTGCAGATTTCTTCAAGAAAGTCAGCTGCACTAGAAACTGCTACTTGTCAGGGCTGATATGCATGTCATTTGTAATACTCAGTGGAAATGCACATGATTAACCCATCCCTCCCTGCTGAGTTCCTATGGAGAGGTTCAGCAATGATTCCTCACCATTACATCAAAGTGGTTTTATCAGTTCCACAGTTGCTCAGCTGTTAATGCTAATTTTACAGTTCTGTTCATAATCTGCACAATTGATGCCATTGATTGGCACTGAAACTGAGTCATCTGAATATGAGATGTGGAATAGACTTAGCAATACCTGAAATTATTCAGGTAGCAGCTAGCTCTGAGGGGTGAATATGAGATGATTGTGTGTAGACAATTTCATAGTGGTAAACTTGCGATAAAATTGTCAAAACATCCTGGACTGTGGCTATCCCACTGATGATCTTTGAAGCAGATATTAAAAACTTGACACAAGTGATGTTTCTATTTTATTTGGGATTTTTTTCTTCAGTTTTCATAGAAGAGAAAGAAATTGTAACAACTGTGTGTTAGCGAATGAAGATTATACATGCAGAGACAAATCAGATGTTAATTTGTACAGAAAAAAAATGTTGTATTATGATTGAAGTCTATGAAGCACAAAAATTTTATGGAAAGCTACAGACAGCCTTCTTATTTCCTCTCTGTAAAGAGCAGGATAGTCTACTCCAAGACACTCATTGATGTTGAAGATATGGAATGTTCATGGCAAGGATGGCGTGGTGTTGTTTTTAGTATTTTTCTACATCAACTTACCATAATTTTTAAAAATTCTCTTTGCTTGATTATGACTCCATTTTCCTATGTTTGAGACTAATGCTGCAGAAATTGCTTCTTTATTTATCTTTGTGGAATAGTTGTAATGTGGGTTACAATGTAGTTAGAGTTGATTTTTAGCTTTGGGGGACTCAGGTAGTAAAATCTGAGTGGAACTGAGCACCCCGCAAGTATAAGCAAGCAGGAGCAGTTTGTGGGAGTGAGCCATAATGTCCACCTGTGTTTTCAGTCCACATGTTGCAGTCCATGCTAACATCCCCAAAAGCACGCCTAAGCCACCATGACAGAGGAGGAAATGCATGCCACATGTAAGACCAGATTAGGTGTGTTTGTGATGAAAATGCAACATTTAACTATACACTGGTGCAATTTCAAGCGGGAATTTCAAGTGACAACAGGCTTGTGAATGCCCAGAGGCAGATGAGAGCCTGGTACACCTACTGTGATCATTTGATTTCTTGGTTGCCTGGGCTCTGAGAGTCTGCAGCCATTTCATAAAGTAACAGTAAAACTGCTGAATTCATTAAGAATGAGGAGAGAGTTCTCCTTATGTATCAATGAAATTAAATTTAGAAAAGAGTGTTTAAAAAGTGATAATAGATTTAAACAGTCCCATAATCTGGTAGGAGGCACAGAGCATGACACCATTGCACAGCAAGACCACTGACATTTTTGTTGTATGTTCAGATCATTTCTGTACTTACTGTAATTGGGTTTCCTTCATGCTTCATTTGCTTTAAAGAACTATATATTTTTGGAAATGAACGCTAATTGTTGCCCTGAAATTTCATGGAGCAGACATCCCTGGTCATAGCGGACCATGGACTGCTTTCCCCAGATGTGTCCTTTCTTATTTCCTGAATGTTGTGCTTCTACCACGCTTCACAGCACTCATAGGTTTCCTTTAGAAAGCCAGCCTAATACAAAGGATGTAGGCGGGTATATTTTTCTTGCAAGCTCGCTTTTTTTCATTGCCTGGCTAAAAACCCTAGCTACCCTGTTTCTGTACATTATGTATTCTTCCTCTCTGCTTAATTAAGTATCTCTTGATTGAAAAAGCAGCTGCTCCAGCTGAACACCCTGTACAACCTCTCTGTCTTCTCCAGGAAGGACTGACATCATTCACAAAGCTCCAGTTAAGCTCATAACAGAGCCAATGAAGCAGATAAATAAGGTTCCAGCCTTAACTTCCAGTGGTTTTTGAATATTTTTAAAGCCTGAGTAGAAACCCCTTGGGAGGATGGAGTCAACATGGCATAATAGCTGCTGTATCACAAATACACAGCTGAAAGCTCCCTATATTTTCACCAGTTTTCCAGGCATAAAATGTTCCCTTCCTGCTCATGCCCAGAAGTGTTCCTGTTTTCACAGAACTGGACATTTTAGGTCCATGTCAACTTATTTCATTCGGGTTTTTAGGATCCCAAACCAAAGCTTTTTGAAAGGCACAGCCTTGCTCTTGCCTTGCCCACGATGTCAGCCAGTGCTGCCGCTTTGGGCACTGCCGTGTTCCCTGTCTCCCAAAGGGATGGGGCATACCTGTGACTGCGGCTTGCAGCTAGTGTCCTGCCCTGGGAAGGAGGAAACTGAGGGGGTTTTGTACTCATAACCACTCAGACATTTTTTTTTTTATTTTTTTTTAACAGAGCTTTGCCTCCTAATGGGTTAAAATTACTATTTGTGCTTTGTCTCTTTGGATCAATGTATTTCACCTACTTTTCACGGCAGTGGAACGGCTTTGGCAGAAGGGACAGTGAGGAGTTGACCTAAAGCAATAAAAATGAAGCTTGTCAGAGGTGCAAGCAGGCTGAGGAGACTGTTAGTTGCTTATGTAGGTGTCTCAGTGACTGTACAGTGGGGTAGACAAAATTATTGCTGTAAAGCACTGGTCACTGCCCTTTGCAGAAAGCATACAGAAAATGAGACTTTTGCTCAAGAATCTAATTACTTAAAGACCTAATTTTATACCTGTTGAGGGCAAGAAGAAGTTTCCAGGTAAATACAATGGATAGTTCTTCACATCTAGTAGTGTACACCAGCTCTATGTTGTTTGGCAGCCAAGAGAGGAGAAGTGAGCATGTGGCTTTATCAGTGTTGTGCATTAATGAGATTGATTATAGGAATGGGATTAGGAATGGGATTGGGCAAGTATTACATTTAGACACATACAAAAAATTATATACCTTTTAGATTGTCTGACTGATGGTAACGCAGACTTCAATTTCTTCCAGCGATTGCCTCTGTAGAAATTATGTAAATGTGAGCAACCTCTGCCTGAGCACCGTGGATGGGTGGGCGGTGTCGTGGCTGAGCTGCTGCTGGTAACCTCATTTGAAACCTGTGTCCTGTGTGGAAATGAAGAGTGCTGCATGCAGTTACCTGATCACCAAAGGAGAGGGCACCGTTTACCATGTTAATAATTTATTATTTCCATGGCAACTAGCAATCAGTATCACTTACAGAATATTTCCCCAGTATAAACTTTGTGTTTTGTGTACCAACTGAATCAGACTAAGGGAAAGAAACTTGTCTGTTAAAGAAATACAGTTAGATTCTTATTAGACTGTGATATATCATGTTGAAATCAGTGAAAGATCTTCTCCAGTCTGTGCATAGATTACTGGGTTCCATTATTTTGTCTGACAATGACATTTATACTGTAAAGGTCAGCAAAAAAAGAAATCGATGCATCTTAAAGGACAAAAATCAGTAGT
>KZ506020.1:199300-221287 GCA_002844005.1 Limosa lapponica baueri
CAGTTTTTAAGGGCAGAGTGATTTTCATGAGAAGGAAAATAATTTCTCTAGTGAAGTGTATGGAGAGAAAATCCAGTAACAATCAGTTTGAAGACAAATAGATGGAGCAGGGTTGTGAATGTTTAACATCACAAGAAGATGTGCTGCCTTTTTTAATAATGTTTTATTCTGTGTGATTTGATTTGTTATAATCTGTTTATATATATTCAGAACGTGTACACTTTGAATTGCAAATTAGGGAGGATTTGCTAATAACATGGATTTTTCCTTATGCGCTCACCTTTTTCTTTAATGCGAAAATGCAGTGGTATTAATGAAACTGCATTGCTGGCATATAAGTGCAAAATGACTGGATGGAAAGTTAGTTTTCTGGTCAACAGCTGTCTAAACATTGTCATGAAAAGTCAGAAAGGGTTGGGTAGTCTGGGATTTTGAAAATACAAGTTGATGTGACTTACTAGCATATTGCCTTTTGAGTGTAGGTAAGGCAGTGTGCCTTCTACACCCATTAACATGTTGGGTTAAAATCTGCTGGGCTATTTACATAGTGGCTAATACCTTCAAAATCCTGGTTTAGAGGAACCAGTATGTGGCGTTAGAGGAAACTAATCTTTTGTTCTAGAAATAAGCTTATCTGAAAAAAATGAGGCAGTCTTCATGCTCTTTCAGCTGCAATTGCTCTGCCAGTGTCCCCTTTTGTAAAAATGTTGACATCGCTGTCAATTGAACATCTTTCATCTGTCACAGATTTGCTTAAAATTTGTCATGAATTTGCATGAAAGTCACCCCAAGAGAAGTAGAAGCCTGGGATGCCGGAATTTTTAAGGTCAGAATTAGAGTATATTGGCAATATTAGAATCATAGAATCATTTAGGTTGGAAAAGACCTTTAAGATCGAGTCCAACCATGAGGAGGACCTCTTTTCAATATGCTGCCCTTCAGACAGTTCTGTCGCTGTCATACAGAATGGCTCTGAGTTTAGCCTGGCAGCAATTCATCCCGTATTATCCACAGATTTTCTGAGCTGACATGTGACTTGTCTTGTGGAATGAATATTGAGAATTATGTATTTCTTGTTCAGAGAACGATTTCAAAAGACAAAGTTTAGCTGATTAGATTAGAAAAATGAACCAGCTGAAAATAGTAAAACATGAATAATGCCAAATTCTCAGTGTGTTGGAATTACTATAAAAGTATCTGCTCAGGCTATCAAAAAGTTTGGGGGAGAAGTACTTCTTTTTTGTGTCTATGCTCTCTTTGCTCTCTGACTAGTGGGATTAAACCACCAGGCTCAGGGCTAAGCATTGGCCTCATTTTGTGCAGATGCGCAGGTGAAGATGTTACAGTTATCTTTCTGTCAGAAATGAGTGCCACAGAGGTACTAGGGGAAGTAAACAGAACAACAGTTGTTCTTTACAAGTCAGATTTGAATCATTATGAAAGTAGTCATCAAAGTGTGCAGAAGAGAAATGACGCTGCTGGGGGCAAACCCAACCCTTAATTTTTAGTGCCAAAAGGCTGTTTTCAATAAAATAAAAAGATTAGCAAATGACTGCAGCCAGTGTTGGATTAAATGCTGAATGTTCAGACTCTGGGGTTTCAGAAGATGTGCATAGATTCAAGAATGCTTAGCATTTCTTTTCCTGTCTTTTAGTTTAGTCATTGTCCAGTCTAGAATATGCTTCTTTCCCCTCCTTCACTGAAAAAGAACATGTTCTTCCTTTAGGAAGCAATAGGCTTTTAGCTGTATGCTATGTAGGGAGAAAATGAGAGGAAAGATGGGTCTGTATAGGTGGAAATTGCATGATATGTGGTAGTTACCCTACTTGGACTTGTGTTCCAACTTTTTTTCTTCACCTTCCAGTGCTTCTTCTCCTATTAAAGAGCACTGAATCTTAGAATGGCAACTTTGCTGTACTTCCCTGTGCCATGGGAGAAATATTTTCTGCTTGGGAATCTAATGAAACCCTGAATAATTGAACATTTGAGAAACTTGCTCTTTTCCAGTGAGGGAGCAAATGGGGATGGGCTCTTTGTAACTTACAAATTTTACATACAGTTGGTTCATTTTGAGACAAAAATGTCAATTCATATTTTCCCAATAATTTACTTTCTGAGTATATTTTGAAAAATATTCTGTTATTCTTAAAGTAATTGGAGACCACTAACTATACCTTACCTTCCATTATTAGTTGACAGTATGTTTTCTCCATCACCACCTTAATTCTGATTTCCATGTACCCTTTAATTAGAGAGTACTTCAAGTGCATGATTAGTATCACTGTTTAATCAAGCTGTGACGTGTAGAGGGGAGTTTTGCCATTTGTGGCTCTGTGGACTGAGGTTCTGTTGAATTCAGAATTCTTAATTTGTTGTGAATTCAACGCAAATAATGTGTCTTGAACTGGAAGCATGATCTATATGTGGCAATTTGGATACGGTTTCATTACAGAGTGTGTTCCTTGTAATTCATTTCTCGTTAAGTCACCAAGAGTATCTCTGTCTGCCTTTGTGCAAGTGGTTGTAGCTCCTAAAGGGTGACTTTGACATGAGAGCACGTTGAAACTGTTCACAATATGAAGACAAGTTCACAATTGCAAAAATAATTACTGGTCTAATTTTTCTTAATTTTTCTTTTTGCCTTTTGCCTCTCTTTGCCCAGAACTAGAATCTAGTATTCTAGAACCAAATATTGAATAGTTTCAGATTTGCCTTGGAAAGTGCTGTCTTCTACCTGTTGCTGAAGCTTGGTAAAATATTGGGTAAGAAATTGTACTTTGCTACTCACATCATAGCATGACAAAGAAATCACAACAGTTCCTCTCCACCTGTCCCACGTGAACACCCACTTCTATACTATGTTAAAAAAATTATTCATATGTGCTACCCATGTCTAGAGGGATCACAGCTAGGGTACCTTTACAGTGTTTGTGCTTCTGCTCGCCTGAATCACAAATTTCCTCCTCATGATTATGAAACTTCCCAGTACTTTTGAATTTCCTATAATAAATTTGAGTATGAATTTCCAAATATATTAAAGATTTACCGTAGCTTCATTTGATTATTTATCAGCCTTCAAATGTTTGTACCAAGTAAAAAGAAAAGATATACTGGTGTGATTGTACCAAAAGCATCTTTCAAGTTTTAATGGGTGGTTGTGGGAAATCATATTTCACATATGAAAAGTTTAGCCTCTGAGAAATGAATTAGTTTTTTGACAATTCTTAGTTACCATGTTCATTTAATCACATTGGAGTGATTTTTCCTGACTTTAGAAGATGTCAAGGGTATTATGAGTGTCTGGCATTACTATTTTATCACTCTGACTATGAGCAAAGATAAGTAAGCAAAATAAGGTCTTTACTCTCGTTGCATACATGTGAGTCCAATTTTTTTTGGTCTTTACTCCTGATAAAGCTGGTGGTGTTTATACTTCAGAGAAGATGATATAAGCCATGATTTTTTTCTGTGCCTCTTCTAGTGATGGATGTGCAAGTGGAAGCTAGCTATCCTGTGGCGATACTTAAGGAAGAAAGGCAGGGGGAGAAGGGCTAATCCCAACATTGTGTGCAATAATGTTTCTCATTAAATCAGGTTCTGATGGTCATAGTTATAAGTAAGTTTTTAAGTGTACAATTACTGATACTTTTTTCACTCTTAGCCATTGCATGACTGTCCCTTTTAAGGTCTAAGTCCTGCATCAGAAGCTTTTGTAAAGGATTTTAAAGCGTAGTGGTCAAGGTAGCTAGCCTAGCCTAAAAATAACTGACAAATTTACCAAAAATAGTAGTTCCATGAAAGTAGGTTACATCACACCTGTTTAAAACTAATTTAAGCATCCGGATCAGGTTTCGATATAAGAATACCTTAGTTTTGCTTTGTTACAAAGCTGGATCTCATGCAAAATCAGTATAGCTTATTGCATGATTTGACAGGAAAGAACACGGTTTATTGTATTGATCATGGGCAGCATAATCAATCTGCTACTAACCTCTCTCCATGGAACTTTTCCAGCTACTTACACTATACACCTTTGGTAGGCAGGGGAAAGGGTGGAATTTGTGTAGTTCCAATCAGTGCACTGGGGCACGTAGAGCATTTTGAGGTCATAAGTGAAAGCAAATTATGCCAGTTGTCAAAGTAACTTGCACTGTGTAAATTTAGTTGCCTTGATCATGAAGAGGAGCAGCATAATATACGAGGATTCTTTAAAACAACAAGAGACAAACACCAAGTATTTCCAGCTACAGAATGTTAAGTAACAAGTGGTTTATTAGATCCAGTTAGAAAATGGCAAAGAAATCAGACAATCCATTAGCTTGTATGATTTTTGGTGTGGGTTTTTTGTTGTTGTTTTTTTTTTTTTTTTTTAGGAAAATACTGTATCTGCACTGATCTGTTTTCTGTTCAGAATCTCTAGTGCATAGAGCTACTGGCTGGTTCCCTATGTTGTTCCATCTCAGGGAAAGAAATACAGAGAAAACACCCTTCCAGTCTTGGTCATTGTGCCAGAAAAGAAAGACGTGTTCGGAAATAACAGTTCAAACTAGAAAAGAATACAAAATCGGACATAGGCTTTTGAAACTTTTCCAACTTAATGGTTCTGCTACAAAGTCAGTCATTTTATAGATCACTTGAAGACCATAATTCATTTAAATCAAAATGTTATCCAGCGACTAGAAACAGAAGAATTAATCTTGACCACCAACTGTTGTGTATTCACTAGTATGATTTTTGAATGAGGCTGAACAGGTATCTTGTAAAAATCTGGAAGGGAATAAAAGCCTGGCAAAATGTTTAGCCCCAGGCAAGGACATTTTATTGCAAGATTTTTACAATACAGCCCAATAAACTTTTATTTTATCTGGAATTCTTATTATAAACAAGATTGTAAGCTATGAAACAAACAAAGAAGAGATAACACACCCAAATACTGCTTTTCTAATAACTGTAACAGAAGGAGAAATTGTGGACGTACAAAAATATGCTATTAGAGGCACATTTAAAAGAACCCACCTTAATTCATTCGATCATGTGTTAAGTAAAAATGAGGGTGAGGTGTACTCTATTTTGGTTTCATTTAGAAATGTGAATATGGTCAGTATTATTTCATGCATCCTTTCATAGTGAAGGTAGACTGTATTAGAGCTTTCTGTTTTCATCATTACATTTGTGGTAATGTCACTTGTATAAAATAGACACGAATATAAATAATTGTACTGAAAAGTGGCATATGCTTGCCTGGATGACAAAATAAGAATATCTTGCTCTTTGCAAGATTTACATTCCCTTAAGGGAAGAGACATTAAAACTGAAGGCTTTTGGAGATGTTTTACTGCACGTGTTAGGGGAAGGCTTAGTGCAACATGGACCACAGTAAAGCAAGTTGGTGTGTGAGTTTCTGTACGCTTTGTGCAACTCAGTCTTCACTCAAAGTTCTTTTCCTTTCATGTTTTAAACTTAAGTTTTCTGAGCATATCGTAGGGATCGATTGACCTGTTGAAGAGCTATAAGCCAAAACCCACCCACTGTTTTCTAGAGCTCTAGGGTGTCTTCAAATGGCTTGGCAGTTTCTGGAGAAAGGGAGAGTTAGGTTAATGGAGATCAGTGCATCTTCTCTGCCATTGAGGCTGAGTGCATCAGAGAGGGTGATGATATAAATGTCCAGTTTTGACACCTCTAAAGAATGGAGAAGTGGATATTCCTCAGGTATTTGAGTATGACCACAATTTGCGTGGCTCCATTGCAGCTATATTGCTAGGACTTCTTGTGACTGGAAAGCTGGAATTCTGAATCATAGGGCAGGAGCATGGAAAGTAGAAGTCCTACCTCAGCAAGCCTTCCCTTTGGAACACAGTGGGTATTTGCTGCTGTATCTAAACAGGGAGGAAATTGTGCTGTGGAACAAAGCTAGTTTGTTAAAATTGCATTTAGTTTTATGTACGTATTTTTATGATCACTGCAGAGATCTTCACACTGTTAGTCCTGTCACTGTCTCATTGCTTGCTGTTTCCTCCATGGTGTCTGATCCAGTCAGCTCTCTAGCTCTGACACCTGTCTTGGTTGCCTGTAAGGCACGTGCACACCTGGAGTATGATCTAAGTAATAAATAATGGTAATAACTGTGATTAGAAGCTGTTATTATGAAATCTCAAAACCACTGAATATAGCACAAGCTTCCATTTAAGCATTTGCATACAAATGTACAGAAGTGAGTGTGTGCAAACACAGATAGTCTAATTGATGTATACTTGGTAGGATGTGGAGAGGAACACATTGGTTTGAATAAAGAAAAACAAAATTTATGACCCGTATTGTTTGTTTAAGCACTCCACCAGTTTCACAAAAATTGACTTTTGTGTTGTTCACACATGCTAAATATTTATATACTGCTGTCCTAAATACTAAAATATGGAATCATAAAGACTATGTAGAGATCTAATTTGATGTGGAATGTATGCATCTATCAGGAAAGGTGTTGTTTCATATTGTGAGATTGTTCCAAACATAAAAGGTGATTTTATTTGTTTGTTCATCTGTTTGTTTAGCTGTGGGTCAGGGTCTCCCAGCTGGACCAAAATTCTTATCGTTGGTTTGACATCGAAGCAATTAAACTAAACAAACCAGTAACGTGTAGGGATCTACTCCATGATGCAGTGCTGTGCAAGTAATGCAATAAAGTCTTATTACATTTCACTTGTGTCTAAGAAGTTAAAACCCTTTTCAATTTACTTTCAGCACTGTTTGTTTTTGATATTAAAAATACCTGAGGGTCTGTAAATACATACAGTTAGGTTTGAATTTTTGCTGCTGTTGATTTCTAAGTGGGTTTTTGATTTTTTTTTTTTTCTAATTTTCATTGGTTTCAGTTGTTTACATTTAACTTATTAATAGATACTGACTCTGTTTTACTGTACTATGAAAAACTTGGGTTAAGCATTTACTCTATCTTGGATTCATACAAATAGTGTACAGGAATCTTCTGATAATTAGGCAAGTTTAGAACAGCTTATGCATTTGTTTATAACCGTTTTTACAACTAAGGTGGATTGCTGACTCCGCTGACTCCGACTCCTTTAAACAAGTGGTGGGGTTAGAAAATTCTATAGTCTTCAAATGTCCAAGTATCTGGTCTGAGTACTTCTGTTACTTTTAGAAATAAGATACAGACTCTTAAATGTATGAATGCTTTTTAAATTTTCACTTGCAGCACTAAACATACTATGATGTATTGGCAAGCTTCTTGTCCTTTCATGGCAGTGATTAACTAATATTTGAAGTACGTGACACAGGTTTAATTATGCAAACGTGAGTTTTGCTATTAGTAAAAATACTCATACTGGAAATTAACTTGGAACTAAGTACATGTTTGACCCTTATCTGAGTTGAATAAACAAACTCTGTACTAACCTACAAAATGATCCTTGTGGGTCAAACCTGAGTCACAGAGAACAGCACAGTTGCAGCTTATATTAGAGCCTTTTATGCTGTACTTATTCAGGGAGTAAGTGGAAATCCTTAATCTTTAAGTGCTGTCATTTTGGTTTTTCCTAGCTGAGATTTTAGGAACACTGATCAAAGTAATGACTTCTAAAAACGTCAATTGAAACTCAGTAGTTTCCTTTAGTCTTGGACTGCAGTGTAGCAATGCAACAGTCGCATTTTGACACAGTGAGTTAGTGTAAAACTCAGGATCAAGATCAAGACTAAGTGGGTTGAAGCATTAAAATGGGTTGAAACGTGAAAGAAAATAATTTCTCTAACCCTTTACCAAAGTTTTGTGCTGATATAACGAGTGGCTCCTGTTATATATTCAGTACCTGGAGTCATAGACGTCACTTAGAGGCATCACTGGTTAGAGCTAAAATAATGACTGTGTCAAAATACTAGGAGTGTAACTACAGGGGAGGGAATCAGCAGCAGCAGCAGATTACAGCTTGCCTCTTAAATCAGATAAAATTGTTGTGCAAATGTCCTTTGCAGTATTAATAATTTAAGATGCAAACTGTGGTTAAATGCTTGGGGAATGCTAGAGCTCTTAAATATCATTCTAGGTTAAATTGTTTGTTATTTATGTTTCCCTTGAACTGTCAGTAGTCTCTAATATATGTATGCTGGTTTGTTTCCCAGCCTGCCAAGCGGAAGAGGCATTTTGATAAACTCAGTGAGGCTTTGGTCCTTTGAACTGGAGGAGAACACTATGTAATGGAGTTGATGGGTTTTGTCTTCTGAGGGGAGAGTTTTGGCTGCTTCGTGCTGCAGCCCTTCAGACTAGACAGTTAAATGCCATTTTCTGTTAAACGCCCAGTCAATCACGACCTGCCTGGCCTCTGAGCTGGAGAGCTGCGGCTGGTAATGGAGACTCCCATTTTGTACAGTGCAAAAAGGATTTCTTCAATTTTTGTTTTAGTCCAAGTACACACTGAAAAAGTGCTGCATTGTGTGCTTGGGAAAACGGGGAACTCCTGTAACCTCATAGACAAGATACTTTGAATACAGTTGTTTAAGACTTTTTAATACAAGGCAACACATATGCATGATCTTGTCAAAACACAGGGACTTTTCCTCTTATTGCTTGAAGTGTATTCTGTAGGGGGCTGTCTGTTAACTTCAAAGGAGATTGGCACACTTGCATAAAAAGAGATCAGAGTAGAACTTACAAAACTCTGTGTATCGTTTGTAGCTGTCAAATGGTACGTGCTTGTCTTCTCCTTCTGTTTGAACTCAGCATTGATCTTGCATCTTGCACTGTCCAAAATCTAAATGCTGTCAAACAGTTACAATTTAATCTAATACATATATATATATAGCAATGGGCTACCTACTTAACCTACAAAATTAAACATGACTACCCCTGTGGAAGTGGAAGTTTGGAGCTAGATAGGGGCTTCATGTCTGGTTTTGATATGATCTAGCATGCTGGTTGTGCTAACACAATCGGTTTCTTTCCTTGAGAAGCAAGTTCATCTTACACTGAGATAATAGTACCTATTTTAGTTCTCTATTTTGGCTTGGGAGCCTTGATGGGCTGTGGGACAGAGGTGGGTTGGGATGTGAGTAAGAGTGGAAATGGAAGCTGAGGCAGGGGCGGGCAGGAAGCTCCAGAGGGGCAGGATCAAGGCAAAGACAGGGCTCATTAAAGAGAGCAGAGGCTGTGCTGGTGGGGGCTGGAGATGGCTTCAGGACTTGAAGTACATGAGGTAAAACTGTGTGTGTCTCCATGGTTTGGTCTTTACCCACAGATTTCTGTGCTAGTTCATCGCTGATGAAGAACGACTTTGCCTTTCTTTGCGTAGCTCACACCCCTGCCCCAAGACAGGAAGACATGAGCACTTATGAGACAACTGCAAAATTACAAGTATATTTTTTTGGTGCTCTGGCATATCTGTTCTCTGCCTTCCTTTGAGAAAATAGTCTTTGTGGTTCTCTGTCCACATTTCTGTCTGTCTTTGTTCAGAGGCTGACCTCTAAGCCTCTGACCTAAACAGTTTGATGTGAAAGACTTGCTGCAAGCAACTTCTCCCCCATCCCTTCCCAATCTGAGAATATCCACCACAAGGCATGCTCCTTGTAGGGTTGAGGGAACTAGAAAATAAAATTGCTTTCTTTTTCCCGTTTCACAGCATATTTTGCAAGTTTCTTCTGTTAGTTCTCCACGCTACAAGTCCCATGGCATGTTATTGAGACTAGTGCTTACTCATAGGCATAATTAGTTTGTATACAATAGACCAGAACAAATTATTATATTTAAGCAAGCTAGGAAACTGGAAAGGTTGTTTTGTGTCTGCAGCCAAGCTCTTCAAATCAAGTTTATTTCCCACATCAAATATGATGCAAATACCCTCTATGATTTCTTTTTGTAAGATTCACAGCTCCTCTCTTACCCTAAGTGGGTCCTTAGCTGCAAGGTTGCTTTGTTGACTTGTGTGTTTGTTCTCTGCTGTTGCATTTGGAAGAGAATGATCTGGAAGCAAGTGTTAAGCAGAGTTTAGAAGTAGAGGTCAGACTGACCTTTCCCTGTGTCTGAGAGCTATCCTTGCTCCAATGTACTGTTAGAGCAGTAATTGAATGGATCTCACAATGAATAATAGGAAATGAATCATGCTTGTTTAATTTATTTTTTTTAAACTCTCCACCAGCCTAAAAAGAAATTAATCTGGCAGAAGTTGCATGTATTGCCTTTTTTCCTTTCTCCTGGGTTTCTGCCTTCCCTGATTACCGTGACAGGGCATAAAAATAAAGATGAAGGAATACTTCTGAGCTCCTGCTCTGCATGCTGCACATTGGAAGCACGGCAGTCCCACACAGGGAAGAAGAGCGCATTGAGTCAGGAGCGTGCCCAGGCAGTTGTGCGCGTACAGTCACCAGGACAGGTGACTGTGTAACACTATCTCCCTGTTCTTGAAATGATATTGCATGTTCCAAAGGCACTGCAAAGTAATTTGGTACTGTAGATAGGGCAAAACTGGCATTTTTCTATTAGGTCTGACCTGATTTTAGAGAAAGAGACAGGGAGAAAGAGAAGATTGATTTAGTCTCCGTGCGTCTGCCATATGCTGAGGGAGTATTAGTCTGCACCTGCAAGGTGGCAGAGGTTGAGGGATGTGGAGACTGAGCTGGTGGAATGATGGGGAGGAAAGGATGGAGGCAGTAAAACAGTTTCTCTAGGAAGCCCATGCAACATGTTGCACTGACGGGTTGATATAATTTTACCTATGTTACTGCTGTTTACAGAATCCTTTAAGATGGTGACCGTGTACTTTAAAGTTGGTGTTTGTAGAATTATTGAGAAGTTGTTACATGCTTATGGGCTGTTTTGTAGCCAGCAGTAAGAGCTGACGTGGTCAGCCATGTGATGCTAGCCCCAAATTTTCAAACTTCTGCCTACATTTTTGAATGTACAAGTCTCATTAAAATCAGTGGAAATTGTAGAGTTAAGTGCTTGCAAGCTAGTGTTGAAATGTTCAGGATTATATGTTTTAGCGTGAATGCTGGACCAGCACTCTTGAAAGAAGCAAAATAGGAAGGAATCATCAACCAGAGTTTGCACTGGAAACCATGGTGACAAGGATGACATAAATGCTTCAGTTCAAATCATTAGCTAGTTGCAAAATTCCTGGACTGTGTAAGGCTTTTCCAAATTAATAAAGCTTTTAAGGAGAAATAGTTTAAAAAAGCAACTGTTAAGGGGCCTTATTAAAAAGTATTTTAGTTTTAATTATTGTGAATGCTTTTGTCCTTAAACAGGGTCACATCAATGAAGAGGTCTGAATATTAACCCATACATTTGTTCTTAAGTAATTAAATGCATAAATGAAACATGGAACCGAGTGTGTCCGTAGCAGCTTTCTTGGACTAGGATTGCCAATAGGTTCCTATTTGATTGTACAAGAAAGGAATTTGTTAATTGCTGAGGTTGAGGTTATTGGGCACTGTGACTGCCTACAGAGCAATGCCTGAGAAACAGAGCAGTTCTGGGTTAGTTTTATCTACACTGATTATACTGCTGTTAGGGGAAAGATTTCCTTCCAGTAGTTTGTTGACATTGGGGCATTTACAGGAACAATCCACTTGAAATTGCACACTGAGCAGAAGTCAGCAAGGTAAAAAGCAGACAATAGTTAGGTCTTTCAAGTGGTCCAGTTTTACCCTTTGTTTTTCCTGTTCCATCTAAAATAGGAAAGACAATGAAAGAATCATGACATCTGGCTGAAGGGAGGTTAAAGGTCTTAGTTTTTTCCTCAGCAGAGGGATATCTTTTTGATACTGAAAAGCAGTTTTCAAAATGAGGACTTTATTTTTCATATTGCTGTGTTATTTTTCAAGTGGATATATGTAAGCTTTGAAAGGTTAGGATCTCACAGAATCACTTCACTCAGTGGTTTTAAGGCAGCTTTGATTAGTTAAATAAGCTTTGTGCCACCTTCATACAAACTTCACTGACCCTTAGAACTGGATGCACTCTTGAGGGCATCATTACTGAGTTTACACCTTGCCGAGGGCAGGTCTAAACACCGTGGTGCAAAATCGTGAGCTTTGCACTGCCAAAAATGTCAAAAGCTAAGGGGAGTGCACTGGGCTATTTCTGAGTTCCAAGATAGATCAGATATTTTTCTATTCAGTGCTACATGTAGGAAGGAAAGTGGTACCCCTTGATAACAGCTGAAATCTGACTCAGTGTGTGTTGTGTTTTTGTTCATCTCAAATTTCTGCCAAGTTCCCAGACATTTAGCAACTGTTATCATACTTCCTTTTGAACTTTTTAAAGTAACATAGAAGTGTGTGGAGATGGCATGTGTGCGTATAGATATAAATAAATTAAATACATGAAAATGTATTTGTTCTTGTTTCATGTGCATCTGCCTCTGTAATTAATGATGGCATTTCTCATAGGCTTCATGGTGGATGCTGGCTCTTTTTTAGGAAAGGCTTATGTCAGAAAAGTGTTGTGGCCTGATAGGATAAAATTTTAGTTGAAGTTCTTGAAAGTGCAGCAACAGGTACAGGTGGGTAGATATTAGGAACTTGCAAGTTGGTGGATAGAACTGGTGTTTTTGGTGAAGCATGCTCAAGATAACATGTAATCTGTAAAAGAGTAGAGTGGAAAATCGGGAGGGAACAGCGTGAGGAAGGACACTGCTCTGAGCTTGAACTATTAGACTATCAGTTGTGCTGCTGAAAGTTTTCCCTCAAGGGTGATACAGTCTTGAATGATTGAGTAGGAAGATAATCAGCATTTTGTGTGAACTTGAAAAGGTGCAGTGACTGTTAGGAAAGTTCAAAAGAGTACATATTCAATGTCAAAAATAAGAGACCTATATCATGGCGTTGACAGGATGGAAAGGAAACAGCAGACAGTAAAAATATTATGAAGAAAGGAGCAACAACTTTTTGACCAACTCAGTGTATAGATATTAAAGTATCTGGGAAGGAGAATGGAACTCTGCTGTTCAGCCAGAGAAGCGGGGATGAAGTAAAGATCACATGGCAAAGACACTGGAGGACAGATTAACATTAGGACAGGTCAGAATGTTAACGCTTGTCTGAAGTAAAATGTCTTCTTAGAACATGCCAATTTGCTTAAAGTAATTTTTTGAGCACATATCACTTTGGATAACAAGTTTTCTTATAGTCAGATTTTACTAAAAATGACAAGCACAATTTTTCTGGGACAGCCTTTCCCAAGATGATGGGAGGCCCAGACTCAAGTCATTGTTTTGTTGGATTCCTCAAACTCCTATTAATATTAATGCTTATTGTGTGCAGTAATTGGAGACAGACTTGAAATGGCATTTAGCCTTCTCATTATGTTTAACTGTGTATTTTGTCTGTGCTCAAATGTCTCATTTTGCATTAGAAAAGGAAGAGGTAAGATGACCTTTATGCAGACAGAGGGTTTGCAATTCCTTTCTACCTTAAAATATAGTAGTGCTCCTCACTGATATTTATACTTGGAATTTGAAGAAAGAAAATGTAGAACAACTAGACTGGCACCATAATTATCACTGATCTACAGTTTATGAAGGAAAGCAGTAAAGCTGAAATTGGAATTTTAGAACTCCTTTAAAGACTTTGACACCTTACTCTGCCTAGTGAGCTACTGCCAAATAAATACACAATTGAATCTTTTTTTTATTCTAGATGACAAGATTTGAAATGAAATAATCATATTTCACTCCTAACTGAATTTTAGTGCTACTTCAGAAGGGAAGGATTAATTTTAAATGCTTTCCTGGATATTCATTTCCTTTAAACTGGAAATTGCTATAATCAAAATGAAAACTCTTGACAGCAAATTTAAATGTTCATCTTCTGTTTCTCACCATAACTTTGTTTAATAGACATCTACAGTTTACTGGAGAAAAGCCATTCTAATTCCTCACAGGAAATGAAAGCAATTTCTGCATTAAAATTTCAGCCTGTGTGGTGAATGAAGACTAGACTACGTACTACTTTGCTCTGAAATGGTGCTTCATGATTTGTTTCTCACAATTTATTGCATGGAAGTATTAGTTCAGATAGATTGCGTGAACTATATAAGTAGGCTGTGAAGAAGATAGATCCCAATTATTCAATTTAGATTTATTTTTTGAAAGTGCAAGTATAAAATCATCCATCCTGGTAAAGTCTTTGCATAAGGTATTTGACTAAAGCAACTTGTCTTTGGTAGCTATCCAGTAAGAAGTAAAAGGTTGATGACTTCTTACAGCAATTAAGACTGTCAGAATGCTTTCTGGTAGCAAGATACGTGGCTGTAGATATACAAATGCTAATAAAAAAATCTGTCTGGAAGAGCTTAGCAAATTATCTAATGTGATGTTACACATTTATACTTCTGGATTTCTTTGGTCATCCATAGAGAAATTTTCTTCTAAGACAGGCTTTTCTCAGACTAAAAATGCATTGTAGACCTGATGTGGATTGACTTTTTAAACTGAATTCTTGTTTGTAAGTATGAGTAGCCTGGAGTGGATCTTTCTTACAAGTTGAAAATGAGAAAATATCTTGGTTCCCATATAAATTCCATCCCTAGAACCCTCTCTTTCTGAGGGTCCTGCAAAACAGCGCCCAATTATGTTCTGCTAATTGGTCATTTTTCTACCTGAATAACTCTTTCACAGCTTAAATTTCTTCCAAGGTTGTTTACTTCTGCTGCTAGAGTGGCATATAACATCTCTTTTGAGTAAGCTTTTAATTTCCAATGTGTAAATAATCATTCTTCCCCAAGCACCTTCAGCAATGTAGCTTTGGTTCAACTGAATCTCTGTGGTGGTTTTCTGTCTTTTTTGGTTTGTTTGCTTTAATTAGTTGTTGTGTAAGGTTTTATGAGTCCTGTGCATTCACTCTCAGCTTTTTGTTTGCCATTTACTAACACAGTCTATCATGTATAATCCAAAATGCATGTATTGGACATGGCGGTACCATTGCCACCATTTGCTCTCACATGATTGATTGTAACCATTGAATCATAGCTTTGATTTATTGTAAGTCTGGGCAGTGATTGTGGGTGATGGATCATGACGGTCATGATATTTCAGAAGTTCAAATTATATTTTAAAAGAATTTTCTCCTCCTTTGAAGCATCACATTTGTAATCTTCCCATAGAGTTTATGGCAAGAGATGATTATAGTGATTGATTCTTCCAGGATCCTATTAGACTAGTTCTATTTTGCCAGTATAGCTTTTTAATTAGTGTTTTTTGAAATTATCAACAAGAATTGATTTTTAAAAAGAATCACTGGTAATGTTTTTAATAAGTCACTCATTACAGATACTAAATTCCTTCATGCTGGCGATAAACAATGTAAGGGAATAGATTTTATCACAAAGTGCAAATGGTTTTAATCTATCCAGTCCCTGGATATTAAAGATATTGATATTGTTTGATTTTAACATAGTAACTGAAATCCAGGTAGTATCTGGTTTTCAAATTGAGTTGATGATGCTATTTTAATTGTCTCTTAGTACTGTGGGGTTGCAAACGCATCCTTGGGTAAAATTCTGGGGCTATTTTAAGACAGGCGGGAGAGGGAAATGACAACAAGCAATGACAGAAGGGAAAGGCAGCGGAAGACTTGTGCAGCTGTATGAGTCTGGCTGGGATGGAGTTTTCTTTCGTCATAGCAGCCCATAGAGTGCTGTACAACAGCTTATGCTAACACTTGCTGAAGTTCCAGATTAGATCTGAAATAAGGAACTTTCTGGAAGGGCAAATACTTCTTTCACTCCATTTTAAAACATCTCTGAGTACAGCACAGCATATTGCCCCAGCCCAAGAATAACATAGGTACAGTTGAAACATTTTGTAAAATGCATTGTTGTGTAAAAGAAGAAACATATCCAACTTTTAAATGGGCTATGTGGGCATATACTGATACAGAAGACAGAGAACGTGAAACTACATATGCCTTTTCCCTTATTTGGTTTTCTTCTGTTATAGAAGACTGCAGCAACATCCTAAACATACTGGGATTTTTGCTCTTTTCGGCCTCTTCTCTTCCGATCACCCCCCCCCAAAAAAAGAGGGTCAATGTCTGTGTCTCTGCCAGAGCTACTTACATAGACAGACTTTGAGTACTCTTTTTGATATCTAAAAGTGAATAACCACATAACATCTCTTTCTGGTACTGGGTAGGTCTGATATTTCTAGGTCTGAGTAATAAGCATTATCTCAAGTCTCCATCCAGTAACCTGGGAAAATAAAACCAAAATGTTTACGGCATGTTCACCAATGACTCTTCCTCACTGTTAAATGAAGAGCCAAACAACTTTGTGAAAAAACATTTTTTTCCCCTTGCGTGTTTCCATTTGTGAATCTCCTTGCTAACTACTGCTGTTTCTTAAGCCTTGGCTACCAAGCAGCAGTTTCCCGTGTACCTGTTTGCACTTAAAAATACCCCTTCTTCCCTGGGGAGGGGAAGAGAGCAGGAGAGACAAGCAAACACACCAGAGCTATCCATCGCTTGGATTAAGTAGGTCTCAGATGTTTGGATCTTAATGAAGATAGAATGTAAAGAGTTTCTGAGCCTTTGGATATGTTTCTTAATGATTTATTTAAAGTAAGAGAGTATTGCTTCTGTTCATGTAGAATCTGGATAATTTACCCACTTTAAAGTGTTTTGTCCTTGCAATACCCATGTGAAAAAATACTCTTAATGATTTAGATGGGGAATGGGGACACAGACATCCAGAATTAGATTATTATTTTATTTTGGAAAAGTGTTAAAAGTATCCAGTTGCCTAACAGTTTTACTGGGGGGTAGACTTGAAAGTTCTGAAACTGTGATGAGGTATCACTTTGCAACATGAGACTTCTAAGTACTCCAAAGAATATGTTCCTGTAAGACTTGCCAGATGTCAGAGCTGGAACGTAGAGCTGAAGTATTGGAAGGATCTTAAGATCTGATATGATTTCTAATGTGACTCTGAAGAGTAAATAATCTAAAATCAAAGTTACAAATATCATTACTTTGTATCACTTAGGCATTTTTTGATGTCTACATGGAGTCTGGACATCTTCCCTCTTTTTCGCTGGCTCATGTCCTTCAGGAGCTATATTTTTTTATGAATATAATAATTACAAGCCCACATACATTGGTAATAAAGATATGGAATTTAACTTTCTAATGCTAGAGTTATTAAAACTGATTAAAACTGATTAAAATTAATCACTGCCAATCACATTTTATAACATTAAATCACATTTTAATACAGTTTATATTTTTGCACTGTCAGGCATGCTGTAGCTGGTGGCCAAAATATTCAGCTCTCTACCTGTACGTGATGAACAGACCCAGTGTTCTCACAATTTAAATAATTGGTCTATTCATTTGAGTAGCCCACTACTTTCACAGTTTTTACCTAGAATTATTTTATCTCTTCCACCATTGCCCAAGCACTTGGTGTAAAGGTTAATATCAGAACTTGAATATTTATATGCTTGATGATACAGTTCCTTAGATGTGTAATAAAAATGTGTGTATTCATCCACTGTCTCAGATTTAATAAGCATTATCATGATCAAAATCTGCTAGTACCAAAAGATTCCTGACAGCGCTTTCTTAATATTATTGCCTTTCCAAGATAGTTGGAGGATGTTTGCTGGAATGACCACCTGCAGAGAAGGGCATATCAGCCTGAAATGCACAGACTGATGAACACATTTGGCTACAGGTTATTCAGGATCAAGGCAGCAGGAGACTGTGGAAAAAAAAATATCTGCTCCTGTACAAAGAGCTGGCATTTCTCTATATATAAACTGAACATCCCACCTCTATCCAATGGACTGGTTTTGCCCATTTCTTTCTGTCTGGAAATGGGAGACCAAGCTGTCTTTTCTGATCTTAGTCTCTGTCAGGCAAATGGAGGAGAAGAGATGGTGAGGAATATTGTGCTAAGAATTTGCACACACTGAGCCTTAGGGCCCAAGTGAGAGGTAGGGGTTACTGTGCCACTCAAGTGTGATGGGGGAATTTGGAGGTGCGCTATGGAATGTCACTTTCCTAACTGTAGCAGTATATAAAAAGAAAATATACTGTCAAACTGAAAAAAAATCTCTTTAGAATTAATTCCTTCTTGCAGGGGAATAGTTCTGGCAAGATCCTAATGAGTTCTTAGCCTTTTCTGTGAGTTTGATATTGCTGAAGTGGCACAATGGATCTTCAGAAGCTGACCATTCGCTTTCTGAATTACAACCAGGTCCTAGCCCACAAGGCAGTGGTTTTCCGAAACACCTCACCCAGCCCTGGTTCCTCTCCTTCCCCATCTTGTAGCTGTCTTGCCCTCTCCTCCATCATGCCATCCCCTGCTCCAGCAGCTCTGGGAAGTGTGGGAAAAGTAATGCTCATGTGGAGTTGATGGACACTGCAGAGAGGGATCTTTGGAGATGTAGGCAAGAATCCTGGCATCACTGTTAATGAAATGTATGTTACAGTGTTACCTGTAGCAAGGGGACATTTGGGGTAAGCCAGCCTGCAAGAATAAAAACATACAAGTTAGAAAAGGGTTTTGGGACTCTCCAGCTCCTTGCCTGGCTCAGTCCCTTACAGGGCAGTGGCCACCCTGGTTGACTTGCAGTGCTTGGGAGAGCTGCGCTTGCTGTTTTACTGAATCCCTAAGGGGACCACACTGTTTTAGAGATGCTTTAAAGTGGGGGGGCAGAGCCCTGTTAGGGTGAAGGGGGAAAGGTGATAGACCATTAATGATTACATGGGAAGAGTGTCTGGTAGGTGAGGATGGGGTTAAAGTGAGGGTGCTCTGATGGAGAGGTGAGTAGATGGGGTCAGAGTCAAGTCCAGAGAATTGCACAGAAGAAAGAGTGATGCTAACGATTTTATAACTGCTGCTGTGAAGAATGCTAAATCCTAATTTTATTAAATCTCCATTATTAAATGCACATATTGAAAGCAAAAGTACAGAGTTATCACTTTCCATGTAGTGTAATCCCTAAAAATTGTATCAGATAAATTTAATGAACCTGCAGATATAGTAATTTTAATTTTCAGTCTAACATGACTTTCAGCTGGTTTTAGAAGAGACTAAAAAGAAATTGGGCAACTTTAAGGGGAGCTTGACTGTTTTGTTTGTAGCAGTAATCAGACTCTGTGAAATCTATTAATTAGAAAACTAATAATAGGCATTCAAATTAGTTGAAGTGCAGGCTGCAACAAAAATAGGCACTGGATGTCTGATGAGTATGAGACATCAGACGTTTGAGTCTATATAGACCTTCGGAAAGTCTTTAAGAAGAAGAAAGAAGTAGTATCTGTCTAAAGTCATAAAGATGCTCACCACTGTTTTTTGAACCTCCATTGTATAACTTGTCCTTTTAACTGTTCAGTCCTATTATTTATGTAGAAAACTGCAACAAATGGCTGCTTATATCTTTAAAGGTTATATTTGCAGCTTATTTTCGTCTTTCCACTGACAATGTCACAATAAAATTGTAAACAAAATTAAAAATAGAAAAAAAAAAAGTTCAAACCCTTGTCTTACAAAAAAAATAATCTACGAAATAAGAACTTCCATTTAGTTTTTTTTAGTTTTGATCTTTTTAAAAAAAAATATATATAAAATCCTGTTGAGTTGGCTGAAGGGTATTGTAAATCAAAGTGCCTATTTATTGCAATGGGAATAAGGGATAGGTTGGATAAAAAAATAGAAAAGGAAGAAAAGAAACTAAGATATGAAACATCAAAGACAGTGTAAGATAGACATCACAAAAATTCATTTACAGTAGTGAATTATAAAACTGGAAACAAGGAAAAGTTTTTGAACAGTTATTCTGTAAACTTATTTTCATCGTAATATGTGTAAAATGCAAATTTTAATGATTATATAAAGTGGTTTTGATATGATTTATGTAATTCAAACCATGTAATACAGTTTTCGTGGGATATTGTCTGAATACCAATATAGATATTTCTTTTAAATGTTTTTAACTTGGTGTTTTCAGAATATATGAGTTTTTAGACTAGTTATTTTTAAAAATATATTATTTTAAATATTGGCAAAGGCAGATTTCAAAGTAAAGGAGAAATTAAGACAGTAAGCCTACACAACTTAATTTTCTTTCCTTGGGATAAATCTTTTCTGGAGTCATGGTATTGTCTAATCCTACAGAATGCGATACAAAGACAACTGATAGTTTCATTTGCTTTCTTCTCGGTTTTAGTTTATTCAGCATATATCTTTTCTTTTTTTTAACTTCTGTGGTCAAGCTGTATGAACCCCTCATGCAGATGAGATGGACATTTCCACAAAACCCCATACTCATGTAGTCACCTCCTCACAATGATGCAACACTGCTGAGAATGTACTCAGTTTTCTGCTCAGGTTTATTTTCAGGTTTACGTTGTTTTGTTACCTTTGCAAATATTTTTTCAAAACTACACAAATGTTCATTAAGTTCAAAAAGTCAAAGATTTAAGGCCAGAATATTCCGACTCATTACATAACGCAAGCCATAGAATATCATGTTTTTATTTTCAAATTAAGCTTATGAGTTCTTTCAGCTACTGCATATGTTTTAGAAAACTCTCACATGGGGACTTGTAAGCATTTAATCTGAATCACCGCATCCCAAAAGAAATTGCTTAAATAAGTTCAGTTGTTTTCACTAGTTTAAGAAATGTGTTTGATTTGTTTTCTGATTGTTTTGGTTTAGAGTCTGGCTAGCAGACCTCCCTCTGCTTTTTTTCTGCTCACTGAAAGAGTTTTCCATCAGAAGTTTTATCCTTGTTTAAATTTTCATCAGACTTAACCTTCTATCCTATTGATGAAGTAGATTGAAGCTCTTCAGTCTCTCACTATAAAGCACACTTCCCAGACTCAGTCATTTCTGTAGCTCTGCCCTGGGTTTTTAACATTGCCTTTGAAGAGTGGACAGTGGAACTGCACAGTGGTGTTGAAGTAGCCGCTTTCCTTATGCCATTGACTGAAGTGATATCACAGCTCTCAGCCTGCTTGATACTGCCTGCTTATGCTTCTGCTGAAGGAATGAACTCCTCAGGAGTGCATGAGTCTATTTCTCCATCAGAATTAATATAATGCAGTAAAGATTGGCCAAAATAGTAACCACTGAAGTCCTTTTCAATTTGAAGATTTCAAACATGATTTAGAAATAATTCTTTACCTTTAGTTAATTTATTTATTTTAGAATGATAATTTACTGGAAGCACCTTCCATAGCAACATCCTTTCTTTTCCCGTCTGTTCTTTTGGAAGACAAGGAAAACAGGGTACCTCAGCATAAGAAAGCAGTGGCATTCACAGAGGATGAGAGTTGCACTCTAATTAGTGTCCCCTCTTTGGGAGCGCATACATGATTCACAGATATAGCAGGGATAGGCACAGTGAGAAGGGAACCTCTGGCCTTGAGCGGAATGGGAGAGAGGAGGAGGAAGAGAAGGACCTGGCATCCATGTGGAAACAGGGAAATGGCAGCACAGGGAGCAGACTTTTCTGAAGGTGGAATTTAACAGGTTTTTGAATAAGATCATCCATGTTGGTGGGTGCTTGTCCTGGATAACTGCCCATTGTCTGAAATCTCGCCCAGTGTAGCTGATGCTTGATTTCTGAGTAAAAGTTTAAAGCAATATGTACCTTTGTTTTCTTTGTTTGCCTCTGAGAGAAGGAATCTAACTCTTGGAACGCAGAACAGACATTATCACCTAATGACTGTTACTCTTCCCCCCCGCCCCCTGCCTCTGATAATGGAAAGATCCTTTCCACTTTTCCAGAATCATAACTTAAAAGAGATGCTGTGGTGTTTTGGCTGTTCATTTCGAATCTTCTCAGTTGGTTTTGGTTTGTGATCTTGTTTGTTTGTTTTTTTGTTGTTTTTTTTTTTTTTTTTTCAGAACCAACCAAAAAATAAAATGAAAAAAAAAGGACAGGCTGAGGATACACTTTGTGTTGTTTTTTCCTTTCTATTCTTTAGCAGTTGGTAAAAAAATTTGCCTCAGTATTCCCATGACACTCTTCAAT
>KZ506020.1:222013-237687 GCA_002844005.1 Limosa lapponica baueri
TTTTTTTTTTCTTTCTTTCTTTCTTCAAACTCGGAAGACCTGGTAATAAGGGGTGGAAGAAAGCATAAATCAGGATACTATTATAATATAACCAGAAATTGCAGAAACTGATATTTTTAGTATTAGACTCTTCCTACATAAGAAATGAGGGAAAAAAAAAAATAGATTCTACTCTATAAAGAATTTAATCAGTGACCTAACTCCCAAGAGCATTACTTCCAGCTCTCTCTTTTTCTGGTGTTAAAGTACATTTTACTGGTCGTTCATTCCACTCTTTTGAGCAAAAGAGCTGTGTTCATACAAACACTGAATACTTGTTTCCAGGGGAAAAAAAAAGGATTCTTTTTCATGCAAACAGCAGAGAGTGTAATAGAGCCTGGGAGGTGGCTGGGATGTGAGGTTTCAAATACTGTCACTAGATACACACAGCAGTGGTTCTGGGGACATGTCAAAAGAAATGAAGTGTGAAACTGTATCTGCAACCTCTTGCCAGAAGGTTTTGAAATAAGGGTGTTTCCAGCAGTTTACATGGCTGTCTCATTCCCTGAAGTTTACAGCTATATTGTCTGCACTGCTGTAGAAGTCATTGTAGTTATATGTCAGAAGATGCATCTAAATAAATATTCAGGGTGAGAAGGAAGAAGGTGCAGATGAAATCTGTTAATGTACTCAGTGACCAAGAGCAACCTCATGATAGTGAGAGGTATAATTATATGAGTGAATGAAGAGATATGAAGAAATACCTGAACTGGAATGAACCTCTGTTTTTGCTAAAATGAGGAGATTGAGACGATAAAATAACAAAGATGTCTTAAGATGAAAAAAATCACTCAGCGTTATGATGCCTTCCAAAGATTTCCTGCTGGCATTCTTAAGTGGTCTCTCAGAGATCTGGGTCACATTCTCCTGACAAGAAGTCTCTCACCTCCCCACCCCTCAAAGTTATTAATCATATTAACCAAATATATTTCAAAGATGCAGAAGTGCTAGAACATATTATGGAGTATCAAAGCACTGTGATTATCAGGATGATTAAACTTAAGCCCTAAAACAACTAAAAGTGGCATAAACTGTACTCAGTGAATGAATGAGCTAGTAGAATGAGAAACGTGGCCTTTATGTGGTCATTTTATGATTAATTGCAGTACGTGGAAATTATTTTAAAGCTTTAAAGAGACAGAGCTTGACGTGTTATTCCCCAGGAATAAAAACCTGGAATTCTACCTGGAGTGAGGAGCAGAATGAAAGATAAAGATAAAAGACTCGTATGTTAATCTGAAAACCTGCTGCTGGTTCATCTAGAGTTCAGACAGAATTTCCATATCTGTATAGTAAAACTTCACATGGTTAAGTTATTCTCATGAACTCAGATTTAATTTTTTCTCAGGAATTGGAATATATAAAAGTAATGTGAATTTATTAGTCATATTTTTAATGTTTCATTTTCTTTTTGCTGCATTGTAGTAATGTAATCTTTTCTTAAGGAAAGAGTTCTGTTTTCCCCTCTCCAGCTATTCCACAAGAATAGAAAAATGAGAAGTCAGTAATTATGTTAAAATCTTGTCTTTAATGATTGATGGATTTTTGGATGGCCAGCAGTAACATATTATCCTATCCTTTCTGTCACGACATCTTGTCCTCTTCCAAGCCATTGCTTTGTTTAAGGTAACTGAAATTAGCCCAGTGTCTGCTTCTGTGAACTATGTTAAGGTGCAGATTTGCTAGCACCCACAAAAGATACCGGCACCTGTGTGGTGCTGCTCAGCCAGAGATATTCTTTGCAGCCTTTTCCAATGATAAAATTTTTCCCAGTGACATTCACAATTACCTAATTCCTTTCTAGTAAATTAGAAGACATTAGCTAAGGAATGAAATTAATTAGGGTGGGAAAAAGTAGACCCCTTCATTCAAATGTTAACCTTAGGGTATATTGGACTTCCTAACTGGCCTTCATATTAATGGCTGTAATGAGTAGATGAAAGCTTGTCAGATTTTGAGGGAGTTGCACTGAAGCTTTGTTTTGATGAGTCCCACAATCAAATCTCAATTTTAATTTTTTTGGGCTTATAGCTCTCATTTCATTTATACATATATTTATGTAAAGTATGCAAATAAAATGTGCAAATAAAAGCCCCTAGTGAAACCAAAGTAAACTGAGAACTCTGAATGCTTCTTGCTTTTGGATGTGAAGTTTTGTTTCCATTGTCCAAGCATTTAGGTATCTCTAAGTGTAAATTTCAAAATAACTTTCTAGTCAGTTGTGACTGGAATTTTATGGAGACTTATTCTGCTGCCAAATGGGATGGTTGTGACTCGTAAACAAAGGACTCTTTTACTGTACTCGACTTCTTTTATTCAAATACCAGTATTTTAGTTAAATTTCTGTGGGACACATTAATGGAGTCAGAAAAGTCTGTGTAGCAATATACTCCATTTTCCCATTATCCTTTTCTATAGCTGAGTTTTTAATGAGGAGATGCTATTTTCCTAAGCCTGTAAATATTTCTCTTTGCTGTTTCTCTATAGAAATACAGTGTAGGGAGAAGCAGAAAAGCTATTGTTACAGATGGTTGTTAATTTTCAAATGGAGTACTTCAGTGAAACCTGGGTAATTGCTCTTGTGTCTGGGCATGTATGAAACAAATCATAGGCATGCTTGTCAAGAGCAGGTTTACTGTGCCTTCCCAAAGGCCATGTATTCAGGTATGGGCACAAGCTGTTAAAATACCAGGGTTGTGTGGAGAGGAGGGTTGAGCAGGAGGATTGGTTAAAAAGGAGTGAAACTTTCTGCTTGTTTTCTATTGCTGTTTTAAGAAAGAAGGGCTTCAAATCCAGGAAGGTGGGAATATGTTCTACATGTTTTAGTTGTTTATCTTGGTTATCATCATAGGAATAAATCACAGTGTGTAGTAGCTATGTGAACACTTATTCATATGTTGAGAGAATTTGTACGTGGGAGGAGATTTGGCTTGAGTTTCCTCACAAAGCTAAATACACACTCAAATGTTTGTAGGACTAAGGCCTAAAACATCTCATTTTTCAGTCTGTTAAAATGTGTTACTTTTGTTTACAGTATGATGAGTGGAGAGCCTTTTGGCCCTAATCTTGGTACAGTGTACCACCTCAGCGCTACCAGTTGTCTTTTCAGTAATCATTACTCGTTATTCTCCAAAAGCGTGGAGCTAACAGAGAGATGCCTGAGGAGATTTTAGCTGATGACAAAGATTCATGTGTTATTCTCTAACATGTTGTTAGTTTGTGGTTTGGTTTTTTTTCCTCCTCTGGGATCAGAGTCATGTTGTTAGAGAATGGAATACTTGTATTTGTTGTCATACTAAAAGTAGTTGTCATAATGCAAATGAATAATTGGCAATTGATTTTTTTTCATGTTTGCTTGTTATTGGCATATTCCTACAAGAGGGATTAATTGACAGTCATTGTGTGTGACATGAACTTAGTTTTTGTTTTCAACACCCTCCTGCTCCCGCCAAGAGATTTATTATCTCAGTAGGGATCCTTCTTATCTTGCTTTTAACAGAGAACACTGGTGAACAGAGGAGTCTATAAATGATTTTTGTATCCTTTAGCACTTTTGTGCAGAGTTTTATGGAGGTTGTATCCCCAAAATCCTACTTTAAAAAAGTAGGATATTGAAGAAGGATACATAATTTTTCTCATTTTCTGAATTCAGTGTCTATATGAAAACACACTTTGTAAGTGAAACAGCTAGCAAGGAAATTAAACTTCAGATACCACCATCCTCATTAGAGCCTGATGGACATCATTTAAGTAAAATAAAGATTGGCCAGAGGGTTCTTCTTCCTGGGTTCTGAGCTCAAAATATGCACACGGTTGTCCTTAGCTTGCTAAGTAGTTCAGGATGGGCTTGCCAGGGCAGGCAAGCTCTGTGCAGCTCAGGCTTCACGTGAGCTGGCGTCCATGTGGTGCCTGTGGTGTAGTGACACAGAGCCTTACTGATAATTGCAGTCTGACGCTGACTCGATCAGAGCGCTCTGTACTAATGGTGATCAGGCTCGAGACAAGGTACAGATTCGGTGTCCCTGTACCACCTTGTACTGAATGCTCTGAAAAGCAACCAATGGAGTGAGACTGGCATCCGCCAAAGCGGCTGCTAGATTTCTCAGCGTAGAGGATTGGAGATAGTACAAAATTAACATCAGTAAGGACTTGGTTGTACAAATTATGAGGCTGGTTGAGAAATAGTAACCTTAAAGAGAATTCTAGTTTCCTCAGTGAAGAGGACTCCATCCCTAGATGGTGCCAACAATATGAGAGCTGGCAGCCTTGACATACTTTCTGCTACTTGTGTGCTCAGGGCACCTGACTTTTACTTGAATCTACAGAAATGCTCCAATGGTAGAAAGTTTCTTCAACAGAGAGTTGAATTATTATTTGCTGACATGTAGTTAAGTAGGTATAACAGCAACTAGCTCCTATAATGTGTATTTATAGTGTATACTTTATTATACTGTACAGGTGTTTATAAAGTACATTGAGATCCTTAGCTGAAAGGTGTTGTATAAATGCAAGCAATAATTATTGTTACCTATATAAAAGAATAAGGTCTTCCTGCCAGTAGCCTTTCCTCAAGGGGGAATTTAATTTCTTTATCTGCAGTAATTTTATTGCAGTCTCTCTAGAGATTGGAATGTGCAGTATTTAAAGTTGATTTAAACAAGAGGGAGACTCAGTCTGAAATCCATTAAAACCAAAGTGATGTGCTTCTACCTTCTCTTTGCTGGACGCTTAGCTATACAGATGTGAATGAATCTCATTGAAATTCTCAAGTGACTTCTGGTTTTCACTGAGTGTGAAAAGATATCTTTTGCCTCTGTATTTCAGGCATTCCCTTCGCATGTTTGGTTTGTTTCAGGATGCACCTAATTGCATTTGCTTATCCTTAGTTTGGGGTTACCAGTCTTATTTCTGAAGAACATACTTTGTGTGTCAAAGTACGATAACCAAACTTATAATACAGTAATAGCACTTGTGTTAACACAGACAGACTTACAGTCCAACATACTAAATGGACACTACTAATCCAGATGTTCATCTAAAATAATATGGCTTCAGGAAGGTGCATCTCAGCTCTCCAAAAGAAGAAAGATCCATTTCCCTTACGTACTGGTTGATGGATTTTTAGAATTGCCAATACTCAGCCATAACAAATATTAGGCCCAGTAATTTAATTTAATAATTTTTAATTTAGTTGAAATAAATATTTTTTTAAACTAACAATATATGTAAGCAAAAACATAGTTTCTGTCAATACATCTATTTTTGTCTCATAAGAAGAGGCACCAATAACACCGCACAGTGCCTTTAAAACTATTTTAATGTATTAACAGCAATAGTGAGATGAGAAGCTGTTACAGCTCGTTTGAGTGGTTTACCATTGGGCAAACAGTTGGCAATTATTGCACTTGGAAGAATTAAATGGATGATTTGAATGGGAATGCTAGTTCTTCAGTGAATTCCCTTTTTACACCAATTGTAGCATCTGTCCACATTTTTTCTAACAGTAATGAATTTCCTGAGGTGGTTTCCCTTGTGCTTTTGAATGCTAAGTGTTAAAATCCAGCAGGAGAGACCTGTAGTTGACCTTTCATGCTAAATGCTAAAAGGGCTGTTGTAGCCTTTAAAAGGCTTTGTGCTTCTGGGCCTCCTGGGAAGCTCCAGTTACCTTCAGACTGGATCAGCTGTTTCAGGTATGAAGCATCAGTTGAGCAGAGTAACTTTTTACTGTTTTTCAGTAGTGATGTCTGCCTTCTGTGATACGTTGGGTCTGAAAACGGCTGTTTGTGCATGCAACACATCTGGCTTTATGCTGTGTTCTGTCCCTTTCCCATCTGTTCAGGAGTCAAAATCACCAATACCTGTGATTTTTCTCTACTCAATCACAGAATCATGAAATTGTCAGAGTTGGAAGGGACCTCTAGAGATCATCTAGTCCAACTCCCCTGCTAAAGCAGGATTGCCTAGAGCTCATTACCCAGGACTGCATCAAGGCGGGTCTTGAAAATCTCCAGAGAAGGGGACTCCACAACCTCCCTGGGCAGCCTGTTCCAGGGCTCTGTCACCCTCACCGTAAATAAGTTTCTCCTTGTATTTGAATGGAACTTCCCATGTTCCAGCTTGTGCCCATTACCCCTTGTCCTATCGCTGGAAACCACTGAAAAGAGTCCGGTTCCATCATCCTTCAACCCACCCTTTAGATACTTGTACACGTAAATAAGGTCTCCCCTCAGCCTTCTCTTCTCGAGGCTAAAGAGCCCCAGCTCTTTGAGCCTTTCCTCGTAAGGGAGGTGCTCCAATCCCTTAATCATCTTAGTTGCCCTACGGTGAACACTTTCCAGTAGTTCCCTGTCTCTCTTGAACTGGGGAGCCCAGAACTGGACGCAGTATTCCAGTTGTGGCCTCACCAGTGCAAAGTAGAGGGGAAGAATGACCTCCCTCGACCTACTGGCCACACTCTTCCCTATGCAGCCCAGGATTCCATTGGCCCTCTTGGCAACAAGGGCACATTGCTGGCTCATGGAAAGTTTGCTATCCACCAGGACCCCGAGATCCTTTTCCTCAGAAGTGCTTTCCAGCAGGTCCACCCCTAACCTGTACTGGTGCCTGGGGTTCTTCCTCCCCAGGTGCAGGACCCTACATTTGCCCTCGTTGAACCTCATTAGGTTCTTCTCTGCCCAGCTCTCCAGCCAGTTCAGATCATGCTGGATGGCGGCACAGCCCTCTGGAGTGTCAGCCAGCCCTCCCAGTTTGGTATCATCAGCGAACTTGCTGAGGATACACTCTGTCCCCTCGTCCAGGTCATTGATGAATATGTTGAACAGGACTGGGCCGAGTATTGACCCCTGGGGGACACTGCTCGTTACAGGCCTCCAACTTGACCCTGCTCCATTAATTACAACCCTCTGAGTTCTGTCACACAGCCAGGACTCAATCCACCTCACTGCCCCCTCATCTAGCCCACACTTCCTTAATTTTCTAATGAGGATGTTATGGGAGACAGTGTCAAAAGCCTTGCTGAAGTCAGGGTGGATGACATCTGCTGCTCTCCCCTCATCCAGCCATACAGTTATAACATCATAGAAGGCTATCAGATTGGTCGACCATGATTTACCCTTGGTAAATGCGTGTTGACGACTTCCTATAACTTCTTTATCTTCAATATGTTTGGAGATGAGTTTGAGAACGAGTCGCTCCATTATTTTCCTAGGGACAGAGGTGAGACTAATTGGCCTGTAGTTCCCTGGGTCCTCCTTCTTGCCCTTTTTGTAGACTGGTGTGATATTTGCCTTCCTCCAGTCCTCAGGCACTTCTGTTCTCCAAGACTTCTCAAAAATGATGGAGAGTGGCTCAGCAATAACATCTGCCAGTTCTCTAATCACTCGTGGGTGCATCCCATCAGGGCCCATGGACTTGTGGATATCTAGTTTGGCCAAGTGGTCTTTAACCCAGTCCTCCCCAACAGAGGGAAAGTCTTCCTCTCTCCAGACCTTCCCCCTTGTCTCCAGGGTCTGGGATTCATGAGGGGCAGCTTTGGCAGTGAAGACTGAAGCAAAGAAGGCATTCACCAACTCTGCCTTCTCTGTGTCTTCCACCACCAAGGCACCTTCTAAATTTTCCCCTGCATATCTTCACTACACCTTGATACTGCTCATAAGTAACCAACTCCCTTTTCCAGAGATCGTAGATTTTCCTTTTCTCCCTGAGGTACAGACAAAGCCCTCTATTTAGCCAGACTGGACTACTCACATTCCTTTTCATATTTAAAAGCCTACAAAATCGATGTAGGCAGTATAACTACCCAATAAAAAAAAAATCTGCAGCCATTATACAGGCTTCAGCCTTTGATATCACAAGGGGTTCTGAGTAGACCTTTGCATTTGATTAATGCTGATGCTTGTATCAAAACACATATGGTATGATTTTCAGTTTCTACAGAGAGGTGGTCAAATGTCAGCCTGTGATCTAGAATTAAATGGCAAGTTGATGTTCCTTGTATTTTTCAAAGATTACATTTTTGATAGCCTGCTTTATTCTTTCCAGAAACTTCTGATTTCTTGCTTTTCCTTCACCTCTTGAGAAGAGGCTATGCAGCTTCTAGGTCTGAACTGCATTGTGTAGCTCCTGGTTGGTCCGACACAGTGCAGTGTTGGTGTGTTTGATCGATGTTAGTAGAACTATCCAGGAGAGAAAGGTGTAAAAAGGGGAAAGGAGAGTCCAATGGGATCCTGAAAATTCCCAGGTTAAAATGCTGAAGGTGAACTGATCTGGATGCTCATGGTGTGCATGGGTTTAAAGGGAAACTGTGCTGTTCTATGGAGGAGAAAGCCACCAAGGGTTACAATGCAGAAATACACCTGTGTAGTGTGTAGAAATACATCGAGACCCCACCTGCCTGAGGAATCCCCTGCACTGCAAACTGAATTGTTGGGAGAATGTTAGAGGGAAGCATTACTCCATGACTGCTCCTGTTTTACCCTCTGTTTATCAGAGACAGGTTATGGAGCTCAGCACAACTTCTGGTACAGCTATTCTTATGTAAGCTGGATAATTGAAAAATCCAGTGTAATTCATGGATTTATTGTGCTTGCTATTATATGTACTTGCTATAATAACTGTTACCTAGTTACTGACTTCCTTCTTTTCTTTAAAAAAAAAAGAAAATAGGGTATAATTGAAAAAGTGTTACTTTGAGCTCTGGTGTATCTAAAAAGCATGCAAGAAGGCAAAGATTTTTTATTTTATTTTTTTTTAACAGAAAGTTTTTGAAATGAAACTTCCTTAGCAATGGGGTGACTAAATCACAGACATTGTTTTGAAATAGTGACTTCTAGTGTTTGTAGACAAATTGCCTGGCTGTTAGCAATTATATTAGCACTGGTTGTAGGAATGTGGCAGACAGAGACACAGGAGGAAAAGTGGTAGGTGGAGAGAGTTGTTACATGCTTGGAGACAGACTGTAAAAACAGAGAAAAAGATTTAAAAAAAATAGAAAATATACCTTAATATTGTTTCATGTTTGCACTGGAATCCAATAAACTTTTACATTCAAATATTAATGTAGTCATATCTATTGTAACAGACTTTGTTTTTCTACTTTCTGGTCTAATCACTCTGAACAGTTAAAATCATATTGTGAGGGTTTTAGGTTGAAAATTTCAGTGCTTGTTCAAAGTCTAATTTTTCTAGATGATTTGGGCAAAATAATTCCCTTTTGGAAGCATAAATAGTAACCTTCCCTCTATTCTTTGAAGGAAGAGAATTTTGTTATTTATTACCTTAAGAATAGGAGCTACTTCTGAAGTATGTCCACTTTCAGTTTTCTAAAATACTAGAGTATATTAAAATCCTTCAAGGAGGTTGTTATCTGTAGCAAGAACCCAGAGATAATATTCAAATCATTCGTTTAGAAAGTTTACAATGCAGCAGGGGTCCAATCATTAGGATGTACATCTCTGTTTCTTATACCACTCATTATCCTTTATTTCTTATGTAAACAATTTGCAGTTGCAAAAATGAGGAACAGCCACTGCAAAATAAAATGAATGAAACCCATGAAACAGAAGTGGCTTAGGCAACCTGGTTTAGAGTGCTTATAGGTTATCTTCCAAATCAGTGAATCCTAGAATGTGTATTTTATTCTGTCTTAAGAAATGAAATAATAAGTGGGAAGTATTCTGTCCAATTTACAGTCAGGAGAGATAAACCTGCAATAGCGTGGAGTGTCTTTGTATTAAATGTAGGAAATAGTTGTTTTTGTCTTCCCTTGGAGCTTAAGTATAAGGAAAAATAACTTGACAGTGTTCCGAAGATGCTGGAAAAGCTGAATATATTTTTTTACAAGTGTATAAATACTAAAATAGTGAAACTATCCAAGTCCCCTTGACACTCCTCTCACTACTTCAAATATATCACCGAAGAACGCTCAAATAAATCTAACCCTGGGAAAATAAAAGTGTGAAGCCTACAATCAGCAAATGAGAAAACTCAAAAGCTCAGTTTCCTGCGTGATCTCATTGTTTTTCACACTTATTTACTTTTCCCTCTTACAAATGTACAAGTGAAAGAGTTGATTTGAAAATAGAGCTTGGTGACAATACTCCAGTCCTCCCAGAGTTTACTTGGTGATGGATAAGAATGAGAGAGTGTGAAATTATTTCTTGGTGCTTCTTTAGCTTTGCCTTCAGCTCCAGCTTTGTACTTCAGTTTGCTTCCAGCTTTTTTCTACCCAAAGTAAAATGTTTCCTGACCATGTGCTGCTTCTATTTCTGTCAAGTGGGGTTAGGAGCTGGTGTTGAAAAGACAACATAATGCTCTCTACCTCCTGGAAATTTCTTTCTACGATGAGCCATCCTTAAAGGCCAGCTGTGCTCAACCACACAGCTGTTTCACACAGAAATAATAGCTTAAAGCTGCTTGTGTCAAGGCCAAAAATCAGATCCTGTAAATATATGAAAGATGAATGCTATGGTAGACTCTGCAAACCTTTCTATATAAACAAGATTATAGATAATATAATAAAAAAGTAATTACTTGTAGATGACAATAAACTTTATGTATAGGTAGCTAATGCCACATTTAGTACTCTTCTTTTATGTTTGTGTTCCAGTCAACCAGTGCAGTGACCAGCCTAACCTCCAGCAGGAAATGATACATTCCGTTATTCCTTATAGTAAAATAAAGCCCTTTATTTATGGCAAGCATTAGTTTTGCAGTCACAGTGACAGAATTCATATCTTAGCAGTGCAACAAGGCTTTCCTTCCCTCCTTGTAACCATTATCCCTGAAATTGTCTCATTCTTCTGTTGTCAGACCTGAACATATGGTGTATCTGTCAGAGTTAGAAGGCTCTTAGCCACACAGATTCTCCCTCCAGCCAGATGTAACAGAAGAGACACAAAGTTCATTAAAAGTTTGCTTTTCTTTGAAGCTCTAGTGAGTTAATTCCAACCTGATAGTTTCACATGATTGTGGTTGGCAGTATTGTAAACATACCCCCTTATTATATGGTTTTACAGATCACTTTTATGAGAAATGCTCACCTGAGTGCATTTTGTACAGTGTCATTTTCCTTCTGGGGTGCAGGTGTTGCATCATTTTCAATAAACTGATGTTCTCTAAAGAGAAATTTTCAAATATTTTCTCTGAAATTCTGCATCTAGCATGTGCACATCAGATGGGCAATTAGGTTATTAAAATAGTACTATGTGATTTTTTATGGTTGAGTGTAGGCTACACCTTGGGCAAAAGTAACTAATTGGAAAACTGAAGACAAGGACAGCTATAGGTTGTGTAGTTATAGCAAACTGGTCTTTCATTTGTCAGATGCTCTGGAGAGAAATGTTTGACTGTGATTGTGTTTGGATTGCTATTCTTTTCCTATAAAGTATGAAATAAATGGGCACAAGTAATTATTTTATTAGTAATAGCTCAGGATAACCCTCTAATGTTAGAATCTGAACTCTTTATTAAAAAGTCACTGTTAAGGCTACAAGAAATAGAAAGCACATGTCTTTTAACAGACAAAAGCATTTATAGAATCTTTATTAAATTCTATGTGAATTTTATAAGACTGCTTTTAGACTTGAAGAAAATGAAGGATTAACTATCCTAAATTGTGAGAAGTGGAAAGAAATTCATAACTGTTTCTGTGAATATTTCTGTTTGAGCTGCCATGGAACAAAGCAAAGTTCTTTGTTGCATGGATTTGTGATCTATGAAATGGAGGAAAAAAGACTGAGGGCATCAAACTCACTTTCTTCTGTGATGTCAGATAAAATAAAACTGAGCCTAATTCATTATGATTTATAAACAGATGCTTCTACAGATGTACATGTGTTTGTGTATTTATGCACTGATACATTTTAAGAAATGATTTCTGTCTTGGTAATGATTGCAGATAATTATTTGTGAAAAAAGAGCCCATTATGTAGGCACCTAAAATTGTTAGTCAGCTCTGAAAACACTTTTCTTTAGTTACCACTTCCACCTCTGAATTCCCACCAAGCCTTCTGCTCCTCCCCAGTGTCATGTAGGAACAGGAACGTCAGCACTCAGGAAGGTACAGTCATGCAATTCTTTCTAATTGCCAACGCTGAATAAATTCACATTCACTTATATCTGTGAAAAACTGACAGATTGTGCTTGTACATTTGAGCTTGGACAGTCTCTTCCATCTTAAATATTACTTTGTTCTCAAGCTGGAAGAAGTCTGAATCCTTTCCTTTTTTCAAAACAGGAAATAGACTGTTTTCCTTGGGGGGAAAATTTGTAAGAGAATACAAAAATGCTCTTCCAAGTCCAAATAGTCTTATCATGTGCATCAAGTATTTTGCACTGGTCTACAGCAATATTTCTAACTAGTAGTTCAGTAGGTCAGCTGAAAACATAAAGCAAAAAACCTAGAGCAATATCAGCACAGTTAATCTTTTGTAACTAGCTTTCCTTTGTGCAGTGACAACTTTAGATGCTTGCACAAAAAAAGAAGTCGTTACAAAACTGTAAAAAAGGGAATTTTCTTACTGCTTGTCAAGCACTGCAATAATATAAGACTAAACATCATTAAAAGAAAAATCTTCGTTTCGTGTATCACAGATCCATAAAGTGAGCATAGGTATAGTAATGAATGCTAGTTTACTAAATTTAAATTAGCAAAATCAAAACTAAGCTTGACAACTTTAATAAAATACTTTAACCTGTAAACAATAGTTGTTTGTCACTGTCACTATTTCAACACACTTGCAATATTTAACAGTTACACAAATGCTAAAGTCTTCTGGCATTTTCCAGAAATGCCTGCATGACAATAAACCCCTTCCTTTCCTCAGTGACTCAGGATTTCAGACAGTAAGTCTAGCAGGTATTTGACAGTGGAATAAAACTGCTATAGACTTGCCTAAGCCAGCAGCAAAACCCTTATGAGTGCATCTTTCCTGATGATGGGGCTGGCTGGAGTGATGATCCTATCAACTAAGTCCAAGTTAAAAAGGCAGTAAAGAGTCTGCTGTGGTTGGCACATCCCTAGCTTAATTTCTATTCCTTTCTGATGTTTCTCTGCAATTCAGCTCTTTTCTGAAGCTGAATTAATCACATTAACAAGCATTTCCGTGTTTGGATAAAAGTGCAAAGCTACTCAAGGTTTAACTTTCAGGGCTTTTCTTTTGGATGTGATGTTTGCTAGTTACCTTGCTGACCCTAATATATTGAACTTGTACATGAGCTAAATTCTAACTGTTGTATCCTTGCAAGGTGCTACTTGTATCAGGTTTCATATAATGTTTTTTAGGGGGAGAAAAAAGAAATTCACCTGTATATTCTATGGCCGTGCAACACCCAGGTTAGTGGTGGTCTAAGATGGGGTAGCAAGGAATGCTACCGACTTGAATCAGACTGGTTTTCAGTCCCCTGACTTTAGCAATGTCTGTGATATTGACACTTAGAATTTCATCAGAAGTTGGTTATTTCCAGGATTTAAAAACAAAACAAAACAAAACAAAAACGAACAAGCAAACACCAGCTGTTACAGTCTAGTTTATAGAGATCATTAGAGTTATAGTAATCTGAGGAACAGGTTTTATTGTGGGAACAATAAATGTACTCTTACACCATTCAGCTTCACCCACAAGCTGAAATTTGATGATGAAAGTGTGACAAATGAATGTAAGAAATAAAAGTTAAATACTTTCTTATTCAAGACAAGTAATAATGTGCTTCAGATGGAATTAAGGGCTCCTATGACATGGTACAGCTGTGATCAGGTTACTGTTAATTTTGAGAGCAACTTGGTTCAATGTAAGCTCTGACCTTTCACTTGTTCTAAATTTCACTACAAAATAAAAATTCAGACATTTATTATAGAAAAATGCGGAGAGTAATGAAGAGAGAGTACAGTTTGCACCAGCGGATTCATCAAGAATATAATATGTACATTCCTCCACGTTAATGTCCTGACAAGTGTTAGGAAAACAGATTTATTTATTTTATTTTATTTTTTTAAATTAGTCTGAAGTTGAGGGACAGAGCTAAAAGGAAGAGGTTTTGAAGGGGCCTGTTTGCATGATTTCCCCTACTGAGAGCCAATTATTTTCGCTATAATACATCCTATTAGTGTGGGACTTTGTGTACTGTTTCATAGGTTTACAGGTTAATGGTAAACCTCTGGTTAGGTAGGCTATTTAGAGGAGGGGAAGAGGAAAAAAAAAAGAGGAGTTAAGAGGAAGGCTGTGTATATTCTGGATACTGTAATTATTTCATGGGAAAAGCAGCCATGATCATATGTAAGGCAGGTTGTGGTAGGAGAGAAGTTTAGGGGTAAGTGATGCTTATCCATCTGTTCCTGCGTTTCTGCATTTGAACTCTTGATATTATGGTGGGACTGTCTTTTTGTTTGTGCAGTGTTAAATATGGTATCCAGGTACCTACAGCCACCCGAGTACATGTACTGGCTCTTCCGAAGAGTCATTCAGAGGCCTTCAGGGAAAGGTAATTGATGGAATTTCCCTATTGGCATTGGCTACGAAAGGGAGCTGTGGAAGATGGCTGTGTGGAATATTCTTCTTCTGACAGCACTGTAGGGGAAAAAAAGTCTTTTTCCACCTAATTAGTGATGCTTGCCTAACTGGCGAAGGTTGATGCAGTGGTTTTTTTTTCTTTTTTTTTTTCTTTCTCCTGTGTTACAGATATACGTGGACTGCAGGGATTTCTCGATCAGGCCTCAAGACTGGGACTTGATGTATCGTTACAAAAAGTGGACAGGAACATCAGCAGAGTCTTTGCCAACCTTTTTACTACCATGAAAACAGAAGAGCTGAACCGCTATCGGGACACATTGCGAAGGGCTATCTTACTTCTAAGCCCACGGGGAGCCCAGACTTTTATTAATGAGGTCAGTGCACGGTTGTTTTTATCATCAACATTTCAGGAACATATATGATGACTTTTGTGATACCTTGCCATGTTTTCTGAAGTGTCAAATTTTGACAGTGCTGGTTGGTAAATGTCAAATAAGATTGTCAGACTTCAGTGTTGAAGAATTGAAATATCAGGTACTCCATGTAATGTATACGTTATGTTTAATGCAAATGGGACAGTGTGGGTCAGACAGGCACTTTCAATACAACAGTCAGCTCTATGGGGAAATTCTTTTTTTTTTCTGTTTGTCTTCCATACCAATATTTTTGAACTGGATTTCAACCACTGTTGACAAGTGACCAGAAAGTCTACTACAGTCCATTAGAAATGAAATATAATGTGCCTGCGAGTCATCTTTACTGTGGAAATCTCCAAATTCTTGTTAAATGGACATGTTATTGATGTTTGAAAGCTGAATCATAGAGGTTTTTATCAAGTATGAAGTAGGAATTATATGTTTGTCTCTTTTTCTTAAGGGTTTCTTGAACTCAACGAGGCTAATTAGGACAGGGAGGTAGCTGTTGGGCAAACTTGTAATTAATGTTGTGCTCTGGGCTAATTTTTGGCATTAGTTAGTTTTATCCAGCTTTTTAATATTAAATAATGAATTATTTTACAGTGCTTTATATGTCAGAGTTGAGAATGAGAGTTGGATCCTTAGTATAAGTTTACGTGTATTCGTTAACTAAGAATTTGGTGATGAAGTAGGTTTTTTAATTTTTTTTTTT
>KZ506020.1:238184-294634 GCA_002844005.1 Limosa lapponica baueri
TAGAAAGTCTGTCCCCCTTCAGTGCATAAGGCTCCAGAAATGTTCGTAAGAGTTACGTGCATGCACTGTCAGGACCCTGCAGGTCTCTCAAGTATAGGGGCTAATGTATTAAATTGTTTTACTGCTCACTTCACCTTAAAGCAGTGTGTATTATAGACATTAAGGCTAATGATCTTGATATATTTCCAGATCCCTGCAGGAGTTTAACTGTGGGCAGAAATGAAAAGTAATTTATTTGGCAATCTTCCTATATTGAATCTTTATTGATTCAGAAAAGCTTTATAAAAGAAAATTTAAATCTTCGAAAGGAACTCTCAAAAGGCTTGAGATGCGAGGTGCATGGTGTAGGGAAGAACCCTTCGCTAGCAGAGGCTGGGCTTACATTTTGTGGAGAGTTATGATAACTGTGATTCCTCAATATCCCAGACAGTAGGTCCAACTGGTTATCTACAGCACAATTTCTAGAATAACAGTCTAGAATAACAACTTTCATCTTCAAGTAAATATGTATAGTTATATAGTTTACAGAAATACATAATTCACAATGTGCAGCAGTAGGTGCCTTTGATGGGTTTACATGTTCCATACTATATAACTATACAGTGACTAGTAGCGTTACCAACCCAGCTCTGAATCTTGTAAGTTGAGGTTGTGAAACAATTTCCCTTTTTAGTTTTTGGGAAAAAAACTAGGTCTCTGAAAAAAAAAATAATGTAAGTAGTAACCTGAGAAGAAAATTCAAAGACTTCATTTTTAGATTTTGGGTATATTTATTTTCACCTTTTCTATTTTAGCTCAAGTTACAAATAAGAACTTAAGAACAAAGAGAAGAATTAGGATTTAAATCTTCATTTCCATAAATTTCTGGAAATGGAATATTCCATGCGAAAAAGAGGTTCCTTATTAAGATTTTCAGGTTTGCTGAGTTGATATTTTGTAGCAGGGAAAAAAATGGCTAAAAAACTTCAACTAGAGCTTATTAAAATCTATTGGTTAATAACATGTCTTCGTAGAAACTAGGTGTTGCACACAAACCCTGCTGTGGAATGCAGAACAAAAATTAGAGGCTTTCTTGGACAGTGTCTGGAATATGAACCCTGGTACGAATGGTCTTAACAAATTTTTCTTAGTACAAGTCATAGACATCAGCCATTGGAAACTGGTACAAGATTTATTTTGCCTATTTCAATATTGCAAGTGATATATTTTTCTCACTAAAAATATGGATCCAGACTTCAGTGTTGCTTATCTTCTCTCAGGTGGGCAAGAGAGATCTCATCTGACTTTGGACGGACAGAGTTAGGGGACTCTGACATCTCATATGAGAAAAACTGCCTAAATCCTAGAACAACTCAATTTTAGGATTATTTCTCTAATTTTTGTTCAGGCATCATTTTCACTTTACTGGCTTTACTGGCATCCTCAATGCCTCATTCTGTCATGTGTCAAATTTACTGCAGCAGAAATTACTGACATTTTCATAAGTTTTGAAGGTTTATTATCTGACTATAAGAATAAAGAGGGAGACAGAAAAAAATCTTTTCAGTGGTATAGGTATAAACACGGAATCAGCCTTTATTCAGAAAACAGAAGGTAAATGCATTTATGAAATGTTAGCTACCCTAGGGTTTGAATTAAAAGGTTACTTTGGGATTAAAGCAAACCTAATCTAAAGAAAGTGTGTCCCTCCATAATCGTTTTGAGAAAAATGTTCCTGTCTCCACCTGCAAAAATCCTTGATATGTTTGGCCTAGTGCCATCGTTCAGTTTATATGCAAACCCAGTCATAACTGTAACCGTTCTGCATGTAACGACAAATATGATTTTATGTTTTGAAGGCTATGTGATCTCCTTGCAAGACAACATATAGAAAGAAAAGAGGAAAAACTAATAATCCAGAAATGGGAAGAGGATTTATTACTTTCAGCTACTCTGTTAGTATCTTTGGCCCAGACCCAGGATCTGAGACTCAAACAACTCCCTCTTTGCCACCAGCCCATAGAGACAGCCAGATTTCGCCTGCCTCTTCCACTTACTATTGGATAATTTTATTTTGTTGCAAGTAGAGATATATTTGTATGGATTGCTTTTATCATTAAGGTCTCGACACTACACAGTGACATGAGTACATGGAAAACAGTTCAAAGAGAGGTGACAAGAATGATAAAAAGATAGGAGAGCATGACCTATGAAGACAGGTCTCAGGAGCACACTATATACAGCTTTCCTAAGGGAATATAACTGACAAATACTTGAGAAGAAACATGAGAGGAGGGGGAGGAAGAATTATTTAAGATGATGATGAGTGGTCTAACAGGAAGTAATGACCTGAAGCTAAACAGGGAACACTTTCTAACAGGGAGGTCAATTAGACAATGTGAACACTTGGCAAGAGAGGTCAGTGAGATGTCACTCTTCAAGGTGTTCAAGAGTTCACTAGATAAAATGCTTGGGTAACTGAGACTAGCAGTCTTTCCTGAACTAGTTTGAAGGATGTTCTAGATGACCCAGGGTCCTTCTGCAGGCATATTGGGAAACATTTGTTATGTGAATAATTCAGACTTTCTATATTTTGTATACAACATATTTGAAGAGGAGGAAGAGATCTTGTACTTTAGTGTCTCTCAAGTTTCCTCTTGCAAATGTACAGTAACTGTTAGCTGTGGAGGGTTTGCTTTTTTTCTTCTTCATAGCACACATACAATTTGTTTGGGATATGTGTTTTAATGAGATTTTTCTTTGAAACTGTAGGTGATATTAGTTGCTTTATAGACTTCAATCATCCTACTTTCCAGTATTAGTGCCTTTACTTTCAAAAACCAGTAAAATGGAGGCTGTAACAGAGTTGCATGTGGTTCTTGATTTGAAAAGAGAAGGAATTGTTTGCTTTACAAAACTTTTAACTCAGCATGACTTGTTTTTTGGCAGCTTCACTGAGGTGCAAAATATTTCTGTTTAGGTGCATCTTTGAAAAGGATATCATTACTTGTGAGTCTATCTTGCCTGTAAGCTAGTAAGCTTACTGCAATAAGGTTGCTAGTATATATGCATATCACTGCAGCATGCCAGCTGAAAGCAAAACTGTTTGCATGCCTAGTACAGTAAACAAGTTAAAAAAACCAACCAAACAACAAATCAAAAATATGTAATAATAAAAAAGAGCAGATTAATTGCATTAAAATTAATTCTAAAACCCTGTATCACTGCATCAGGCTTTTCTGAATCACTGCAATCCCAACTTGAGCTGAAGCTATAAAATTCCAGAATAATACGAAGTTTGTTAAACTGTTGTAATTTATCTCTGCCCTGTTTATGTAGTCACCTCTGTGTGTTCACTGGAAAGCAAAGAGTGCTCTCTGTTTCTCTTTTACCCTAGTTATGTCAAAGGTTCTGACTTGTTCTTTTAAAAAGTATAGATATTCTGCTTTTGCTTTTGCACTGATTTGTAGCCTTCTTTCATTCCTGGTCACTGAGGATGCTGAGTGCTTTACTCCCAGTTGGCACCTGTTTGTGAACAATGCTCCAGACTTCTCTTTTTCCCTTCTGCAGCTGGTGACAAGCTATTACTTGACTGGAGCTGCAGGAAATATTTATGGCATTTTGAACAGTCTACACCCACAAGGAATTTTATGAAATGGTTTTTCATAGGAAGCAAAGACCTTTACTTTTCAGAATTTAATAGGAAAAAAAAGTTTATTACTAATTTTCTGGCACTTGGCATTTCATATTGGCATACATCTCTTTTTTATTTATGTTGCAAATGTTTGGCATATTGGTCTGTATCTTTGTTTTATATACAGTATATAAACATCTTGAAATATTGATACATAATTTTGGGAAAAAAATACTATGCCTCTTCTGTTTTTAGAAGGCAATTTCTTTGTTTAAAGAGCCGGTAGTGATTTGTGAGTGCTGGTAATAGAAAACCAGAGGAGAATTTAGAAAAAAAAAAAATAAGACGGGTATAATTTAACTTGAACTATTGAAAAAAGAATGTATTCTTTCTACAGTTCTATTTCTTCCTCCGAGCTAAAATCTTGTCTGTTATTGTTGACATTTACAATACAGTAAGACTCTTTGGGCTTAAAGAGAATAATAATTATAATTAAAACCCAAGCAAACCTCATTAAACTGCTAAAACCTAACTGAAAACAAAGCCACCCATTTTGGGATAAATTGGCTTAGAAGCAGCTTTCTTTCCAGTGGGCCAAAAAAAACCCCCAAACAAGAACCCTCCCACATTTTGTTTCACTATGATTAATTCAAGCTATGGGATCACTCTGCACAGATTTAACCTCAAGACTGGAGGGTTCTAATTGTCAGGATGGGTTTTATTTGGGGGGAAGGGCGGCAGCAGCTAGTGTTGAAGGAAGAGAGGAGGTATTCATGACTTAAAAACACAGAAATGTTGTATTGGACCACATGCAGTTTGACCTCTTTAGTACTGTCTTCAATAGGATCCAGTATCTGCTTTTGCAAGACCTGAAACAGGACAACACTCCAGTGAGCACTAAAAAAACAAGGCTACCGAAAACTTAACCCCATCTTCACCTCTTCCTTCATGGCTGTTTTTTCCCAAATAATTTTACTTCAGATTGTTCAACTGACTCCTGGAATACTGTGCAATTTAAAGATAAAGATTTTATATATATATATGTATACATACACACATATTTTTAATGTAGTGGGAAGATAAATACTCTGGCATGTCTGTGGTCATTATAATACATAAATTTATGCAAAATGTTTCTCAAAAATACTGAAAATCTGCAGATGATTTTATCATTCACAGCAAGGATAATTTTCTGCAATTTAGGTATAATTTGCCATAAAGTAGAGATTACTAATTAATTATGGATGATTAATTTTAAAATATGCTCCTGCATTTGCATTTCATCACTACACCAGTGTTTGCCTGTTGTAAGACACTAAGAGAAGCAGTACAGGTACATAAGAAAATGTGTTTGCCTTATAAAAATCAGAAAAAAGTAGTAGCCATACAAAAACTATTTGCCATCTTCCAGTTTTTCTTTTTCATTCAAATTCAGTGAATTGCTCAGATTACTATGTGAGGGCAACTTGACATTGAAGATTATAAAATACATACTGCAATTATTATATATAGATTTTTGAACCTTCAACACCAGCGTGTACACACTATAGCTACAGGTTGACTTTTTTCATGGACACATCTGAAGCATCCCTAAGCACAAAGATTTACTTGCAGTACAGGGTTTTGCACAGTCAGTCAATCATCTCTCCCCTAAAATGCATTTCTAGACCTGGTGTTCTGGATTAAGAAAATCATTGAATCATTTCATTAGTTGTTTCGGAGGTTATAGAGAAAGGCCATTTATCCTTAGAAGGGATGAGTAATAATTGCTAATAATAATTTGCACCTGCTTTGCATCTTTTCACAGGAGGTTTTTAATCACTTTCAGTAGGTGAAATAAAATCATATTTACCCAAGGCTTATTTTTAGTTTCAAACTAATTTGGAAAATGATTTAAGCCTTCATTAATTGCTTGGAGCATACAGTATAGTGCTGCCTATGTGTGAGATAAAAGCTTGGGCAAGATTTACCTTGGTTTGAGAAGATTAATCCCAAGCAAGGTGTCCTAGGACTGATGCTCTGTTTCTCTGAAAGTTATTTCCATGTCAGGCAGGCAGTGCACAGCGTAGGTGAAAGAGTTAGTGTTGTTGATGCAGTGGTGCCCAGTGTGTAGGAGACAACGCTGAATGTTGTGTCCATTTCTTCACAGTTCAAAGTGTAGAGCTTAAAAAAAAATCCAAAATAGAGGCTTGTGGAAGCTCTCATGTAAGCGAAGAAATATTTGGGAACCTTGTTCATCAAGGACAAGCAGTTTAGGTCTGATTAAATTAGGCTTATAACTTGAGACAGTGTGGTAGCTCTGCAATAAGACTGTCTTTTCCTCAGGCAAAGAGTGTTCTGTGTCAAACGAATAGAGCAGTATATCATCAGCATAAAGCATGATGTGTCAGTTCCTTTATTTACCTTTGTGTCTTGGAGGGCGACAAATACCTTAAAAATTAGGAAGGATTTGTTTTGAAAAGAGAGTACAGTCTAATGCTAATAATTATTTTTCCTACTGGTGCTATTATAACTTATATGCTTGTTATACCAACTGTCTAGTTATGAACTGGGATGTTGTTTTACTAGGTGCTGTATGAATATTTGTCCCCAAAGAATTTACAGAGGTGACAGATAGAGGTATCTGGGCAGTAAAAGGGATGGATGATGAATGTTGTTCAATGACAGAAATAGTGTCTTTATACTGGGATCTTAGAAATTAGCATTTTGAAAAAAGAGATATAAGGGATTTTAAGATATTTGTGGAAATTTTTTTATAAATAGGGGTAGGTGAAGAAGGTTGATACCAAGGCCAATATCTTGGTGATGAATTAGAAGCAACCTGGAAGATTGGAATAAGAGTGTGTGGTGTTGGAAATGAAAGTAGTTAGCATATCTTTGATGTGACAGATAACAAGGAAGCTATTGAAGCAATTTGAAGAGATGGGTGCAATGATCAAAGCAAGGGGTTGTAGATCCTCTTTGTAGCAGAACATTCAGCAAGATATAAGAGGAACTTGCAATTCTTAAGGTCAGAAAGATGATTTCTAGTAATCAATACGTAATGTCATCAGGGCTCGGAAAGGAGTTTTAACATTACAGATGGGTAAAAAGAACTGTTTATTAGAAAGGTTATGTCTAATGAATCTGCAAGATTTTGGGCTTATCCTGGATGAGAGGCTTTGAGAGAAGTAAGAGTCAAAGATGACACTTGGAGTGTAGTCCAAATTGGCAGGTCTGATGTTCTGGCTGTCCATTTTGACTGAGAAAAAGGATTTCCTTTCCCTGAAGGCAGAAAGTTGAGAAATCTCATTATCTCTGTGAATCTTATGAGGGTGTCCAGAAACCAGGCTAACAATTTAGAGTGAACAGAATATGAAAAATACGTCATGGGGAGGTAAATTAAGGCTCATCAGCATGTGAGAATGGCAGTGGATTTTTCACTTATTTGCTTGCTGGATGAAGTTAGTCTAAGGAGAGGATATTACAAAGTGAATGGGTATGGGACTCTCCCCAGGATCTTGAAGGATATAAAAAATCATCCCTTGGAGAGGCTGTGCTGAAAGAGTAGCATAGGAGGAAACCCAGGAGAGAAGTGCTAGGAAGATGAGATTTATCAAGAACAAACGTCTGGTAGGTCAAAGAGAAGAGAGTAACAATTTTAGAGTTTGGCTTAGAAAAGTGAATGAATTACGTCAGTAGGAACAGTTTCAGTCAAGTACAGAAGGCAGAAACCATGATGAAGAGGATCTAGATTGAAACCAGAAGAGAAGGCTGAAGGCAGTGCATGTGAACCATGGGCTGCAGGTGGAAGGGAAAGGGAGAACAGGGTGATGGGTGTAGAGCCATAAAGTGTATGAGAAAAGAGGGGACTGAAATATTTTCTGGCCTCGGGGAAGAGAAATACAGTAGGAATCATAGAATATCCCAAGTTGGAAGGGATCCATAAGGGTCATCAAGTTTGATGCCCTGCTTCTCGCAGGACTAGCTGAAGCTAAATTGTATAACTAAGAGTATCGTCTAGATGCTTCTTGAACTCTAACAGGGTTGGTGCTGTGATCACTCCCCTGGGAAGCCTGTTCCAATGACTGATCACCCTCTCAGTGAAGAATCTTTTCCTAATGTCTGATCTGACCTTCCCCTGACAGAGCTTCATTCCAGTTCCTCATGTCCTCTCACTGGTTGACAGAGAGAGGAGATCAGTACCTTCCCCTCCACTGCTCGCCTTGAGGAAGTTGTAGGCTGCAATGAGGTTCACCCCTCAGCCTTCTCTTCTCTAAGCTTAACAAGCCGAGTGACCTCAACCACTCCTTGTAAGTCTTGCCCTTTCACCATCTTGATCACTCTCCTCTAGTAGTTTGATGTCCTTCTTATATTGACGTGCCCAAAGCTGCACACAGAACTTGAGGTGGGGCCACACCAATGCAGTGTAGAGTGGGGCGATCACCTCCCTTGACCAGCTAGCTATGCTATGCTTGATGCACCCCAGGACATGGTTGGTGTTTTTTGCTGCCAGAGCACACTGTTGGCTTGTATTCAACTTGCTGTCAACCCAAACCCTCAGATCTCTTTCTGTGGGACTGCTCTCCAGCCTCTCATCCTAGGTGAAGATTCCTGCACTTGCTCTTCTTAAATGTCTTACAGTTGATGATTGCCCAGCTCTAGTATATCCAGATTTCTCTGTAAGACCTCTCTTGAGGGAGTTCACGGATCCTCATAGTTTAGTATCATTGGCAAACTTACTTAATGTACATTCAATTCCTGCGTCCAGATCATTTGTAAAAATGTTAAAGAGCACTGGCCCCTAAATCTGAGCCCTGGGCAACCTGGTGACTGGCTGCCAGCCTGATGTAACCCCATTTACTCTTTGAGCGCAACCCATCAGCCACTTGCTCACTCAAAGTATTGTGGACTTTTCTAGCTGTATGCTGAACATTTTGATGGGAGGATACTGTGACAGACAGTACCAAAAGCTTTGCTAAAATCCAAACGCACCACATCCACTGGCTTCCCTTGGTCAACTAGGTGGCTAACCTTGTCATAAAAGGAAATTAAGTTGGTTAAACAGGACTTTCCCTTCATGAACCTGTGCTGGCTAAGATCAATGACTGCATTGTCCCTCAAGTGTTTTTCAATAGCTCCCAGAATAGCCTTCTCCATAATTTAACCAGGCACTGAAGTGAGACTGACAGGCCTGTAATTACCAGGGTCTTTCTTCTTACCCTTCTTAAAGATTGGGACAACAGCAGCTACTTTAAAGGAATATAAGATGATCTTCTAATTCTTCTAACGGCAACTGTGTGGAAGATATCTTCAAGAGTACTAGGAACTGGAAGACATTGCACATTTGGAGTGAAAAGACAGGCTGGCAGTGGCAGTACTTTGCTGTGACCTGGGGCTTACATTGTCTTTTCAGATGGGCATTGTACACGCTCCAGTGTGACAAATTTAGAGTTTGATACCGTTTATTTTTGCAGTTCTTATCATATATGCAGTTTTCTTGGTGTGTTGTTCTCCAACTGTTGGAAAGCTGTATATCAGTAGGCAGTAGAGATTTTACTCCCTGGTTGGTTGGTTGGTTTGTTTTGTTTTTAATGAAGAAAAGGGCAATGTGCAGAATTCTTTCCTTTCAGTCTTATTGAGAAAGGAGACAGTTTTCTAGGTTTTTGGATCATTTCCTTTGCAGTGTGAGCGCTAGGGGAACAAAAGCAGCTTTGACAGCATCCTCTGTGGGGCAGGACATAAACTCTGTTGTAACGACAATTTCTGATAGAGTTCTAGTTTTTAGTATTGTTGTCTTACTGGAAAAGTCTTCATGCTGAAATTTTAATAGAAGGAAATAGAATCAGGCTTCTGTACATGGATTTGCTGTTTTTGCCGTTGTTTTTCTTCACTGCTTGTTCAGGGTTTTGTTAAGACACATTTTCATAACTTTTTTTCAAGGATCACTTTTCAAGGTTGATCTCTTTCTGCTGAGGCTGGTACCTAATGATTAACCCTACGGCACACAAGATGTGGAGGTAAAGGACTATTAGTCCCCTTTATTTCCAGCTAGGGCATGGGGATATAGAGAAAGTAGGCAATTTACTGAGTTCACTTGAAATGGGGACTGAACTTTTAAATGTCAAACCAAGAACTTGCCCAAAAGGTCATCCTTTCATTTGATATTGCCAGGTATGTCTTTGCCACCATTGACCCCTAGTTTCATTTGACAGAACTGATAGTCCTGTCACTCGGGTGATCCTTTTGTCAGACACGCAACCTTTAACCCATATACATTGTGTCAAATATTAAAACTCTCTTCAAATACTGCATGTTGGTTTTAGTTTCATAAATAATGCGGCTTGCACATATAGTCCTACAGAGCATTTAAAGACATGCTCAGGTAACTTTAAAAATCTTTATTTTATTTATTGAATTGAGCCCTTTCATTGTAATGGAGTTATAGTTTGCGATAGACCATGCTCTGTGTATGAGATCAATTTGTTTGGCACTGACCCATCCATTCAACTTCAAGCAATCAGATCTAAAAGCTTTGCACTTTATTAATGTGTGTGCAAATAGCAATTGGATTCCAAGGACACTCTTTAGGAAAGCACCTTGAGTGATTGGCCTTGCTATATAATTCATATTTTGCTTCCAACTTTCCAAAGGAAAAAATCTTGTTAAAATTAGTTTTAGATAATATTGAAAAGGGAAAAAACCCAAGCCTTGAAGTGTGACAATGACTTTGTGTGTTTAATGAAAGTATATGGGCTTGAAAATATTACAAGTTCCCCAACATGTTTTCCTGTAGTATTGACGATATTTTGAGATCAGCACATTAAAAAAAAGCAAAAACCATAACACTGTAGTGTTTATTTTCTAAACTGTACTGGCATTCAAGATATTTTAAAAATCAATGTGAGTTCTGACTGCATTTTGATTTAAAGTCAGAACAATCTAACAAATACAACACTTCAGCCTGGATACAGTTATGAATACTTAATAAAAGCATGCCGTTAGTCAGACTCATCCCTGGTAGCTCACATAACCAAGAGTCACCCTAAAACTGGAAATGCTACCATGTAAATAAGATGACTACATCATCCAGGCCAAATAAACAGTGGAAGTATCCGCTTTGGAAAATGTCTTGCATGCAGGAGTGTTTAATAAAAAAATACCAAAGAGACAAAATTGTGATAAAGAGATGATCTCGGGGCTTGATGCCAAGCCCAATTAAATCTTTGGGAATGTATGGCTGGGATTGTCACTGCCTGGGTTCCCTCATTAAGAATCCAACACATGAAAAATTACTGCAGACAGCACAATTGAGCTCTGAGTTGTTGTCATGCATAAAGGTGTTTAGGATCTTGTGCATTTGGACACCTCCTCTGTCAGCAATCAGAACATCCTCCATCTTCCTTTTGGGGAAATTTTTGTGTAATGTAAATATAGAATAGAATTTTGCTCCCTCTCCCTCCCGCCTCTATTTCTCTAAAAGACTTAATAAAAGAACTTGCATAGAATTCTTCAGAAGGGTTCAGACAGCCCAAACCACTGGACAACCAAGTGAATCTCGTGTTCATGTTCCTGGTTTAGATACTCATAATATCAGTTTATATTTGCATCTTCAACTTTTTCTGTCTTTCTCACTATGTTTGAATATGCTTATACCATCTTGTCCATGTATGTCTGGATTTCAATAGGGATACTATTCTCTGTGGACAGGGATTAAAAGCCTTTAAAACAATATTACCCATATATTTTTTTTTAAAAGAAATGTCTGTCCAAAGATAATCTAATTTTCACCCAAGTAGTTTCTATTATATATATCTATATAAAAATAATTAATACTTAATTAATTATAGATCTAGTTAATAACAATTATATTTAACACTAAACACGTTTGAGTAAAATCTGTATGCTTTTCTAATACATATTACATATAGAATGTGTATACATTGTATATATTATACACACAAACAACATGCATATTATACCATACCCAGGTCAGTCACTTAAGGAGGAATTTTTGTGTGTAGAAATATGGAAGAAAAGAGAATAAATGTTTGTGTTCTGCATAGCTGGAAAAGGAAAATAAAGATACTGGAGCAGAAATGAATCAGAGCGTGCAAGTTCCTCAGAGTCGCTCTGTTTCAGCTCATTGAGAATATTCACATTTCTGATGTGCTCTACTGATATTTGCAAATAGTATCAACATCTTTCAGCGTAAACTAGATGAGAGCGCTGTATCTTTAAAAGCCTGTTGGAATTGGATATGATTTCACACAGGGGACTTGCAACACTGATCAAATGGAACAAAGACAGTGTAGAAAACCCACTTCGCTCAGGCTCATTGGCACTGAATTTTATGAGAACAGTGAAGGCACAAAGAGTAAAATGAAAAAAGGTCAAAGCCTGAATTTGAGAGTGAACAGGGAAAATCTGCCCCAGAGCTGGCATCCTCGCAAAGTGCAGAGGCCTCTTGGGGAACGTGAGGAGTGCTTCGGTGCTAGCGATAAAGTCAGCCGGGCATTGGTCCCAAAACAATCTTTAGTTTAATGGTAACTTGTGCAGAAGCTGTTATTTGTGATTTCTAAATGAAATTTGTGGAATGCTGCAATCCCAGTTGAAAGGGAAACCAAACCTGAATGAAATGGGTGAGTGGAAGTGTCAAAGCATCAACAAATTTGTGAATAAGCTGAGGTTGAAGAGCCAGTTTTGCCATTTCAAGGCTCATCCTCATGTCTGCAGAAGAAAGCCCCAGTTGGCTACTTGTATTTAGTGGTTAATAAGAATGTGAAAAGACTACAGAGTCACAAGCTCTGTAGTCTTTTAAGTAGAAAAGCTATGAGCGTATTTATATCAACCTGGCTATACTGGACAGCTTGTATTGGTGATAGTGACTACTTTATATGTCATGAGTATAACAGTCACGTTGATGTTCCCACAACAGGGTGTATGTAATCTTTGTCTCTGTTCTGGTTTTTGCTACTTTGAAAAATGAAATTCAGCTTTTTCTATCCAGTGAATTTATGTCTTTCTCTTGTTCTCTTTATTTCACTACCCTTTCAAATGTTTCCTTTTGTGATAAATTTAACTTACTACTTGTGATAAATAATTAAGAGTTTAAGAGATTCTAACGTAAATAATAGTGGTGCTGATGTTAAAATGAGCTACATAGACACTTAATGAAATATGTTTGCACTGTTGCAATTGCTAATTTAAAATTAGAATTAAGATTTGTCATGGTTTAACCCCAACCAGCAACTAAACACCACACAGCCGCTCACTCACTCCCCCTGATTGGGAATGGAGGAGGGAATTGGATGAGTACAAATGAGAAAACTCATGGGTTGAGATAAAGACAGTTTAATTGGTAAAGCAAAAGCCACGCACAAGCATGGCTTATGCACAAGCTTGTGCTTTTGCACAAGCAAAGCAAAACAAGGAATTCATTCACTACTTCCCAATGGCAGGCAGGTGTTCAGCCATCCCTGTGGAAGCGGGGCTCCATCACGCTTAATGGTTACTTTGGAAGACAAATGTAATAAATTCAAATGTCCCCCCCTTTCTTCTTCTCCCCCCAGCTTTATATACTGAGCATGACATCAAATGGCATGGAATATCCCTTGGGTCAGTTGGGGTCAGCTGTCCCAGCTGTGTCCACTCCCAGCTTCTTCTGCACCCCTAGCCTACTCGCTGGTGGGGTGGGGTGAGGAGCAGGAAAGGCCTTGACTTCCTGTAAGGGCTGCTCAGCAGTAAGGAAAGCTTCCCTATATTTTTAACACTGTTTCCAGCACAAATCCAAAACAGCCCCATACCAGCTACTATGAAGAAAATTAACTCTGCCCCAGCTAAAGCCAGCACAAGAGTACATATAAAACTTTACAGGGAGGTAATGACCCAGTTAAACAATTGCTATATCAAGGTGCTTTGCTTATGTATAAAGCTGAAATCAATTCTTTTTACCCTGGCCAAAAAGTTATAAAAAAAAAAAAAAATCTCCCCGAACTACTGAAGCTTTGATGTTGACTGTTGTAATTAAAAGTGAACACTTAGGTCCCATTTGTTTTACCATATCACTTGAGCTGTGAACACTGTTAGTGGCTGTGGGAGAACAGATAAATCAAGAGGCTAGTGGGCTGCTCTAGAGCATAATGGCACCCCCCGATTTCCCACTCAGCTCATTGATATTGATTTGCAAATGAATCTGCCTGTTTGTTTATTGGAATCGTGTCATAACTTCAGCAAAGTGTTCCAGCCAAGATGCAGCAGCTTTCCAAGGGCTCTGGATTTTATTGTTTATCACTGTCGCTTGCTTGTAAAAAGATCAGGAAAACCAGCAATGGGGAGTTGTAATAACAAAAAAACCCCAACTGACCAGACAAATAAAAAAACAGTGAGTTAGAAAAGTACTTTGGTACTGAAATTTTTAAAGCAACTATATGAAGCTTAAAGAATAAGAATGCAGCAATGCTTCAACTGTGTTTCAATAAAGAATGTAGTGTGGGAAATCATAGCATGGATGCCACTGCTTTTGTTAATGCTTACTATTGTTAATAGAAGCAGTCCTAAAACAGATGCTTATCTTCTAGATCAAGTCTAGGGATATGGAGAGTCTATTTGCAGTAAATGTAATTATATGCATATTTCAGAGATAACTTCTTCCTATCACAGGAAAAATGTGAGAATAAAATCCAGTAGCACTTACAAGACACCGAACAGCAAAGTAATGAGAACAAGACAAGCTAAGTGGATGGGTAGTTTAGATGACTGGGCAAGTCAGGTGTTGAAGAAGAGTCATGTCAGTGTCCTGAGTTTGAACTATCCATATAATGAGTGCTTTGAACCTTTTTTGTTGATCAGCAAATTCTTCAGTTAACAAGAATGACTAATTTCTTTAGAATGTGTTAGCATTAGGAGGACAATCATTCTGAACCTATCTATTTGTTATTGTGCATGTTTTCCCTCAATCTTGTGCTGTTTTCCCCTGGTCCTTTGCAAGAATGGAGGAAATAGGTTTTGTCTTTTAAAAAGCTGGGTAAACTAACATCATCTGTATGTGAGACGAGAGAGAGAGAGAATGGAATAGAGGAATGCCACATTTGCTTTGTCTGCATTCAAGTAGGGACATTTCCGCTCATCAGCTGCATCTTCTAAAGAATGTCAAAATGTTATTGAAGAAAACCCCATGCAAACTCCCTCTAGCCCTTTGTTGCTTTTGACAAGAGTACATGAAGTCCTCTTATGTGCAAGAGAACTATATCAAAATGGCTGGTTTTGTGCATTTCCTGCTGCTATTTGTTGGCAGGATGGCTTCTGGAAAGGTTAAAGTAGAATCTATTCATCCAGAATCTGGCAGCAAAGGTAGCCAGAGATTTGGTGCCAGTCCCCTCGTTTGAGCTTGACCTTGCTTTCCTCTTGGTGCTCCCTGCATACACTGTGTCTGTAAAACTCCACTCTTCCAAAGCTAGAAATATTTTTGGTGAGAATCCTGGGTTCAGCTGAGTTTGTATGAGAGCTCAGCCACCTCTGCATTTCTTGCTTAACCTTTCGAGATTATGTAATGCCAGAGGAGAAATACATAATTTCCTTTCCTTCTTGGTGGTGGGGTCCTAGAATGGGTGGTGTTCCAGGCCAGAATTAAGTTTTTGTTTTCAAATACATTGAGTTTCTTGACTACAAGCAATGACTAGCTCCTGAGAAAGATTAAACGTTTTCACTTTATTTTCACTAATCAGTCTCAAAAGCCATTTATTGTGAATATACAAGAGTAACACAGTCTATCGTTATTTCACAGTACTTGTTTAATAGGCAAAACCAGTTGCAGATTTCCTGTGAAAATCTGGAAAAGCTTCAGTTGTTCTTTCTCTGATTTGAGTCGTGTCATAATGGCATAAACCCAAATGAATACATCTGTTGGAATTAAGAAAATTAAATAAGTATATTTTACACTTTTGACACAATGTAACTTAATCTATTGATTTGCGACAATGAGCTGTGTTCCTGCCCCCATATTGTAACTGTGCAATGTATAATGAAATCCTGTCATATGTTGTTATAGGGACAATCCTTCTTTTGATTGTTATTGTTTTATATTGAATGATCAGCGACTTCAGATCTGTTTTGCATAGAAAAAGCTTTTAAATGTCAATGACGGTCAGCTGGATTACCACTGAGCACAATTTTTCCACCATGTGCTGTAATATTCTTTGCCTGCAATTAAGAAGCTCTTATAAAAGGTTTGAACTCTCGCTTTCACATGAAGCTTCAAATAATTTGCTCCCACACCTGATCCTTGGGTGGGGCTTTTTATTGACAAATACAAGCACCAGGCTCTGACACGTTGACACTGGTGGAAATGGCTTTTTGTAAGAAAATTTTGGTTGAATAGGTTAAGTTGTTCAGCTGTTCATTGCAATGCTCTCTTAAGGCCATGTTCCATACTTGCATCTTTAGTATTGCAGTAGTTGGGGTGTTTGTGTATATATATTTAAACAAATAATTATTCAAAATAATTATTATTTCTTTTTCTTGAATGAAAATGGTGTCCTGGTGGTGCTTAGACAACAGACAATTGTTTTTACTGCCTGATTGCTGAATTGCCAGCCATTTTCTTGACAGGTATCTTAAGGCTCCAGACTCTAGAACTGCCCGTGTCCTCTGTTCATCTGTTAGGCTCTTATGTTAGTGCTCAGACTACAGGTCCTCCTGTTCAATGCCTTTGCCCAAGTGAAGAAGCCCACGGGGTACCTGTCCCCAGTACCAAGTTCAATCCCCCTAGGTTCATAGTGCAGCATAAGCAATTCCTATCCCAACAAAAGTGAGTTTTCAATTTTACAGAGAAATTTTTTAAAGGTGTGTTTTGATGTGTGAAAATGAATATGGGCACCGGTTTAAAACAAAAACCAAACAGAAAACCACCTGTCTTGTCTCTTTTAAATAAGCAACATGGGAGGTTTCAAAACCTTGTGATAAGATTGATATTTTCCTGTAGTGTTGTGTCTGTGTTCAGTGTCTCTGGCAGTGCATGCATGTTCTGAAAAGCAGGCTCCACCATAGCATCTCACAAGGCTCCTGTGTTAAGTGCCTCAGTCAGGCTAAACAAGATGTGGACTGGCAGTGAATTTCTCAATGTATCTGTGGAAAGTGGAAATTGCCACTTTTCCACCTGGTCTTTATTAGGCTTTTGAAATGCTCTCCATCACTTTATTTTCTGAGTGCGTTACTCAGAAACGCATGCTCGATGGTAAAAAAAGATCTCTGTAGACTGAGGTGCAGGTGAGGGCTGTCTTCATCTTTTCCTTCTCAAATTAGAACAAGGTCTAGTCAAAGGGAACTCTTACACATCTATGTAAAGAGCCTTCTGGTTGTGTATTTATTGCATTTTTCTTCAAAACAAGAGCAGCTTTTTTTTCTGAGAGCAAGATAGCAGCTGTTTTTCCTCTTGTTCTCCTGACACATTTCCAAACCATTTGGGAGCAAATACTTGAAAAAATTTGACTATGCATCAAAGATAAAATCAGACCTCGTGGGATGGTAGAAAAGGAGAAAATATAGAGCAAAGACAAGAATTCAGACTATGCTGCTGAGGGTGTTTGGTGGTGCTTGAAGAATAAGTTGAAAGCAGGCTGTGGAGCATCACGAAAGGCTGCAAGGTCACAGGATTTTGTCAGAATTAGGGGGAATGCCTTTTGGGATCAAGAAACGCTGTCTGCAGATTTCTAAAGATAACATTCATGTTATATCTCATCTCTGTTGAAGAGGCCAGCAGCATTAAATGGGAGACTAACAGCCTAAACAAGGATGAATTTCACCCTCGAGACCTTAGAGCTCAAAAGTCCTAGAATATTAAGACTGAAAATTGAGTGATATCTGTTTTGTGTAGAAGGCAGTAACACTAATACAGGTAAGGGAATATTTGGCAATATGCATTGATGTCTAAGAACAACTTTGTCATGGAGGGAGAGAGTTCAACAAACATCTTGAATTTTCCTAGCCTCTGCTTGTGCCATATACTTGATGTTGCTTGCACTATTGTTCTGCATTGTGTGTATATATATATATAATTTATTTATTTATTTAACCTAAAGCATTAAGAAGAAATACTTATGATGAAAAGGAAATGCTAAGTTTGGAGAGAGCATGCAGGGACTTGTATTTGTTTTTTTGGGAGTCTTTTGACTTGCCTTGCAAGAATCCCATTTGTATTTAATTTAAATATTTATGAACAGATAATGAATTTTAAATGGAATTTAGTGAGAAGGGTTTTAGTTAGCTGCTCGTTCTGCCAGTAAATAGTAAATTCCCTTTAAGATTACCAAATGAAGTATGATATAAGCTATTAAAAATACTACCAATAGAAATCTAGTTCATTAGCTATGTTGCTAAGATTACATATGAATTTTCTCAAAGTTCTGTATACATGTGTATATTGGCTATAACTGGATATAATAAACGTAATGTATATTGACTTCATTGTAGTTAAATAGTATGAGTATTGGTAAATAGTATGAATTTATATGCATAGACTATAATATTTTGAACATATAATTACAACTGGACTCCTAAATTAGGTGTTGAACACGTAACTACCTTCTTTGTATCTAAGTATTTTACTGTGCCTTTAGACAGTTTATCAGTGTTGTGAGAAAGCTGTACAAACAGCCATGTATACAATTTTTAATGCAATTTGAAAGAAATCCTCTAAGTTTGTGTTTGGATAAAATGCCTACTGTTAGCAAATAGCCGCACTTCCAGATATCTTCAATGCATGACATCTTGCATGTCAAACTGAAAAGGAACAAACCCACCTTACAATATTTGCCAAAATCTGGGTTTGCAATGGGTAAGGTGGAAGAGGGGAATAGTGGCTGAGAAAGGTGTTGGCTTCACTGTGTGATTTACCTGGAAGTATATCTGTCATTACTTATCTGTGGTGGTCTCAGATTTCCTTGGTCTTTGTCTAGGGACCTCATTATTTGTTTTCTTGATTTAATTTTTTTTTGCATTATCCAACCGGGAGACTTCCCAAGCCTATCTTTCCCTGCTTGTGCTTTCTTAGTGTACCTTGATTTTTCTGTGCAACTGCATAGTTTTGAGAAAATCTTTTACTGTAGAATTTTGATAGAGAAATCAAAAAATGCAGCCGGTAAAGTGTTATATCCAGTAAAATATATGAGTTTTGATAATGGCACTATTTTATTTTCCTCTGAAATATGGATTCTGCTTTACCTTGTTTAGTCTACAATTATACCCTCTTTGAAGTGATCCCAATGTTCATCCTCATTTCCCGGACTGTACAGTTCTCAATAGCTCAACACTTTTTGCTGGAGTACAACAGAGATTTCCATGTTTTGTTTGTCTGATTGGATCTCAAAATTGGTTGGATGATCCTTATTTATAGGATCAAAAATAGTTTTAGCCATGCAAATGCTACTTTTGACGTAAGTAGACAATCAAAAAATGTTAGGAGCTCTACTTTAATGGCATGCCTGTCTTACAGAAAATTAATAATAAGAATTTAAGTTGATATTAATTTATGTTTGACTTAGGTTATACGTGGGATCAGATCATATTTTCTGCCTTTAGATATCAAAAACACCCAAACAGCCAACACGAAGTTGTCGTATTTGTATTGAACTAACCATACAATGTGTGCACAGTGCTAGAGACACTTGACAGATTTTATTTTACTGTTTTACTTTAGTGTTTTATCATAGAGTGTTTTTTCTTAATGAGAAAGTTGATAGCTGGATTATACTATACAAAACTAATTTCTGATTTAACCTTATGGCTTGTTATTTCAGCTTCTTCCATGACTCATTAGCTGTCCTGCTTGCCTGCAATAGCTCATCTAGGTCTCGGGAGGAACAGATCAATAGAAAATACTTAGATATACGGTCATTTACAGATACAGTTGACTCACATATGTGCAATTTTGAACATTAGTGTCTTTGGGCCTTTCCATTGCTTGCTTGATTTGTAGCAGTGCTATCATCATTTCATATTCTTTCAAAAATGAAGTGCAATTCAGATGCTTTATCTGATTGTCAGTGAAAGTCACGGGCTTTGCATGGTTTTTGCATGGTTTTTGAAATCAAGGAGCTAGACTGCTGACTTAAGTCAAGAGGACTGACCAGTTTACAACCAGCATCCCTACTGGAACTATCAACTAGCAATGGGTTTGTTTTGTAATGCAAAGCCATGTGGTTATTGTGTAATAGAATTAGGTGAGAATGGGCCCTGTATTAATAAAGCAGAAGACTATGAGTTACTTCAGTTTGACTACCTGGTTGTGTTGAATTAGTTTTTAGTACATTCTAGTACAAGCTTAGGTCATAGACCAGTGAACAGATTGGTTAGACCTGACTCCTTGGCATTTAAAATCAACTCTGTCAATCAGAGATAAATGCCATTGGAATAAAATTCAAGGAAATCTTAGAAGAGGAGAAATTCAGACACAGGATGATACTGGGACCTTGTATAACAGAACAACATCACAAAGATCTTTCTGTCACAGGTAGAAAAGAAATACTGGTTGTGAGGGTATTTATGGATGGACTCCTAGCACTTGTTCTGGAATGGCATACGTGCTTAAGTAATGCTACTAATGTCTATGAAAAACAAAATTTTTCCTGTGCTGATACTAATGCATCCAGGACCATAGGTTCTAAAAATGTACGTCCAGAAAGGGCCCAGGGGAATTCCCAGTGCTACATTACCCTTCCAGGCTGACTGCAGGCTCAGGGGAGAGTGTTGTATCATCTCTTACCCTTGGGTCACATACTGAAAGCTTGTTTTTTGTTGCAACTGATAGAGCTAAAAATTTAGTTCAACTGTAGCACAGGGTTGGATTCCCTTTGACCTCCAGACCCTGGACATTTCAAGACTTAGAGGTTTCTGCCTCTATCAGGCCATAGGAAATTCTGCTTCTCCAGTCTCGGGTCCGTATCCTCACATCTGCATCAGCTCAAATCTGACACAGACTCCACACCTTTTGCTGTGTTAGACTGCATTCATTTCCCAAGGCTGAGTTTTCATTCCTAAAAAAGGAGGTCAAATTAGAGGCCATCAAAATTGTCCTCTTAACTTTTTCCTTCCCGTGACTGCTCCCAGGCTTCCTTGCTGGTGGTCTTGGTTCCCTCGGAAAGCAAATTCCCAGCAGCGACGTGTTAGGGGCAGTGTCCCTTCCATAACAATGAGCAAACAAGGTAATTACTTTTTAGCAGTGTGCTGTTTTTAGGCAAACACTTGCCAGACTGCTGCAAATAAGTTGGTATTGACTGAAAGTAATTACCTCCTGAGAGATGTTCAGTGTGGCATGCTGCTCGTATATCTGAAATCACCCTTGCATTCCCTGGAGAGCATACAACAATTGCTAGGACCCAAGAAATGAATCATTATGATCTCAACCATCCCTTCCTGATGGCCTCAGATGTCCTGAGGTGGATGAATTGACACTTTTGGCTCTGAAGTCATTGCAGTGTAGCAATGGCCTGGCCACACCAGATCTCGGAGATGAGTAATATGAAATCCAGCTCTGTTAATGCCCAGTACCACATGGGTTGAAGGAAACCATGAAAGTTCTGGAGTAGGTAAACCCACATGCTAAAGTTGCTGATACACTTTGAGAGAGGTCTCATAAGATGAGATTTGCAATCAGTTCCAAAATATTTGTTATCATTAATTTTCTAAATTCTACATATCTTTTATGTCCATTTTAGTGTCAGTTGTTTTTAGTTTGCTGAATTCTTCATTGCCATGATTCCTGGAGTAAACTTTGTTTACTAAATGTCATGTGAGAAAAATGTTCTTTGTTTTACTGTGCTATGAGGCAAAGAAAATAACAGCTCAAAGGCTGCTTTCTCTAGATCATTTGTTGCTCAGTGTATTTTTATTACATCTCCACTTATTCATCGTCTCGCTAAATATAATTCCATCATTTAAATCTTATTACTACTATTTTCCCCGGCTTTTGAGAATTCTTATCACTTTGAGTTCTTCAAGTTCTTTTACCTAATATAGAAGTATTGTGTCTTTCTGTCTGTGTTGTCCTGCAAAGTGACACCAATGCTGATCTCTAGGAAAGCCATTTCTTTTTTTAAATATACCAAAAAATTGAATAAAGGAGGCATAAAGCATGTATGGACCATAAGGTGATGAAGCAAAGTGGATAACAATACAAAAGAACATCACTGGATGCAAATTATCAGATGGAAAGTGGTGTAGCACAGAAATGACCTCAGATGAACTTTCTTAAGCTGTCATCTGATTTGAACTGGGAACAGAATGCACTAACCAACCAAAGACAAATTCAAACTTTTATTAAATACTGTGACTCTGTTTTAAATAACTCTGTAAAGACTGATGGATGCATTCAGACGTACTATTTGTCTTTGGGGCTTCTATCAATGAATCAATGTCCTTTATTTGACTGGCTGACATGTATTTAATTTGGTGTAATATATGATACATGGAAAATGCCTTTTGGTTTGAAACATTAATGACTGATAGTTGCCATCACTCAAATTCTGCCTGTTACAATTCAGTTTTTGTCTCTACTCATCAAGTTTACTAATAATGATTAAAGATTTTCTCAGTTACATTGTCTTTGACAGCATTGATGATTAAAGACACGGGCAACTTGTAGTATGGAACAGTTCACTTCTGTTCATCATTGATCTTCCTTTCCATATTATCTGCCAGTTAGACCTAAGCAGAAGTATAGAAGAGCAAGGTTATTCAGCACATTTGAATGAGTTATTGATAAGTAGACATCAGTTAACCTAATAAAATATATATTTTAAAGCTGGTAATCAAGGGAATGATATTTCATGCTTGTGAGAAGATTGGCATTACACTGGAAATTAGATGCTTGCAATTAAGACGAATAATTTATTACATGGTAATATATAATACAATGGTAGTACATGGGTTTCAAATAATTAAAACTTACACTTCATTTGCAGTTTAAAACTCTGTTGTTAATTCTCTATCTTGTTTCATGGAAATCCCACCTTCTTACATGTTTGGTTTTGGTTTTTTTTTGTAAGAAATACTAATGTTCCTTGAATATAAGGACCTGAAAAATAAAATCAGTACATAAGAAAAAACCAGAATGTTGAAGATGTTACAGTGACTGATCTGGAGTTTTACTTACCAAGGGCATGCAGCGCGGAAATATTTCATGGCTTAGATGATAGGCACATGGCTAGACTGAGCTGTCTTGGTTTCAGTTCCCAGCTCTGTCACTCACCTGCTGGCTGACCTTGGACCTTGGCAGGCTATTACTGTGCTGCGTGCCTTAGTTTCCACATTGTAAGAAAGAGCTTAATGACACTGACCTCCTCTTTAAAACATATTGAAGATCAAACGTATTCTTACAAACAAGCATAAGCAATGGTTGGTCTTTTCACCTCTATTTAAAAGGAGACTATACTTATTCACCCTCACATGAGAAGAGCTTTCTGGTCGGTCACTGATACAGAAATCAGTGCTTTCTGTTCCAGGCTGTGACAGAAGGTGTAACTTCAGGAAATTACTTTGTCTTGCTTCTGTTTCTTCTATTCCCATCTGTCAAATAGGGATCATCACCTTCTTTTTAAAGAGGTTTTGAAACTATAGAAAAAAACATGCTGTAAAAGAGATAAAATTTACTTGTGCTATGTTTTTAATTTTGTGCCCTAAATGGCTAAAGTATACCAATATTTGGGGAGGCTTCATCAAGGGCTTCAGCTGTAAAGAAGTAATTTAGATTCAAATATTAATTCTTAATGTGTAAATGAACTTCAGTCATACACCATTTGCCCATATTTTTTTGCCACTTTGTAGTGATAAATCACAAAGTTTCCATCAATTACATTTCTAATCCAGCACTAATACTTCCAGTTCAGTAGTTTCAGACTGAGAAGTGTGGCTTTCTATTTAATGATTTCTGTCCAGTTTCATGTCTTAAAAACCTATCTTATTTTTGTAAATAGCTTTCTGGCGAAATTGAGTTATAAATCAGAATAATTTCAGAATTATTTATCTTGAGTAAAAAATGTGCTTAATGCACTTGGAGATCATCTTTCGTATGTTCTTACAGATATTTGAACATGATTATTGATTGATATATGTATATGAAAAATACTATTTAATGTATAATATTCTTAAATGCGGAATTTTCATATTAAATTCATAATGCACATATTACACATTCTATAGGATATAATGTATTTAAATAATGTGTGTTTGTCCTTATATTTACTTATTGAATGATATAAAAAAATATGTTTAAGAGCCTTCACCATGCAGACTTTAGATTCTTGTGGTAGAAATGGTTAAAGATTAGCAAGCATACCTATGTAATACTGTTTTAGGCATACTTTCATGGTAATTATTCTGCAATCTTTGTTCCTCCTATTTAAACTGACTTTAACAGAGTGAGATCTTAAGTCATAGTGCAAAGACATGGGTGCATTTTGTGAGTGACTATTTATCAGACACGCATATCTTCTGGCTGAGGATGTAGAGCTATTCTCTTCGCCTTCAGTAGATCTTCAAGCTTGAATTCAGAAATTCGCTCTGGCCTCTTCCTAGGAATTCACCAGCCCTTACTGAACTGGAAAGTAGAATATATGATGGTGTCTTCATTTTCTGCCATTGTTATCTGGTTCCTTGATCTTGTGTGTCTGGGTCTGGGTCTATCATGTAAGGTAGAATACAAATCAGTTTGTTTTCAGAGTATTCAAGTCTGGAGTAGCTAAGTGCTAGGCTACTCTTTTTGTTATCTGTTGACTTGCATATGTCAGCTGCAGTTCTGACCGTGACTACCTAATGCTTCGTATGATACGTAGATATTTCAGCTGTTTTTTAAATGCAAGGAATCATGCCTGGCTTAATGCTTTCTCCTTGCCTAGAGGATAAGAGTAGAAATTAACTGAGGTGCAATGTTATGTGTTTACTTCCCATGCATTGCAGTAGACGCAACTCTAAATAATTCTAACTTTAATTTTCTTATATCTGCAGTCCTCCACATGGTTTGTCACAGCATTGTACACTCAGGTAGAAGAGTGCTGCTTTAGCAGCAAACATGACCTTTACATGGAAGAAGCAAAATGGCTCATTAAGATAAAATAGAATAGCAAAATGAATCTGAAGTATTTGTAATTAAGAAAAAAGGTATTGTGTAGACTAGAAGGGAAAGTTTTACTACATCTGAGAAGAAAAGCTGCAGATTGTGATAAAGTTAGGGTAAAGTAAATGACTGAGCTCAAAAACGGGTTTTCAGAAAAATAACAATAATAATAACAACTTAAATTCCCTGCTGGGTTAGACCAACATTCCCAGCATTCTACCTCTGATGGTGGCAGCAGGAGATGCTAGTTAGGGACAGTAGGCAAGTCTGGCCACCCTCTGCTGCCTATCATCTCCCCAGCATTCATACCTGTTGGATTAGGAATATTAAAGAGAATAGGCAGGGTTGTATTCTCTAGTGTTTGGTTGTGGTTTTTTTTAACCAGTTATCTATTAATTTGAGCCTATTGGAAATGCGTAACACCTAGCAGAAGGACCTCAATCAGTTTTTTTAGATGCAAATGAAACGGAAATATTAAAGGGAGTGTCATCCGGCAGGGACAAAGTTATTTGGGTTATGGGAATAAGTGGGTTTGCAAAATGAAGAATAAAGTCCTGGCACATGTTAGTGATGCAGAGGTAGAACGGATTACAGCAAAGATTTTCTGCCAAACACTGAATAAGGCGATGTTCTGCTGTGAAGATTCAATGAGTTTGCTTGTATTTTGGAATAAACTTCACTATGTGTTTTGTGAAGACCAAGTTGCATGCTCTTCTCTGTGCTCAGCTACAGCTTTTAAAAGTGGCTTACTCAAAATAATGAAAGATAGAGACACTCATGTGTAAAGGAAGGGTTTAGCTTTTGGGGCTTTGCTCTCTGTGGGAAGATTTTGAAATGCCAGCTTTTTTGATGCCATCTTTTTGGATGAATAGCACTGCAAATAATCATCCCCATCTAAGATAATTAACAAAACTGTTTGAGAAAATAGTGCCCCCACTCGATCACTGATTACATGACCAATCTCAAAACAACTATTTATTGATTTATAAGAGGAAAGCAGATTGCCCTGAATCAGTCTTAGATATTTCACTCAGCTTTGTGTGTTGGTTCAAAAAGCAGTTCCTAGGAAGGAGAGGTTCACAGCATGCACCTCTTTTGTCATGTTACACAAGTAAATAATCCTTATTGTACAACTCAGTCTACTGCCATGAGTAAACTGCAGGGCATTCCTGCTTTAATCCTTGATTTGTCATTACTAGCCTTTTCATCGTAGTCCTTCTGTGTAGTTTAATTCTTTGTTGTTATTGCTTTTTTAGTTGTTGCCACTTTTGAGGCATGTAATTTTTGTAAAATGGGATGATGTATGTCAGCTAATTAGGCTAGCAATACCCTTATGAAGAAAAAAGCAGAACAAAGGGAGTGTAACTGGAGACTCCTTCCATTGCCATTAACAGGCTTTGAGGAAAACAGATGTTCATTTGAAGATTTTAGAAGAAAAATACAAATGTTTTGAATTCAGCTTTAAAGTGGGAATAATATTTAGCCAAATTAATATGAAGTGATAAAGAACAAATTTGTCTTCTGAAATGAAGGCAATAATTTCATTATATTCAAGTGCATCTCCCTGCACTAGTAAGGCATTTAGATAATTTGTTTTAACAGCCATTCTTTCTTATACCCAATGCTCAGAATTAAGAAATGTGGATCTTTTTTTTGTTGTTGTTCAAATCTATTTCCTTATAAATTCATGTTCTCTCCAGCAAACTCTTGAAATAAGAACAGTGAGGCCAACAGGGGTTGATAACCTTCTCACACTTTGAAGATAAACACATTTCAGGATTGGGACCTTACTGATCCCAGCTGTGTTTCAGCTATAACTGCCTGTCTGCCAACATTTAACTCATTGGTCTGTAAAGTGCTTTTAGATACCTTGAGTAGGATTGTCTGTATGGAAAGGGAAAACTTCTGTCTTCCTCTGTCTAAATAATGGACAAAAGATTTACTCTACTGGGCTATTTCTAAGTGCTGTGCTGTAGTAAAGATGAAGTACGAAGATAAGATTATATGCTGTAGTAATTAAATGGAGTGAAGTGCTTTCTTCTATTCCACTTGTGTTACTTCTATGTAAAATTCTCCTGAAAAATATATCAAGTTGATGATCTCTAGTGCAAAGACTGTCTAGAGCCCTTCTTCTTTCCAAATGAACAAGCCTATTCATCATTTTCGCTTTTTGTAGAATAAATGCAGTTCTAAAGGGACTGATAATTCACCGAAGTACTGGGATGGATTAGTTTTTTGTAAGGACACAATAATGGGGTTCTCCATCAATAAGGGGTATTGTTTGGGAGTTTATCTACAGCAGCAATGAAATAAAAAGGCACATTATTTTTCAGGCCATAAACCTCCTTATTGCTGTTTCTGCATTTCAGTGGTGGGCTCTGCACTGAACAGTGTAAAAAGGACCACTTGGGCTTCTTTTGCATCCCAAGTCTCATGAAAAATTGTAAACCTCTTTGCTCAGGTAGAGAGGAGAACACAATAGTCAAAATGTGGTTGTGATGTTGTGTAGTCTTGTCGAGGTGTTTCAAATCTGAGTCTGTAACACTGATACAGTGTGGTATGAATTCAGTTCAGTTAGATGTAAACGGGGAGTCTGTGGTGTGCAGGTAGTTGTCTAGTTGTCAGCACTGGTTTTAGTACTGGTTTCAGCTGCGCTGAAAATGCTTGGCCAAGTTTTAGGTGTGGGGTGAGTATGAAAAAACGTATCACAAAATATCATGTATAGAAAAATATATATGTATTTATGGTGATATATTGGGTGATGATGATCAATGCTTCCTCCTTGAGTAGCTCTTCTTTTCAAAGAATGTTTGATGTCAGCAGCCTCACAATGACTGTGTTCTAGTTTTCCAAATGGCTTTTTTCCTTGGTTATATGTTTCTGCTCCAGAATAGAAGGTTTAGTGTGGCTGGAAGGATGTGAGGATAAATCCTGTTCAAAAGCCACAGGAACTCATGGGCAGACACAGGCCTGTTTCTCAAACTATCAGTATTAGCTTTATTCCCTCTGTTCCAGAAATATTAGAGGGAGGCGCAAAGAGTTGCCCAAGGCCATTCACTTGATCAGTGGCAGAGTCAAAGAATCAGCTCTCAGTCCAGTGTAGTAACCGCTAGCTTGCCTTCCCTTGTCAAAGAAACCCTTGCTAATTATATTAGGGCTTTTGGCAGATTTCAAGGATTTGTTGACTCTTTCCTAGAAGTTGTTACTATGACTTTCAGTGGGTTTGTTTCTTTTCCTGACAGGTCATGAAAGCTGCTGGTAAGATACACTCATTGCTGCCTGCAGAATTGTTCTTTTAAGTCCTGTTGTTGATGCTGATAACTGAATAATCATTTCTGCTATAGCTATCCTCTGAAAAACTGTCCTATTCCCAGGAGACTGTTGTCAATGGAATTCTACATTTTCCTGGTGGAAAGTAAACAAACATACAGGCAGGAGTGAAAGATATGGAAATCTAGAAAGCATTAAATACCTCAGTCATTTCAGATCATGTAAGATTGAAGTTTATGCGCTGGGGAAAACTCCAGTAGTTAAATACTGTGCTTTTCTGCAGGCTCTGCACAGGAATAGGAACTTTAATGGTATTTCACTGTGATAGGCCACTGTCTTACCATGCAATATACGTGTGGGTGTTTTCATTACGGAAACTCACTGACTTGTTTATGCTGGTTTTTGGCTGTATTGCAAGGCTTAACGTTTCATGAAAGACTGAAATGAATAAATGGGGAAAATAGTAAATAGAGTTCAGCAAATGTAAAATTGCCACAGGGCTTCAGCTGAATGCCCTTTACTCCAGCAAAATATAATGTATGGGTCCTTGCTTTTAACATCAATTATTTGTCTGATGCACACTGAGCTTTTGAGAGACTGCCTTTGATGTTCACTGGTAGCTGTCTCTAGTGTGACCCTTGATGATGCTTCATGATCGGAGAAAAAGTCGGTTGTGAAAACATGGACAAAATCCACCCATTTAAGCTCATTATGTTTCTATTGAATTTTATGTTGTCCTTCTGCATATGGTCATTTGTCTTATAAGAACAACAACACAAGAAAGCTGAACAAATTTGCATTTCTTTCTTCCTTTTGTGAACTCTTGACTCTTTCACCTTGGTTTAGTCTCCTCTTTACACCCAGCTACCTGGTAGCAGCTTTGTGAGGCTTCATCAATTAATAAACCGCTTTGAAAAGTTTGGGGGCTTCACAGATTTTAAGAATTGATTTTGTATCATTGAAGTAAATTTGCATTTTTCGTTGACCTCAGCAGATGAATATTCCTAGCTGAAGACAGCAATGTTTGGGACGTGGCTTTAGCCCTACATGAGGAAATGGAAACTAATTTCCATCCATTTGCCTTGCTACTAGATTAATAATTTTAAATGAAGCTATAAATTAAACAGTTACCAGTATTAAAGTTTTCTGGGTAATAAATCTGTGTCAAAGCATGTTGAATGGTGCTGACACTGGTGCCATATGTTGTACAAACAGCATTACAAATAGTTGCAATTTCAGCCTTGTAATGAGGTAGCCACAGGCAGCAAAAGCCATCCCTCTTCTCCCCCCCAGTACTCATTCCATTTCAATATGTCATTGTAAAAATTATTTTCTCATGATGAAGACCAAAATGCAAACTTCCAAAGCTCAGTGTGAGTGCCTCTCCTTTTAACTCCAAAATATACATAGTTTTAGTGAACATACATGTAATTGCTTCCCATCCTTTCAGAAAATAGGGGGGGGGGGAATAAAGTTAGCTGCAAATAACACATCCAGAGAAGCTGAATGGAAAAAAAGATATTAAGCAGTTTCATGGCATTTAATTTATATCCTGGATTTGTAGCAGAAAAGCAGAAAACAGCCAGTGGACATTAGGGTATTAATTCCTTTTTCTATTTAAAGGTTGACAGCTTTATCTCACAGCATTCATGAGCTTATTTTCTATTTTCAACATTCCAAAATACAACTTCATAACTGCAGATCTGGACATCTTTAGGACCTCAGACAGTACCTGATTGAGTCTGTTAGGAGCAAGATACTGGATGAACACCTGTAGAGTTCACTTAAAACCTCTTTGTGCTTTCTTTGACCTGGTTCAGTTGAGTTTACTGTTATTTGCAAGCTTTTATGTGTAGCACCCATCACTGCAGAAGTTGGGTTACAGGAGAGTTTAGATAAAGATTTTTTTTAATGGCCAATTTATTATCCTCAGGCTGGAAATGATATATTTTTATAAATGCACATTCCATCTTTATAGGCGCTTTTCTTCCTTATAGATTGAGTTAAGGTTGAGATGATGTAGTAAAATTGTTTTGATGCCACAGCTGCCTCAGTCACAAGCAGTGATGTGGAAACTGGCTCCCTTGTTCCTGGTGTACTTTAATAAGGAATTAGTCTGCAGCCGGCCCTACAGACTGTGAATTTTGATATTTATTTGAATGGAACTTCACCAGTGAGAACTCAGGTACTGTTAGGTAGCCGTGTTCAACAGATGTCAGTGGGACAGAATGGAGACCTGCTGCACTGACGTGTCTGGTATATTATATGAGATGTTTCATGTGGCATTTCCTACAAATGTTAAGACTTCAGATATAGATATGCTGGCTAAATTCCAGTGAGAGCTCTTCAGCCTCAGCACCATTCCTTCTAGCGTTAATTTGAGTTTGCTTTTGTCCTGGTTCCATGGGGGATAGTGTTAATTTTCCTCGGGCTCTGGCAGGGACACAGGAATTCCATTCCATGTGGGCCATGCCCAGTCCATAGCCCGGAGCTGCCAGGGGAAGGGGTGGGAAGTCCCTGCTTGGAGTGGACTGGAGCCTCCCGGGTCCATTTGGTGAGCGGTGGTGCAGTGATCCTGTTTGTACATTCCTCTGACAGTGGTGTTGTTGTTTTCCTGTTCTCTTTGCTGTTCTGTTAAACTGCCTTTGTCTCAACCCAAGAGTTTTGCCTTTTTCTTCTGATTCTCCCCCACAGCTTTGGTGGGTTGAGAGAGCAACCGCTGGTTCTTTGTTGCCAGCTGAGGCCATATCACAACAGTCCTTATCAGACTTCTCTCTTCAGCAATTGTTCAGTTGTAGGAAAGTCTCCTGGAATACAAAGGCTCCAGAGAATATTAATTCCTCTGTCAGAGGAATGGGCTCTTAAACTGAAGTTTGTGAATACTCCTGTCCCAGAGAGGAGGCTGTTGTGGTGTCCCGTGGTGCTGCAGCAGCAGCCAGTAACACCTGGGCAGGCCCATGCCTTCACCAGTGAAGTAGACCAGTGAAGACAAGTACCACTCAGCAAAAATTCAGAGGAGGGTGAGGCTACCTGTAAAATGCCATCCCAAGAGACAAAAGAGGACCAGGCTCATTGCAACTGTGACCTGTCTAGAGAAATTTGTCTAAACTACCTGCTTAATCCATCTAGTCTGAACCCAGTGCAGGTTACAAATTCGATGTGGACATGAGATATGAATCTCGACAAAGGATTTGAAAATCTGAAGGATTTAAAGACAACCCTATTGCCTTTCCTCTTTTGGATCAGTTAGTTTAGACAGCTTTACTCAGAGAGGATATACTTGACTCAGATACAGATAACCCTCCAGTGCACACACAGCTACTTCTGTAACAGAATTATCTCTACATACAGTAAATGTCTTTACGTACGTTTTAAGGTTTTCCATCCTCAGTTTGGGAACCAGGAGCATGGGATAACAGCTCTACCAGAGGACTGATTTTTAGTGAGAAAAAGTCAAAAAAAGTACATGCGTTGAAAAGACAACAAATACTTCCAGAACAACACACTGTCATGTAGGCATGAGATGTCCTCAGGTAGAGGTAAGTACAGTGCTTAGTAACTGTTGGCTTTTATTGAAAGTGAGTCTCTGATAAATGTTTTCCTGTTGCTCTTTCTGAACAGTTCATACCATGTTTATTATAATCATAGTGTGGTTAAAAGGTTACGTGTATTTTGTTATGCAACTGATTTTGCATACACTGGACTGTGTTTGAATGCTTGAAAAAGTTCATTTGTGTTTACATTTATATGTGAAGCTTACCTAGGATATAACCTTTTTTGTAAAAGAAAACATTCCTAAAATGACATTTGTTTCTTCATATTAATTGGAAAGAAACTTGTGTATAACATGATGCCAGATGTTCACTACCATCACAGATCACTCCAGAAGAAAAAAAATGCAGGCATAATTATCTATGGAAATAATGAAGCTAGAAGTTTGGGGGAGTAATTTGTCAGGTAAATGAATTCAACATGAACTGTATGAGCAAGGGATGACACCTTATTTGTCAGAAAGCTGTTACCTATTGTGGAGGACAACTGCTTCATTGTCCTGTTTTTCTTTGCTTCTCTTTCTGGCTTTCTTCATTGCCCAAAACACCCTTCTTGAAGTAGACAGTAAAACTCTGAGCATCTAAAGTGACTGAAAAACTCTAGAGCTCAGTGAAATAAGCATTGATGAAGGAGGAAACGCAGACCCTTACAGCATTGCAAAGACTCTGCTTGTAACTGTTGAAGAGGACAACATGGTCAAAACATATTGCTTCTATTTTCTTATTTTTTTCCTGAAATATTACTCATTAATAGATCTTTAAAAATGCCAGTTCTCACCTTAAAAATGTTGTTTGCAGCTTTATTTCAGGTTCAACATGCAGCTGAACAAATGAGCAATCCTTGCAGGGGCAATTCTTGATCTGGAGCCTGAAGCAGTCAGATATAGAGTCAGTTGAGATTGAACAAAAACATTTTTGCTTGGTTTTTTGGAAAGAAAAAGATCAGTCCAAATAATTATGTTTTCCCCAAAATAAAATGTTTTCATTTGAAGTAATTACATCCTTGTTTGTGACATTTTATGCAAAAACTGCCATGTTTTTTAAAATGCTAAACAATCAAAAGGAAGTGAGACTACATGATGAGATTGTGTGTGGCTTGTCTAGAAATTTAAAGTTGTTGGCCTATTTCAGACGGATTTGATGTGGAAGTAGAAACCTCAGAGTTACTTTCCAGTGTATCAAGGGAGGGAGGAGGGAGCAGGGGCACAGTAGTGTTGGTAGACCTGGGTCTTCACTTCCAAATTTAAAGCCAGAACAAATGTATAACTTAAAAAATATTATTTGCCTTTTAGAATAAATGAACAAATCAATCCACTGATGAGGCTATAGAAACATAATGCACTTCCTCTAAATAGAGCACTGAATAAAATTAATCAAAATTTTCATCTAGGATGAATCAAATTATGTTGGCTTAAAAATGTAAATTGTTCATTTGTGACAACCTCCTCATTTCCAGGAATTCAGACTCTGGGAATAACATCAACATGTCAGTTAAGCTGCTCAGAAACTGGCTTATTTGCGTTTAAAGTGATTTCCTGTTATTATTTACCTCTTATGTAAGTTATTATGTAAATAGAAAAAGGTTATTTTATTATACTCGGGAATTATGCCATTCATGTCCGTGCATGCACGCGCACACACATTCAAGCTGTGTTCTTGGGTCCAGCTTCCTTGAACACTGGTTTCAGCAAGTGCTGTGGAGTGGTTTTGCTGCTTCTAAGATCTTGCTAGGTTTTTTTTTTTTCCACACTGTTATGCTGTGGCTTCTTAGTATATAATTTCATACTGTTGTATCTCAACCAATTTCTTTCTAGCAAAGCAAAGGTTGCCCATGTTGAGTTCCTAATTGTAGACACTGCTGCTGCTCTGCTTGTAAACAGCAATCACATTTTCCCTTGATTTCCCTAATAATAGAACGAATGTGTCTGTATGAACATGCTTTTGCAAGAAGAAAGATTTTGAAATAAAAGAGGCTGGGATGAGTATTTAGATTTGTGGGTCCAAATATTTTGTAATTAAAAAGGATATTAAAAAGGCTGAAGGGAGACCTTATTGCTCTCTACAATCACCTGAAAGGAGGTTGTAGAAAGGTGGGGGTTGATCTCTTGTCCCAAGTAACAAGTGATAGGCCAAGACGAGAGAGCCTCAAGTTGCACTAGGGGAGGTTTAGATTGGATGTTAGGAAATACTTCTTCATGGAAAGGGTTGTCAAGCATTGAAATAGGCTGCCCAGGGAAGTGGTTGAGTCGTCATCCCTGGAGGTATTTAAAAGATGTGGTGCTTAGGGACAAGGTTTAGTTGTGGACTTGGCAGTGGTAGGTTAACAGTTGGACTCTATGATCTTAAAGGTCTTTTCCGATGCAAATGATTCTATGATATATACATCATTTCTCACTTTCTCCAAACCTCAGAAGTCATTGGAGCAAGTCTTAGGAAATAGTGGCAGGTGTGAAAGTAGTACAGCAGGAAAGGCATGTGGAGAAAGGGGTAAAGCACCACTTCTTTTGGAGATTGCCAAGAATAGAAGAGTTTTGCAAAATAGAAAAATGTAATTTTGGGAAATAAGGGTATAATGGGTAATATTTTGTATTATATGCTACCCATTACTGGAAACAGTGTTTCCAATTTTTCTTTTTAACTTCCATAAATATACTTTTTAAGATCAAATGGTGGTATTAAATGAGAACTAGAGCAAAATGATGCATGCAGTTGCATTTATAGGGTGTTTATTACCTGTTAAATAAAGATAATATTGATGGTAAGAAATTCTAAATTACTAATGTCACGAGTCATAATGTGGGTGTAACTTCTTTTGATAGTCTATAAGCAGTTATCACCAAGAAGAATGAAAGGCAATAGGGACCAAACCTCATAGAATTAATAGAAATAACAAACTAAATATTTGGATAAGATTGTTCCTTAAAAAATGTGAGTCAGGGAAGAATCAAAATTGGGAAAAGAGAACAAAAGTTTTCAGAATTATATTGTTAATTAGTAGGACCTGGAGCTCTAGCAGAATGAGGATGGGAAGAAGGACAGAATCCATTTAAAATAAAAAAAAAAAAAAGAAACAAAAAGGGATCAAGCTGTTGCAAAAGAAAAAAAGATGGGATGAACGCACCTGGGGATCCAAATATTTTGAAACTTAAAAGGATTTCTTTTCTTTTGAGGTTCACTCAAAACAGTTTCCAGTGCATTATAAAACCACATTGCTAATTATTTCTCCCACAATGCATGACAGTCAATCAGACTTTTAAATATTCTTTCCAATTACTGCCACAAAACCCTTTTCATTGTATCAGTAGAATGAAGCAGTTTTTGCTGCAGCATGCTACGATGTAGCAAGTAATGCATACTGCATTTTCTGCTTTACTGTATTCTACCATTAAGACCCCCTGGGTCATTTACTGAAATACTGTTTCGTTAAGCTGAGAACCTGCCTTCAGATTAGTCGGTGACTTTTGGAGGCACAGTGCTGCAGTGGTTGTAGGAAGATGCCAGTAAAGCCAGTATAGCTGCCATCACTCAGGGGTAAGGGGAAAAAGGATTAGCACATCATTATGTGCTTCTTTTCTGCTCTCCCCTCATGTGAAGGCCATGAGTGTTTCAGGCACAGTGCAGGTCTGACCATAAGCCATTACAGCTGCTGTCCTTGAACTAGCTCTTTTCAAAGTGCAGCTGTGCCATTATAAATGTTTTGGGGAATTGCTTGTCCGGCATTCCTGGGGGAGTTCCCTGCGGTGTGTTGGGTTAGTGCTTCAGGGAGCAACGAAGGAGCAGGGACCCACTGGGCAAACACAGTCAAAAGATGTAAACCAATCTGTGTTTCAGATCTTTCTTAATTTAGTGTTTTGACAATGTGATGAAGACTGCAAAAATGGAAGAAAGAAATGAATGGTAGCATAGTAAAATAATTGAGGCTCATTTGTTTGTGTGTTTCCAGGAGAAGAGCATGAAGCTTACTGATCAACAGCGAAATCTAATCATTGCTTTGCTCAAAAATAAAGACATCTAATATTTTCTTTGTCCTCAGCTGAGTTCAGGACAGCCCAGGAATTGGTGTTCATGGAGGATATTGATTAGATTTTGATTTAGCTTCCGCTTTACTTTTCTGTTGGTTAGGAAGGGCAAGAGCAGCTGTCAGTTCAGACTTCCTATCTGATTCTATTATCAGTTTATTGCAAAGGCATCTGACACTTAGTGCTGGGTATTCTTTTACAGTTTTTCTTCTTTACTGCAAGAAATGATTCAAATACAGGATTAAACAAGATACAGAGCACTTTTGAGTGGGCACCTTGAGTGTTAGAGAGGCTCGTGAGGTGGCATATAAAAGCAACAGGAGCCTCTTCTGTGCTTACCAAGAAAGGTGGGAGGGAAAAGTGACCATCCTGAGACTAAAAAGGCATGTGAGCACAGAAAATATGAAGTGCTCACGATGATACAGGATGCTCTAAATAGTTCTAAAAGCATCCAAAGCTGGTTCCTCGTACATATAGATCCTCTTCCTTCATATTATATTAGCAAGCACTATTTTTAGCTGATAAAAATATAATCCAATGGAATAATGCGCCAAGATGTCATGCAAGGGATATCTGTTGTTGCCTTCTACATGCTAACATCTGTTTATCCCATATGGAAAGCTTTAGAGCAGACTATATAGAAACAATTCTGCTAACTGAACATATTTTGTTTCTCCTGACTCATTATTTATTTTAAGAACTCCTGTTTGGTATAGCAGCTCTTTCTTTCTCAAGAGCTTCTTCCCTTATTATAATTAATATTTGTCTATATTTCACTTCTGTTGTAAGCTATTTTTCTTCCTACAAAAGTTTAACTGTGATGTCTGGAGAATGGCAGCTTCAGGTGAGAAGCAGACAATGGAAGTAGTTGAGCATCTGATCATGAATGGCTAATGGCATGGAGCCCTTCCAGGGGGTGGTTTGGAGGCAGACCATGCAGGGAATGTAAGAGCTGTTGTGGAAACTGAGATTTGTTTACTCAGTATCACCTGTGTCAGCACTGTGCTGGGCTGTGGTGGCAACAAGCACGTTATAAAGTTTGGTCAGTGCTGCTAGACCTTGCTTATTGGAAATTTTCACCCCTAACAAGGTCTTACATTTAAAGCAGCGGGTAATAGAAGAATAATAGCACAGAGAGGATTTCATTCCAAGCCTGACCATGTTTTGTGTTAGACGTTTGTCTATATAAAGAATAAACAGACACAAAAGCCTACCCAAACTGTCAGAAAACAGGAGAGGAGTTCCCAGCAGGTCTCTGACCCGCGATGCTCTGTTCAGGCACGCGACACCCCATTTGCTGCTTCTCGAACCATCTGCCGCGGCACGTTTGGCGGCTGCTGCAAGCCTCGGTCGAGGCCCCCGCAGCCCGTGTCAGCAGCTACTTATTCTGCAGGCACAGGGTCATATGAGGCCTAGGGCTCCTTGCAGGCTGGGTTGACGGTGCCCAGGGTGCTATAGGTGTCCTGGGGACATGTAGGTGCTGCCGCCTGTGAAGACCTTGTTCTTGCCTTTACTGCTCTGCTGCTGAGAAGGGTGGTTTGTGTTTATGGAGAGGTGTTTCCTCCTTCACTCAGTCCCAGCAATTTTGTTTAGTTTGGTTTTTTTTTTTCACCTCCACATTGACACACAATGCCCATTAGGTCTCCTGCCCATTTACTATGCTGGAGAGTTCTGTAAGAAGAAATTCTGTGACTCCATTGAGTGTCTTATTCCTTCACTTAAAAAATAATAACAAAATATATTTTTTTTGGAAAGCCAACTTTTGTCAGCTATTGCCTCTCAGTTATAGCATACAGCTTCTACTTACATATCCTCTTGTAATCTCTGATAGTTTTGCATAAGTGTTAGAAAATGCTGACCTCGAAACGGTGACTGCTGTATTCATAAACGCAAAAAAGATTGCTTTAATAAAAGGATTTGAAAAAGATGGTTTTTTTTTTTTGTGTAGAGTGTTAGTCTCAAAAAAACTTACCCCACTAACACTCCATAAAAATGCAAATAGTGTTCTTTCAAGCCTTGTTAATGAATAAATTAATTTGCATGGTTAAAAAACATAACTGGAACAAAATACATAAAACACAAAACATTCCAGGTGAAAGCTAGGTATTCTATAATGAAGAGCCTATTGAAACTCTTCTACCAGTTTAGTTTATTGTTTATATTTTATTTAAGTCACTCCCTAATAGAGTATCCTTTTTGTAAGAATAATTTAAAATGTGAAGAATCGTATCTCAAACCTTTTAGCTTAGCAATTATGTATATTTTAATTTTAGCTCTGGGGAAGTTTTGGGACTGCTTGTTGGCAAATACTTTCTTTGCTAATTGGCTTCCTGGAAATATTATTGTGTGAACTACAAAACAATAGAAAACTAAAGAAAACAAGAAATGCCAGGCATTCTGAAGAAGTTTTTTTTAATTGAGATAAACTTGCACCAATTCTATGTGATACAAATACAAATTACTTTCATGTGAGTCATAGGTGGGAAGATACTGCAAAGAGAGTAGGAAAGCCGTAGTTTTGTGTGACCTCGGTGGAGGAATGAACTTGAGGAGGACATTTGTAGCAGAGGCGCACACTAGAGGGTGCTAGTATTTAGCATCATTGATATCTTTTTTATTCTTTTGCTATTAAGAAATAATCAGGGGGCTTTAAAGGGTTTCCTACACAGCACTGGACCAAACTTTTAAATTTCTGTCCACTGTTTGTTATGTTCTTATAGTAAATTTGCATTTTGGAATTCAGTGAAGTTATTCAAGTAACATATATCAAATCTTTGTGACATGATTTGTTCAAGGCCCTTCACTTGATTGGAGTGACAGACTTTGCTTGGATTTCAGTAAAATATGAATCAGCCCTCAGGAATCTTAATAGATTACTTGTGTATTTCTAATATTTGTCCCCTCAACCTCTCTGTTAAACTTTGATTTTAATAGGGTTTGTGCCTTCTAGCTTTTATTGCCTACCCTGTGAAAAGCATAATTTAGAAAACCTGAGGGTTTGCCTCAGTGTTAAGAGCATGGAGCTAACAGCACAGAATTTCCTCTTTGCTCATTGTCGTTCTCTGCATCTCCTCTTTCTTTTCTGATTTTTTTTTTTCCTCATCATTTCATCTGTGAGTTTACTCACCTAGTCTGACACCTTATCTTAGGACCTAATTTATCTGTCTTTAACTCCTGCCTTTGAAGACTGCACTGATCAATTCTATAATATCAGAGGATGTTCTTTGCACCTCCGGCCAGAAGTGTTTTGCTTTGGGGAAATACCAGAACGTCAGCCCATGGAAAAGCGGTAACCTACCTTCTAGCAGAGTTTGAACACATTTGCATTTGTCTGTAGATCAAAGACTTTTTTTTTTGTGGCAACAAGTAATGTCCTTCACCATAACGATAGTTCTGCTTTAATTCATGCCATAGGTGGAAGACAGAAGATGTGCAACAAATGAACAAGTGTTCACATGCAGATCTGTCTTTGGGGGATTTGGCTGGTGCTGGTCTGCTCTGGTCTGGTCTGGGGGATGAAGCCCATCATTGGCAGCACAGCTAAGGGGACAGACCCGCCTTGGTGCATAGTGTGTGTGACTAAAGGGAGGAAGGGTGGGTGCACAGGGCCCTTGTAGAAGAAAAAAAGAGATTATTCTCATAGGCAAGGTTTGGGAGGGAAGGGGTGGCACAAGGAAGATGGGCATACATACAGAAACCCCTTAAGGGACAGTTAGACATCAGCAGTTGATGGAGAAGGAAGGACCCCAAGATCGCATAGGATCCTATAGAATTGAGAGGAAAGGGACACAGCAGGTTCTGCTGAGGGATGTTTAAAGAAACCTTGTTTTTGAAGGAGGGTTGGCTGACAGCAGTGGAAAGTGGTCAGTGCAAGACCTGTGGTTACAGGGAGCAGGGAAAGGAGAAATGGATATCACACGCAGTCTGGACACTCTTTCTATGGGATGTTGGAGAGCACCCCGACAGGGAAGGGGCAGGCAGATGCTACAGGGGACAGTGGGGTGGGAAGTGTGATGTGTGACAGATCTGGTCTGTGACACTGAGCACAGCCTTACTTGTTCTTTATTGTATTTTCCCTGCCTTTGTCTTGCTTCACGCTTCTCTCCATGTTTCCCAAATACTTGCTCTGTCCTGCAAGGTTCACCTTGCACATTTGGCTGCTGGTGGGTTGCTGACCTCTGCTGTCTCCAGAAGAACCCTTGGTCTTGTATCTCTTCGTAAATCATGTGCACCTGTCGCAGGGCAGCACGGCAGAGACTGGCCTGGAAGCTCAGGGCTAAATGGTCTCTCTGATAAAGCTGCAGGTGGGTGAAGTAGCTGCATTTTTTTCTTCTTTCCATTTGGCCTCAGTCACTTGCTATCTAATTACTGAGCACCTTGTGTAGTCAACCATACAACTGGCCTTTTCAATGATCTTGTAATTCAGTCGCTGAATCATACTGACCCTCCTTTTAATCCTTTTCCTGATGCATTTATAAACTTGTTCTGCTGTGCCTGAGATAGCAAAAGTTATTTTATAACTTGAACTTCAAAGATGATGAGAAATTTCAATTTTCAATGATTTTCTTGTGTTCTCTGCAAAAATAAGGCTAGTATATAATTCCACTTCTGCTGCATCACGGTAGTATTGCATATGAACTAAAAGGAGAACCAAACCTGTTTAATAGTCTCCTGATTTAAGGCAGTGCTGAACTTTAAAATTTGCTAAGTATGTGAAGATATGAGAAAGTGTATTATACAGGGAAGTGGTATAGCAAAACAGCACCTGTCAGCATTTAGCTTGCAGGTGTGTTTGCCAGCTTTCGGTGTCAGGCACCATGCAATGCGAGATCCATAAGCTCAGCGGCATAGGTGCTAAACCCAGGACCTCCAGCTAAAATGCATGGTTTCAGAACAACACTGCTTTTTGCCAGGATGTTGCCTAAATATGTGACATATGTTGTGGGTGCTACATATATATGTTTTTCTCCTGCATATCAGACCTTGGGATTGCTCATTCACAATTCCCTGCCTCTGTGCCTGTCACTGATGAACTTCATGGGCAATTGAAAAGCTCTGTCCATTTGAAAGTCTTTTCCACGTAATTACAAGGACAAATAATATAGTGCTTAAAAATCCATCTATTTTACTCAACCCAGCAGTCAAAAAGTTAGAGCTTGTCTCAATGAAGAACATTCAGAGCATACTTAAAACTACACTGGAGCTGTTCTCACTCACCTGTTGCTACCAACCTTCAGCTTCTAATGGGAGCAGACTCTTAGGGTATTGTCGATTTTTTTCTGCATCAACTCGATCCCCTATGTAACCATTGTAAAAATACTGCTAATATGCTTCTTTTGATGTGTTTGCCCTGTTAGAAGGAAAAGTGCAATTTCGTGCTGTAGTGATTAGAGGGATATGTATTATAAAAATAGCCAGTATTGTCAGCCTTTCACTTAAAACATAGGTTTGTAGTTGCACGGAAGCAAGGCAGATTAAAATAAAGACGTGGGAGTTTTCTGGTGAATTGTGGAACGTCACATAGATATTCCTATGTTTCAGAAGATCTCACAAAATAGGCATCCTTGAGGTGAGGGTGAGGGAGGAATCCTCTGAAATCAGAAGACTGCTTCAATTACTTTAACGGATATTTTGTAACTGAAAATTGTATCCTCAGAAACTGTTAACAAATGTATAGTAAATAACTTAGAGTCCAAAATGCTCTCCTGATTCATTAACTTATGATTATTGTTTGCCTTCTAACAGTGGCTTTCCTCATCATTTGTATTTCCTTCTTCAGTTCCATTATTAGCCTGTGATTAAATTGATTGTAGTCTTCTTCCTTGAGCTCTGACAACAAAAGAAATCTCTCACTGAAGTGTTCAGTGGTGCAAGTTTGGGCACTTCATTATTTTTTCTCTAGTAGCTGATCACAAAGTGTTGTGGATTTGTTGTTTTGTGGGTTTATTTTGTTTGGTTTTTTCTTTTTTTTTTTTTTTTAAAAAAAGTGGAAGAACTTCAAATATGTTAAAGTGAATGTACTCAGAAATGAAATGCATAACATTATTGTACTAATGGCATCTGCTGTGGGTTGGACTCTGAAGGGGAAAAATGAGAGGAAGTCGCTTACAATCCCACATCAGATGATGCTCTCTACCCTTTTATCACAGCATCCATCCTTCCTCCCATAGGCATCTGCTACTCCCACCTACACAGTGTTTTCCCTTTTGGAGGACAAGCATAGCAGTCTGTTCTGGCCTAGAAAATGCATGTGCTGATGTGTTTCTAGTTCAAGTGCCAGGAGCTGCATGTACTTATTGCTTCTAAGCAATGTCATGTTTTTCCTTAGCTGCCTTAAGCATCTTTACATGTCTTCTTTCTCTGTCCTCTAAAGATGATGCTGAGCAGTGATCCTTTTCTCTTTTCGGTTTTCATGTGGTCTCATCCTTCTGCTGTTGACCACAGAGCTTTCTCTGATACATTTTCAGACCCTTTTGGAATAAATATGTGTGCTCCAGTCCATGCTGCAGGCACTGCTGTTATCACAGGCTGGAGGGTATCTGTTACAGGATGCAAGGAAAGGGTTTGTTGGTGTTAGCTGTAAACTGTGAGGCTTATAAACATGTTTTTTGTAGCTTACAATGGTAATTCAAGATTCAAGACTCTCAAGATAATTCAAGAATCTCTTTAGGGCAAGGAGTCAGAATATCTCCCACTGTCATTAAGGCATAAGAGCACAAATTAGTTTGAGTTTTCCATGAGCAGAGAGGGTGATAATAGTACCTATTTGCACTTCTGATTTCTGGACATAAAAGCAGGAGCCAAGATGATAGCAGCTTTTCCAGTGCATTTCCAGGCTGCTGGTGACTTTGAAGGGTTGGCATGACTGGTAGGAGGAAGCTGCAGACCAGAATGGGGTCACAGGTTAGGTTGGATAGTTGCTAGAAGTTAACTGCTGTCATAGCTACAATCTGGACTTTTCACTACCTGGTGAAAAGGTACTTTGAAGGAAACTGAATTGCATCTAGATAAAGCAGTATGGAGGTCTTCATGGCTCTCTCTGACTTAGAATTTTTCATTTTCTTCATTCTTGTACCTTCTTTGACAGAATGGAAAGGTTTTTCTGTCTCAGTTCTGCCATAGTCCTGTGGAATTTGCTGATCCCCATAAAAACATCTGGAGGCAGCTGTTTGGCAGTCAGGCGCTCTTGACTGCCAAAGTAGTAAGACCTGAAGAGCAGAGGGAATAGTGTGGGTCCTGCTGCACGTGAGGACATGAAAATGGCTGTGCAAGGGCACAGCAGAGGCTTATAAGGAGAAGCTGTTCTCCAGTCACTGGCAGCAAATGGGAAGAATAATCTAGTAGCAGGTGAGGTGCTAGTCCCTGAACACATAAACACAAATTTTGGTTTGTACGAAGAGTCTTACGAGCATGGAGAGTCCATAATACTCACACCTGATGCTTTCACTAGCGCCCTTCCTGGATCTGGTACAGTGTAGCAAGAGAAATTGGGTGTTTCAGCAATTGCTGAACTTAGAGAAAATTGCGAGTGATACTGGATGTGACCTGCTGTCCCTCCAGTTATTTTGCTGACAGATATATATATATATATAAAAAAATTTTCTTTATAAAATATTCTGTAAAACATAATGAAAATAAATAGAATGCTTTGAAGACACAAGTTGTTTTTTTTTATTTCTAAGTTTTATATTATGAATCACTTGATTTATATCCTAATAGTCTGATTTATACCCATTTATTGTTTACTTCTCTTTACTTATAATCTGATGTCTGATCCTGGTTATCTTCTAGGGCTAAGTGAGGATAATAAAGCTGTGATGCAAAACAACACTAATGCTTAATACTTCAAAGTCACCATTTTTCATGCATTGCAATGAATATAATAGATTAAACTAATGCAATAAATTCTGTGAGCCAAAACGGTTGTAATTCTTTGCTCTTCATTTAATCCTAACAATTGCAATATTCTTAGCTTATTTAATATTTTCCATTAAAATGGAGATTTTCCATATGAAGATGAAGCCATACTGGCCTCTTCAGAAAGGAACCACTAATAATAGTCAAGTGATCAATTAGTAATGTTCACACTAGCATTTTCAAATTAGTTATTTCTCACACGACTTCTGGGAGATGTGTGGGTAAATATATTAGGTCTATATAATTATTATGAAATGCCATTAAGTGGAGCTGAATAAAGAAAAAAATGTTCAATTTTCTAGTATTTTTTTAATTTGTAAAAGTTGAAATTTAAAAGCATACTGTGTGTCAACAAATAATATATATATTCAACAAAACATTTCCTTCAATCCCAACTGTGGTTTTCAAACTGGATTTTAAGCAAATTTTTTTCTTTTTGGTTTCGAGCAATTCTAGAGCCTTTACAAATGAGGTAAAATAGCAGATCACCAGCCTACCAATCAAGGGACAGTGATGCTGATTCAAGTGGACATGCTGGTATACAGACATACTAAGTCAATGTATGTAAAAAGCTACCTGGACATCTAAGAATTCACTTGGAAATATTTTCTGTCTGATTTTTATTAATTTGATTTTTTAAAATGGTACTCTCCTGTATAAATTATAGAAAGATTTTATGATCTACCTGAACAAAAATACCAAAATAATTTTAATTTGCCACACCGCTAGAATCTTCAGGTGAGTAAAACAGCCAAGAAAATGAAAAAAAAGAGGCTCACATCTCAGTTACAGTTTTTCTGAGTGCCATCTTTCTACTTTTAGATTTCCTTCTTTTCTTTAAACTGGACAACCTGATTAACCAAATCTTTGGCAGAATATTGAAAGAAGATCATAATTGCCTGCATGTAATTCATGGCAGAAGGAATGTCTGACTTCTTACACTATGTTGCTGTCATGGTTTTTCCAGGGGGGTGGTGGGTTTTTTGTTTGGTTGGTTTTTTTTGGTTGGTTGGTTTTTTTTGTGTGGGGTTGTTGCTGTGGGTTTTTTGTTTGTTTGTTTGTTTGTTTTGTTTTCTTTTTAAGAAAGAAGGATTGTGACAGGATGTAAAGAGGAGCTAAGTTGTGTAAGTAAGAGTGGTGAATGAGGTAGCAGGACATAAGAGGAACCCATGGGCCTGTCCAGGGGTCATGGATGGGACTTTGAGAAACCTTTTTCTTTACAGTCACTTGGGTCCATGCAGCACAAGGTTTTTTTCTACTCAAAAATTGGAACCCTTTTCTTGTCTTCTCTGGTTACAGAAGCACCTCCTTTAAATAAGTAAATAAAAAGGAAAAAAATTGGTTTTGGTAAGAATCTTTATGGAGCTGAGAGAGTTGTAGTTCATCTTTGAGAGCGGACAGGCAGTGGGTACATTTACTCTTCACAGAGTCAAGAAAGCTGTCGTGCATTTCAAGCCAAATTGTTTCTTTTTTTTTTTATTTGCTACTTCTAACGTGTATTTGCGCATATTGTTGACCAGGTGACTTCAACTTGAAAACAAACTCCTTGTTACATTTCTGTAGAGGAAGGAAATTCAAGGCTATACAACAAATTGGTTTATAAGAGATTTTTGGATAGAGTTGTGTATAGGGATGGAATAGATTTTTAATAAAATAGAGTGGAGTAGAGCCCTTGGAGTAGGATATTCTAGGACACCTCTTAATTTGCCTCTAAGAGTCCTCACACAACTGATACCAAATCAGTTGATACACTGTCTTGAGGTCAAGTCCCGTTAGTATGGAAAAGCATCCTTTCTCAATGGGAAGATTTTTCAGCAGAAAGCCCAAGTGATGAATTGTCAGTTATACTGAATTATCTTCCCACTTGGAGAAAAGGCTGTGCTTTATCAGTGTGGAATAATACTGAGAGGGAACTAAAAAGGGAAGGAAAGGATGGAAAAGTGAGAGGAGACATTTTGTATTAGTGTTATCATTGGTACTATAAAATTACCGATGGTATTGAGGGTTATTCCATTCACACTACCTTTACAAATACCAAATTCACTTTAAGTGGTGTGAGTGTTCCCTCGCTGAGCCTTTATGTGCTGAGTTTCTGCCCAGAGCACATCTTTATGATTTTTATAAGTCCTCAATAAAAAAGTTTCTGAAAGAATGCTGTCAGAGATTTAACTAGAACATCATGAATAAAGTTGCAAAGGAAAGTGTGCTGTACAGGAAGTCAACACTATGAAGCTTGAAACTTGCGTCATGTGGAGTAATTCCCTCAATATTCCTACAGTAATAAAACAATTTAAAATCAGTGCCTCATTTAAGAAAAAAAGGCATGTGGTCTGATGGACAGCTGGAAGAGAAAGGTGTGTTGGTGTTAATTATATTCTTCTCAGCACCCATAATCTGTATTGTTCATAATCTTTAGCAACAGCTACATCCTGCTTAGGATTCAGTTCACATTCCTCTGCCACATTCTGCAGCCATCGCATTATCTGCAGAGGCAGGAGTGACTACAAATAGTACCAGAATGGAGCAGCCCAATGACTGACCTGGGAGATGACATCTGTTTGCTAAAATGATTAAAAGAAAAAAGTGCTCACAGCCCCCCCCAAACATCTCCCCAACAAATATACACATTTGGCAGGTTTCTGTCCCCCCTTCCATGGGAAATCATCACAAATTAAGAACAGAGGGAAGTGGGGGAATATGCTCTGTCACATCATTTGTATTTCTGTTCTTGCACTCCTTTGTGAAGGATAAGTGAATGGGCTCCTTATGTTCCAAAAGTATAACAAGTAATGATTTGCTGTATAGAGACGGCAAAGAAGCGGCTTTATCCAGATTCATTCGCATAAGATCAGTTGACAATTGCTGATTGTTTTTCATGGTTAACACAGGATCACTAGTGTTGCAGTTATTAATGCTGTGTCTGATTTGCTGAGTTCCACTTTCTTGATTTTATTTTGGTTGGAGTAAGACTGATTGCCACCTTGGAAAACAAAGTTGTCCTTGAATGACACTATTTAAGTATTACATTCCCCTAAACATTCATTAAGACTCATGCTTTAATTAAACCTAGGTATTACCAATAAGTGTTGGAGGTGCTAGAACAGAAGAAGCAGAAACCAGACATACCTGAGGGTCTTTTCCCTCTCACTAGAAAATGTTGGAATCACTGTGGAAGAAAGAAACCACTCAGGTTTTTTGAGAGATTAGCTACATTAAAATGTGACTTTTTTCCCTATTTGTTTGTTCTTGATGGGTCATAAAAGACTTTTCACTTCTTAGAGGGAAAATTTGTTTTGTGTATGTGTGTGTGTCTGTTGTTTTTATGTTATTTTACTGACTCTGTGAAAACCCCTGTTCTAGATTCGTAAGGTCTAGGCTCTGTTTCTATTACGTACCTGCTGCATGATGTTGCACAAATAGTCTTTGTTGTATTTCCTCTCTCACCCATTTTGCCGCCACCTTAGTTCTTTCTAATGAGAACCTTGCCGAGTTTGATTAAGTTTATATATCATTGTTTTCTTCCTTGCTGTTGTTATAAGCCACTGTATGTGCTTTGCAGGACATCTTGTGTTAACTTCTGTAATGGTTTTGGCATGTCCCACATACCTCTGTCAATCACCATATTGCCACTTCTCTCTCATCAGTGAAGATCCACTTCTCTTGGCTCGGCTACATTGCCGTCACCCAACATTCAGCTCGTGTGGAGAAGAGCTAAAAATAACTCCTTTTTTTGTGTGTGTAGAACTTTTTTATCTGTAGATGTAGAGCTGTTTAACAGTTCACATCTCTGTTTCCCAGTGTCATTACAGAGGTGCAGAGAACACAGACTGACTTCCCAGGGTCACATAGCCAAGTTAAGGGCAGAATAAAATGCTAGAAGCAATCATGTGTCTTGTCCTGCTTGTGAAAAAGTCTGTACAGGCAGGTACCTTGATGTTTCACATAGCTCGTGTTCCCTAGGATGAACAAGACTATTTAATAAGAATGCATTTACTTCTGTCTTTGCATGTATATCATCACTGATATATACAGTGTATACAAAATACGTAAAGTATTTTGCTAATATTTTCTGCCTGACACATCTGTGCCTATTTAGGAATTTATCCTTTCTACAGCAAAATAGCTGTTGTTGAGTCAGCAGTTTCCTAATAAGATGTAATAACAAAGAATGTAAGAGATTTTGGCAAAAGAATTTGCTTAGTGTATGCTGTTTTATGATTAAAGGTGGCACCTGGGTTTTCAGGTAAAGTGCTTGAAGAATTTAGATAATAAAATGCTGTGTTTTATGCACTTTTGCCTCCTAAAAAGTGGCATATACTTGTTAGAAATAGAATAGAAATCTTAAACAACTACAAATTTGCTTTGGCCCAGTGAACTCTGGGGAAAAAATATGGAGATTCTGTCGCCCTTTATTACGTATCATTGCTCACTCAGGTGAGCAGACTCAAACATTGCACTTTTGGCATTTCATTAACCAACATTGCTATCTGTAGAAAATGCAACTATATACATAATAAAACAGCCATATCAGAATTTGCTAAGGTCTATTAACACCTTATCAGGACTTTGGAAGGCTCAGCACATGTGCACCCTTCATTTGCATTACCTAACTTCATGAAATTTGAAAACAGCCTAAGCTAAGATGTTCTCCATGGCTCATTAGCTTCTCAGAGCTTTGACAGAGGGGCATTGGTCAGATAAATCAATGATGTGTAACATAAAAAAATGTTGAGATTTAATTTATAATTATATAACTACATTCAGGGCTGGATGCAAAAGCAGTTTCATGGCTGCAGAGGCAATCTATGTTTACAGAATTATCCCCGGGTAAGGGCAATTACTGCGTGGAGGCTAAAGGACTATATTATTTCCAGTGAAGTCAAACTATGAAGAAAAAAAATGCCATGTATTACTTTGTAATAATTACTGAGACTGAATGGTATGTTAACCACTGTTTGAAACCTGGTTCTTAAAAGAATATAGCAAATATAGCTTGGTGTAACTGAAAACAGTTACGGTGGTAACAGGTAAAATACCATGTAATTTATGACAATTTCTGTTGGTAGAAGAATTGTGGTAGATACAGAAAAAAGACCAAACGAGTTAAGGCCATGAGATAGCATTGTCTTACATTACGTTCTTGAGCTATTCTAGATGAGAGTATTTCTAACGGAAATACCAACATCCCAGAAAGTGCGCATGGCCTTTGGGTATCACAGGCTGTGAATTTTTACCTACTTGCATTTGGGGTGAGTGGGAATATTAGATTTGGGTTTGGATCTGTTGTAACGGGTTCTAATTCTAATGTTTTGCTTTCCGATTAAATCCCAACCCAGACTGGCCTGCTTTCTCATGCTGACATACCTACATTTCTGGAAAATTTAATTTCTTTATTGCATTTGAGTCATTTTGGACATATCATCTAGTCAACTTCTCTACCTTGACCTGGCAGCAACCCATGGTGTGTGCCTACTGTAGAGTGGAAGGCACTGTAGATGGCCCCGTGTAGCTTGTTGGGACAGTTTTGGGCTGGAAGCATTGCAATTGCACCCTCCAGGTGGGATTATTCTTGTGTTACTGAGCTGGGGTCTCTCTGACTGCACTAGCTTGGAGATCACTGCTGTGCTGTTCAGTGTGTAGCATGAGCTTGCCCTTGATTCCCTTTTTGCAAGGTTGGATTCTCACTCCGTGGTGAAACACATCACAGAAACTTCTCAATGATTTTCATCTATTACAAAAAATCAATTCAATCAATTTTCCCTAATACAAGGGTTCCTCACTTTAATTGTTCCTTCTAATGCCTGCCCTTATCTAGCAGTCAATGGCCAAAACTGCTGGCAGTTTTAGTATTACAGAGTGCCTCCTCCTTCCCACCCCGGCCACTGCTGGCTTCTCTGCAATCTAAGTTCAGCTGTCTTTGGAAAATGGATCAGTCAATACTTCCCAGAAATGAGGATCAGTTCAATGCTGATTTTGTCGTACAGGGTTCATTATTCAGGACAGTGGGGTACCATTCTGCGTGCTGTGGCTAGCTGATGCCCGGTGCTGTCCCAACCCATAGCTGCCCAAATCCAAAGAAACCAACTTGCAGCTTCTTTGATTTCCTTAATTTTGTACTGTTTTTCAATGCAAATTACCCATTCTTCAGGGGTTTTTTATTTGGGTAATCACTTTCTCCATGTCCTAAGTACACATAGAGGAACAGCACTGTTTCATTCATGCTGCCATTGAATATCATCTGTAGATATTGTCCCATCTGCCCGCCCTTCTCTCCACAGGTGTTTTCTTCAGATATTTGTTAGTCTTTCATGGATTGCAGACATCCAACTTCTAATTTTGTCATCTAGCTCTCATCTTTCACACTCTGAAACTGCCCTTTATTTCTGTTACACAGCTACAGTAATTACATTAAATATTTTCAGGCCTACTTTAAGTTATGCCCTGTGCTCTTGGCCCTTTTTCAGGACACCCTTTTGTCTTCTGTGAAGTTTTCTCCTTTCCCACATCATTTCCCAGGAGTTAACTTTTCCTTCCTATCAGAAGACCTGAGGCTTTGGTTCAAGACATAGGGTGTATACTTTACATGTGAACTCGTCTTCTGGTGTATATTCCCAGGACACCTTTTTAGTATCTATAGAGTGTTTTCCTCTGGAAGTCTGATTTTGAGCAATAGGAGATTTTTGTTTACGTTTTTACCTCTTTGCTCTTACCTTTGACTATGACTCTTATATGTGCTTATAACATGATTTTGCCTCATCACTCCAAGGCAGATGCTGGGCCGGTGTTCCTTGTAATATCTTAATGTTACCCTATGACATTAGCTAGATCCTCTAAGAACTGCCACTGAGATTTTTTGGAGGCTTGACAATAGCTTCAGCTGTGTATTAAGCCTGAAACTAAGAACAGACATTAACCTTATTTGAATGCAGTGCTGACAGCTTAGCATGTCTGTGGACAGTCTTGAGAGAGGAATATCAATACAAATGATTTTGTATTATCAAACCAGTGGGCAGGGATTAAGTCAGTAATACTGAAGTATTGATATTAACTACAATCATTGATAGTCAGATTATAATTGCTCTCTGCCTTCCAGTCTTGTAGCTTTTTATTTCAAAATATGATAGTTTTCCCAAATCACGTTTTGAGAGTGTAGTGAAATTATATTAAATTTAATAAAGTGCATTGAGTTTGCAGGAGCAAATACAGTCCAGCCTCAGTAGGTCTGCACAGCTCCATGGCTACCACTGTGCTGGGTGACACAGAACACATTTGGTGCTTCACAGAGCACCTGATGGAGAAAGAGGAGCCAGAGCAGAAGCAGACACCTTTGTCGGTATCTTAAAATATAATAGATTTAATATTTTTTCAAATATTTTGCTTCACATCTGATTACCTAATTAGGTAACCCAAATTCCATGTATGCTTTTTCCTTGTAATCTCTGGCCCTTTATTACTGTATTGAGAGTCTCTTGATCTTCTTTTGCCGGCATGTAATGATTTTATTGACTTAGCTGTTCAGCCTGTCACCCACCATAAACCCAAAGTTCTTTTCCGGAGAGGTACTACATGGCCAGTCCTGGCCTCTACCATTATATGAAGAACTTTCCACTTTCCTTTTACCTTTACTCCTTTTACTTTGGTGCCGCCTCCAAATCTGCTGAAGGTGCTACTGTGTCTGCATTCAGGTTGATGATGAAGATAATGAAATAAGAGTTCTGGCACCAGCCTTTAGAATACTTTGCCTACTACAAGCCATAGTCAACAACCAGTGGTGAACTGTAGATTGCTGCCCTCTGAACCTAGAGGTTCAGCACATTTCCAGTCCATCACACTTGCCTCTGCATTCAGGCCATGCTTCTCCACCTGCCGGATGAGCCTGCTGTGTGAGATAGTCCCAGAGAACTGGTGGAGATAAGAGTTTCAGATCTTGTAAATTCTGCTGGTTTAGTATATGTTTAGTTTCAAAATGGGTCAAACCTCAAATTTTTAAAGACATTTCAGAACATCAGAGTCCCATTGCAGAAATACTGATTCTTCATGAAATTGAAATATTATAATGAAATACAATATGAAAAACATATCTTCCTGATATTTTAGATTAATAGTCTGACTGATGTGAGAAAGTGTGAGGCAAAGGAACCTGCTAGTTTTTAAGTAATCATTAAAGTTGAACAATTTTACTACAGTAGCATCTTCTGATGGAAAATAACTTCAGTAAGGACTGACCAGTTTAATACATGTATAATCCAATGCAGCTAAATGTATATATTTTCCTCTATGAGTTAATACTTTTAGTCTGAAGTTTTATTCAAGGAATTGCATAATTTCATGCTTTAAAAAAAATTTTAACTATCTTTTCAAAATGCTCTGTCAATCAGAAAATGTTGTCTGTTGAAATGATTGCGGAAGAAAAATCTACATTACTTCTCCAGCACTAGAGGAATCTGAACTAAAGAAATGAAATTAACTTGTATTGTTTAGATTGAATTTTACTAATCAGAAGTCTGGTATAACATACACAGTTTGAATAATAACTTCTATTTAGGTAACACTTATACAAGGCTTCAAGCATGTTTGACAGGCTTGACTGAACAAAAGTAAATCAAAAGGACACATCAACTTAATCACCATTTAAATAATGGAACAACTTGTTTTGGAGTTTGCTAGGGATGGAATGGCTTCAACTTGTGGAAATTGGTAGACATTTCTTTGTGATAGCTGGAGGAGACTAGCTTTGTTGAGTAGTTTGTGATGAACTCTCAACAGATCTGACATGTGGCATCAGCATTGTGTCACAGGGAAGACAAAACTTACAGTCTGCCACCAAATATCCCAAAAGTTGTGTTCATTCCATCATACTTGTATAGTATAATGAAAGTGATTTCAACCGGACTGTGCAGCTGAGAATATGACCTCTCTCCTTATGGATTGCTTTGTTCATCGTTCTATAACTTTTTGGGAATTACTGGGTTTGGGCATTTGGTGCATTCTATTTTTCACTCTCCCATTGCTGTTAAGTTAATGTAAAATAATTTTGACAGAAAAAGAATGGAGGAAAATTACGCTGTTCTTCCATTCCCTCTTCTCCTTTCATCTGAAGTAAAAGTAAGTTTTTTCCGTGTTTTGATGACTGTGACTGAGTGAGTTTTCTGCAAACTTTTAAAACAAATTTTACCTGTAAGCAACCTAAGTAACCAAGCAAAAAGATATACAACAAAAATTCTATCTGAGGGGAATAAAATACTATAATAAGCTTTCAGACTTAGGCGTTTCTGAAGAAAATTACTTTCCAACAATTAGTCTAATAATATGATTAACTTTGAGAAGTTCAGTAAAATTAGAAGGTTTTGGCTGGGTATTTTGGGTTTTCTTTAATATGGCTACTTAACACTTGATCTCTAAAATAACCTTTTGCTTGTTACTGCTTTTTAAAATTTGTGTCTATATTTCTTTTACAAAAAAAAAAATAAAAGAGGATTTAGCTTGTTAGTAATCCAAATTCAGGTGTTCATCGTGTGCATTTAGCACTATTCAGAAAATGTAAAAGGGCTGGCATCTTGCTGAAGATAGTTTAGAAAAAAATACAGAGGTGGGAAGATTCTGTGAGTGCTTTCCTCTGCCTTCTCCCATACTGAGTTTAAGTACTTTCAAAGACGTGCTTCTCTGTTGTGCCTTCATCCACTTCTGCATGGTCTTTAAAAATGCTGAGTGAGTAGTTGAATATAGTGCTGACTTTCACAAATAATGATTGATCCAACCTTCCTTTTTGTAACTCTTAAGTGGTGGCATTACATAATCTTTAACATATTACTTATGTAAACTTATGGTGCCAAAGGCAGCGTATAACAAGTTGATGGTTAAAGGGACTATCTGCTTAGAGCACTAATGGTTATTTAAAAAGTAAATATTTTCTATGTGCAATAATTCTACATTAATATAGAAGACATCCCTTTTCCTTGCTACATTGAGTGTTTACATAGGGTTTGTAGAATTGTTTGTATTCACTTACGTATAGTGCAGACTGTTGAATTTGAATTTGAAATGCAATTTAGACTTTTTTGCCCTGAGACCTACCACAGCCTTTGTGTTTGGTAGATAGAAGAAAGAGTAATAGGGAGAGCTTTTGAAGAGTGTGAGCTAGCAGACTATAAAATAAATAGTGAAGTCTATTAGGCTGAAAAATAAATTATGAAAGTCATGCCAGCAAGACTGGAAAATTCTGTAGTCACTGGCAAAGGGAGAATTAAGAAACCTACACAATCTTTTCTATGTAATTTTCACATTTTTTTTTAAAGTTTGACTGAAGATTGGGAGGGTTGGTATGAGGTGACTGAAAAAATTTAAATGACAACAATTTTTAATTAATGTGGGTTAGTTAATTTATTAATTGTAATTTACTTTGTAACAATAGAAATGTTGGAAAATTGATGAGAATAAGAATGGGATTTAGAAAGGTAATGAAACCGTTCACTAAGAGTCTTAATTAACCACCAGACTGTATGCACTGCCCTTTAGTAGCAAGTCTTTTTAACTTCATTCTTCAAAAGAAGTAATTGCGCCGTTTCTCAGGGCTGCTGCAATACTGTAGCAAAGGGCCAAAATCATTAATCATCATAATGCAGCATAAGTGATTTCAAGCTTGTGTTTTTATGATCTGTACTTAGCTCACCTTCCACTTCACTTATTCCTGTATGTTTGTATATTAATGTATCTGCACATTGATTTAGATTTGCTGACTTTAATGTGTCTAGGTACAGTGATGGCAGTTATCCATTTTCTAGAGCTCTGTACATTTCAGTGTGTTTATTTGCACCCAGGAAATTCTTTATTTGATAAATCAATTTTGGATGTTTCTGCTCCAATAGAAAATGTTCCTGTGTATTTCACAAAGATAAATTGGAGTTGGGAATAAATAGCTGCAGTCATTGACTTGTTCTGAAGTTGAAAGAGTTGGATTCCAAATCTAAGTTAATATGACTGTAGATTATCCGAACGGTGGCTGATAGTACAGCCAGAGAATTACGCATAGCTCTAATCTTTAGTCCAAATTTAGGAACATTTGTGGCTAATTTGTTTCCAGACAAATATTTGCATTGCATTTCCAGAAACAGAAAATGAAGTTCCAAATACCCAAAAAGAAACTTGTGTAAAGACAGAAGACTTTCTTTACAAAAATGTGTTTATAATTATTCATACCTAAAACTGTATTAAAAAAAGTTAAATAAGCAGCCTGTTGGATTTTCAATTTAAGCACATGAGTAAATGCAATCTGAGTGTTGTACAGATTTCCTCCCTGCAACGTGAATACAAAAGCCTGAAATGAAGATGCAATGTATATTTACCATTATGGCTTTCTCTGTTGTCTTCTTTTCTTCCTTCACGTTTGCTGCTTAACTTTCAATGTTCAATTGCTGTAATAAAATTATTACAGCACTTCACTAAGTGCTGCTAAAAGGAAAAAAAAAATTAAAGAGCCAAAAAAAATTTGCTATAAAAATGAATTAATGAATAATCAAATAGATAATGGCATGGTTTTGTGTGAACACTATTTATCAGTGCATAAGTGTGGAACAGAACTTGCAAAATTGCAGTACAGTATTTTGTATGTATTTATAAATAAGTGTGAATAAGAATATTCTGTGCAACTGCTCAAAGAAATGCAGAGATTATATTATTTCTTTGTATAATTTTTATCCTCATGGATAGCTAGTGAATCTAAGCAGATAGTAATCTCTGGTTAAGGAAGCATTATCTCTCTTTTACAAAGGGAATTGAAGCAGAAATTAAATCTTTTGCCCAGTGTTTTATATGGATTCTGTTGTACTGATAGAATTAAGTAAATTCATTACTGTCTTTTGATGTAAAAAATGGATTTCACTCTTCAAGGCTGAATACAAAAGCATTTTTATCTCTTTATATACTTGAACTATATCTGTGCTGGTGAATTGATCTTTAATAGTGCAAGCTTTTTTTTCCCCCAGCTAGCTTTGTTTTATTACCTCATTTTGTTGCATATACAAAAGTATTTTGTGCCAGGATCTTAATGTAATGTTTAAATGTAAGTGCATGTAGAGTTGTGTTAAGGTCAGAGAGCTATTCCCATAGGATGAAAACAAGCAAAGGAGAAATTAAACTGTGTGGCAAAAAAACTTTATGGCAGAGATATATTAGGTTGTGAAACAGTCATTTTAGGGAAATATTAGAAACCCATTCATTTGAGACTTTTATAACTAGAATTGACAAAACACTAGAAAATGGTCTGTAAAGTTGTGCAGTGCACAGCTATATGAAATAGGATAATGGAGCTTTTCAGTATTGAAATTCAATGATTTTGAGATAGTGAGCTAAATCACATATACCTCAGTCTTCCATGTGTTATCAACACATATCTAAAAATTGACCTATATAGACACTGAATATCTAACTTGCTTTTCTTGTTCTCCCTTGATTGATAGCTTTAAAGAAATAGTTTGGGTAATGGTAACCTACTCCATTTCCAACAAATGTCATGTGCTACTCATGTGATGGTGCATTAAAAAAAGATTTGCAAAAAGTATCCTTGAAGCAGTCACAGTATTGATAGACTTCAGGGTTTTATTGTCCTTTTTTTGTTTGTATTTTTACTTTTTACAGTACCGTTAAACTGCCTGTTGCAGTTTTCTTTGCTTGAAGTCTGGTTTTATGTCCAAGTATGAAAACCTCTTCATTTTCTGTTCATTTCTGGAATGCCTCAAATTTAATGAACTACAAAGCTTTGTAGTCATATTTCCTTTATAACATCCTGTTACACCATTAGATTTTTGACATTCCCTAATAATCTTTTGTCAGCAGAATTTCCTGTAGCTATTTCATCTATAGAGAGACATAAGATCACGGCCATTGATAAAAAATAAATGCTTAGTCATGCGGTGACTTTTAAAAGTTATTCAGATTATTTCTGTTGTATTTGTGTTTTGTTTTGTTTTTTAATTTTGTTTGTTTGTGCTTTTTTTTTT
>KZ506020.1:301795-324664 GCA_002844005.1 Limosa lapponica baueri
AGTGGAATTAATATGGTCACATTTAAGTGAAATCACTGTTTTGATTTTAGATCTGTCTTAGGCTGCAAATGAAAAAAACTCCAAGTTGAAAAACACTCATGTTGAAGTCAAAGAAAAGGGGGAATGCTGTCAATAATGAGAAAAGAAGTCCGGATGGGGAGGGTGATGACTTGCACCAACTGGATTTTAAAATGTATGGGAGAAGGAGAATCTTTCATTTTGTGGTCTCATTTGGTCCCAGATCAATAAAGTTGTGGTTGCAGTGCTTGTGTTCACATGGTAGCGATTTAAACGAACAAGAAAACCAAAATGAAAACAATCATATTGAAGCATGTAAGTGTTCCCCCTCACATCTGTAACGGTTTTTGTAGAGGTAACTCCCACCTACAAACAGATACCGTTGGAAAAATCCTCTTTATCTGGGTACTCTCCAGGGAAATACTTGTGGGGAGCAGCTTCTGTGGACCCACTTTCTCTGGCAATGGTAGAGCTGAATGCTGAGATTACTTAAGTTGACTATAGCACTTCAACATCCCATTCATTTTGATAAAACTGTTTGAGTTACTTGGGCAGCTTTGACATCCTCCACTAAAAAAGTTCAGAATATCAAGTCTTCTGTTCTCTCAGCTCCTGTACAGTTAAAACCCAGACAGCAAGCAGCATCATGGCACCCACAGAGAGATATCTCATTTCTGGTTCCAGATGCTTCCCAGTCTAGTCCTTAAGCATATACCAGAGATGTATCTCAGACTGGCTTGGACTATCCTGGATCAATCCTCAGATGTGGACACCAGGAGACCCGTATGTCTTTTTCCTTCCCCACCCACCCCCAGTCAGATCCTACCCATTTTTCAGATTTGCGTGATGGCAGGGAGTTTTGAGCAGTTGGCTGAGGCAGAGAGAGCAAGCTGGTCACTGGCTTCGAGCTGTTAATGTGTCTGTGCTTCACAACCACCATGGTATGCCAGGGATGAGGCCAGGCATGTCCTACTTTGAAGACCCTTTGCAGGAGGGACAGTGAGGAAGTGGTGGGGTCTGCAATGTGGATGGCAGTAGGCCTGGGTAGGCCTCAGAGGGAGCAGTCTAATGGGGTAGTTTCTAGGTGACTGAGAGGCTGAGAAGATCATAACTTCACCTATTATTTTTTTCTAAAAATTCAAGGCTTAGAATCATGCTATAAATGATGAATTATTATGGTAGTCTGGAGATTCTTAGGATAAGAGCGACTCTTGAAACACATTATTTTTCCCAGAGCTGCATGTTTTCTTACAATCAACCTGCTGATTGGAGAGACATACCTATCACCACGTATTTGTGTCAGAAGCTGAAAGAGAAGTATCTTTTGGCAAAGTTATAAATGGAAAACAAGAATAAAATGATTATTTTCCAGGGATGCAAAACTGGAGAGTAAATCTTTCATTTCAGTATGTGTGGCAGATAGATTAAAAATATTCATGTCTTGAACTCAGGTACTCATCAGTAAGAAATGTCTTTTTTAGTTGCTCAGTTCTTACTGTAAATTATAGACTCAGATTCTGTGATATATTTCAACAAATGGTTTAGTTACATATGTTTTCACTTTGTGCAGTATGTGTTGTTAATTGACTATTGCCTCAAAACCTTGATTGATTCTCCTTACTCTTTAACTTAAAACCATTTTAATGAGTATTGTATTACATATGTTTTTTTTAAAAAATAACTAAGGTAACACAGGTCCAGTGAAAAAATCTATCTAATTATTGCATGGTAGGAAAAAGGGGAGTGTGGTCAAAGGACTTAAGAAGTTACAGATCTACGGTGTATTTCTGTATAGGAAGCAGAAACTCCTGAGGGCACCTGGTTTCTGTGAGTGGATTTCAAGAGGAGAAGGTCATTGGTCCTGCTCAGACATATATTTGCTAACAGGGAGGTTTGTGTAGATGAAAGCTCTGGGGTTGCTGATGTACCCGGGAGTTGAGAAAAATGGGCTTGATAATTCGGGGGGTGAGGGGAAACCCTGATGAATAGAGTTGGGGATATTTCTATGACATTAAGATAAATATAAGATGTCTTTCTGTTTTGAAATGTTTCTTCATATTTCTCTGAAGTTACTGCTACCAAGACCACCTTTTTCTTGCTCAAGTTCATTTGTTGAATAAAATTCTGTTATTTAACAGCTCTGTGCTAGGCAACTTTTATTAGGGATTATCAAGTGAGGTTCAGCTTTTAAGAGAAAGACTGATTTACCCCTTTCTTTTTAGAAATCCTGTAGTTTGATGGCAATGTTAACTTTTCATTGTGCATGTTGTTTTCTGGTACATCTTCATTCTTAACTCTAGGAGAATGAATGCATAAATAAAAATCCACTGTTCCTCTGCTGCTCTGCTGCCATTTAAATCCCTATTTATCTCACTCTAGGATGCCAGAGAGGAAATTTAGTGTTGACTATTGGTTCAATAAATGTCAGGGAGGGCAGGCAGTTTATATCCTCTTTTGCAATAAACATTTAGCTCTCCTGACAAAGACAGCATGAGAATGTCGGGAGGGAAAAGCTGGTCTAGTGGCCGCTGCTTCTTTCAGCAGCTGCAAATGCAGAGTGGTAATGGTGACAATGCACACAGAGCTGAATCTCCAGAAGTGGTTGATGCACTGTCAGAGATTCCAGTGCTTTTCTGATAAAAGTAAGTGTTCCTTGCTTAGGAAGTTGAACTACGTGAGACTTGGTCTTGCAAAATGTCAGTGAAATTTTCCTCTTCTCTGTAATTATTGCGTAGGTTTAAAATTTTCATGAACGTGGTCTCTTTGCACGTATTATTTTTTGTATGCTTTGTTTGCATTACAATAGACGACAATTACATCTCTTACCCATCAGGTTAATGAATGGCATGAGACTTACTGGGCTAAACTTGCTTGTGTTACAATCCAGGGTATGTTTTAGTTAGGAAAAGGCAGAAGTGCGTATTTGGAATACAACATCATGCAAGTTATCTACGTGTTGTTACTGTGTCAGGTGAGTTAAGATGACACGTTAAAGAACTTACTATGCAATTAGTTGTTTTATGCATATATAATATATGTCCTGTGCATTTTACAGTGAGGAAATTAAGGCTCAAATGGGAATGAAGGAATTTTTTGAAAATGAAATGTTTATCAGTTAGAGGTACTGAAGTTAAATCTCTTGAGCACCAGGTAATTGCTATACCTATCAAGATGGTTCTTCACTGCTGCATTCACCAGGAGACTTTGGAGTAACTAAGCTCGGTTTCCAAGGGAGCTTCACTAAGGTGATGAAGTGGTGCTATGAACAGTCATAAAGTCAACTGAACAAAATTAGGAAGTTAAGTCAGTATGTTTGTAGCCCTTCCTTGATACACTGGACAAAGTGTGAGATGCAGTATTCTAGAATTGCTTATTTGGTATAAAATGCATAATGGTTTGCAAAGGCTTACAGCATTAAATGTGTCATATATTGAAAAAGGTAAGTTCTGTGATAGTTGGAATAATGTAGCAGTAATAAGTTTGTAACGTTTTTTAGAAAAAACTATTAGGTCACATAATAAATATAAAATACATAATATAATATATACGTATGCATTTTATAAGCTCGGTATGTACATAATTTCCTATACATACATATCATATAGTGATACATTATTTTTTCTTCTTTGCCAATACCAGAGATCCTTACCAATGAGCTTTTCAAATACATGTAATTAAAAATTCTCCTCAGCCTTCAAATCTAATATTTCTCATCTTCACATATCCCCATGACTCTGATATATTTAAGAGTCTCTCCATTTCTTTCTGAGCTTTTCTTATTACCTTTCTGCTTTTGCTTTAAACTGGTGTTTAAAAACAGGAGGTAAAAACCTCAAACTGAAGCCTGTAATTTGAATAAAGAATAGAATTAGAATTACACTTTAGAGATAGACTTTCATCCCTAAGTGTGGTGAGTCCTTTATGCTATAAAGCTCTTCTGTTTGAAAGTGTGTTTCAGCTACTTGTGAATCAAACTAAAACTGCCTTAGCCAAGTAAGAATTTCAGGCCTTTTGTCCTTGATAAAATGCACAAATGTAAGCAGATGGCTAACATGACTAAAACTGTTGACAAAACATATCCTTCAGCCTAGGAGAAGAAGAGCAGAGAAAAGTTACAAAAGCTGTCTCTTTAAACTTCTCCCAGGCACTGCACTTCAGGCAGGATGAAATCCCCAACCATAAGTTTATTTTTTTGACCTTAGTGAATGCCAAGGCACTGGAGAGCTGAGGACTGGAGTGTGTAGGGCCGGTATGTCTCAACAAGCTTGTGTCTGTATTTCAAAAGGAAAAAAAGTACTGAGACCAACTGGCTAGACAGATAACTGTCCAGCGGGAAGGGATCTGATGCTTGTAGTGTGTCACAAGCTGAAACGTGCAATTGCAAGAGCAGCAAGTGTTGTGCTGGGAATTACAAACAGCAGTGTCACTTGCAAGAAGACTTGGTGAGCAACTGCTCTGTGCTGCTCAGCACTGGTGACACCTCAGCAAAGGTACTAGGGAAAGGGGAGAGGAATAGTGTGACTATGCACTGACACTAAGCCATGCATGGCCAAGACACTGGCTGGAAAGTCCTTCTTGGACTGTTTTAAGCAGGGTCTGATGGTGAGTGCCAGGCAGACTCTGGACCTGGGTTTAGGTAAGGCACAGGAATGACATATCAAAATTGTCCTGAAGAGACGCAGAATTTCCAAGCACGGGGAAGCACGAGGGTTGCAGAGTGTGGCTGTTGAGCACCCCGGGCTGCCGCACCGAGTCAGGCAGCAGCAGGACTGTGCCTGCAGACTGTGGTGGCTGTCCTCTGTCTCTGCTGTGCTCTGTATTCATCAGGTGTTCTTGAACCAGCCCCAAGCTTTCAGTCAACAGCGGCTATATTCTAGAAGTAACGATCCTGTTAAATAACTGTCATGCGAGCGTGTCATTCAGGCTGTCAAGAACACGGAGGCCAAGCAGGATTGTTTCTTCTCCCCTTCCTCTTTCCCAATTAAAAAGCTTGTTACATCTTTCAGATAGTTTAATCATTGAAATTTGTGGCCGTGAATCTTGACGATATGCAAATCAGGGATGCCATCTGTTGATCAGTGCTACAAACTCCCCAGGCTCAGCTCTGCGTGGAAAGCTGGCGCTAGGTGTGCTTGCTTTATTTCCCTTGCACATGTGCATAGTCACAGAGGGAATCTGATTCAGAGACTTGGAATGAGATGTCCTCTCTTCACCCTCACAATGAGTTTATTTCAAGCAGCAGAAGGACAAGTTTCCTTACAGACACTCACTTTACCGTAGTCCAAAGAAAAATAGACATGTGAAATTACTGTCCATTCCTCATTCCTGTAACTAGCTCAGCTGCAGGTGCTCTCTCTGACTGTTCAGACAGGGCTCTGGTAGAGCACACCAGGCTGTTTCCCCTGCTCCTGTCCAGCCCAGTGCATAGGTATCCTTGCAAAGGGAGGTAGACACCTTAATTAAAAATTTAACATCTGCTATACTGAGTCAGAGCAGTGGCCTGTCTAAGCTTCTGTGTAAAAGCGGCCAGTAATAGGTGCTTAACAACAAAGGCAGTGGGCATGGGAAGAGGTGCACTCTTGGCATCTTGTGTTTCACAGTTTCAATACTCCTGGAGCCAGGAGCTGCATGAGAGGTGGAGGTAACCTTTGTGAACGTGCCGCCTCCTTTCCTGAAGGCAGATCTTTTGATTTCTACTCGTTCTTTGGAGGTGAGTTACATACTTTAATGTCCTTTGTGTGAAGAAGTGCTTTTTTTAAGCTACAATCTGATAGTATCATTTGGCTCTGTCTAGTTCTTGAATTGTGAATAATCATTTCCTATTCACCTTTTCTAGGCTATTTAAATTTTTAGAGCTACTATTCCACATCCCCTCAGTCATATCTATTTCCAGCTGAAAAGCTGTAGTCTATTTAGTCTCTTCTCATGTGGAGGAGTCATTTGACTGACATGGCCAACTTGTTTCAACTTCCTTCACTGAAAAACCATTGTACTAGAACCATTTTAGGTCATTAGGGAACTAAGGAAGAGTCATGTTTTATTTGAAATTACTTACAATATTGTACTGTACTACCAAAAATGTGGCAAAAATGTTATAAAATCCTGAAATGCTGCTTTCCACTGGCCTCGCCCCTCCCAAAAAACCCAAACCCAAAGAAAGACTTCTGTATAGCAATTCAAAAGGAAGTTTTATGTATAGTAATTCACTGTAAGGATGTCTGTTCCATCAGTGCTGTTCCTTCCAGGACAGATTAATTTAACACGTATTGACATTTAGCAGAAGTTGTTGCTGCAGGTTGAAGGAGAATAGAACACCCCAATTTCATAATAAATTGTTTATGGCTGAAGCAAGGTTAATGTCTTCTATAATCTACACGAATAGGACCACTAAAACATCAATTACCTATCACGTGGTGTTAAGATAATTGATGTTTTAGTGGTCCTATTCTGGTCCAATCCCAGTCAACAGGGTTGAATTTGAAGTAGCTCTGAACTTGAAAGCTGTATAAGCTTTCTCATGGCACTGGCACACTGGTACATTGACTGCCTTTTATTTTGGGTTTTATTTGCTATTTTGATGTTTAAAAAAGGTTTTTTACTCTTGCTTGAATAATAAGATTATTACAGTCTGTGTTTTCTTTTAAGTGCATTTATCAGTGCACAAAGGGCTACTTTAGATTCTTAACTTTTTTAAAAACTTTAATATATATTTCTTATTTTAATACTTGGACTCCTCACCACCATTCGTTCATATCTTGGGAGCAGCAACACAGTTGTCATATGTCGAGCTTATAGGGGCTCTTGGGATTTATTGTATGAGTCTTCTCAGAAAAGACCTTTCAGGTAGATTCGTTTCTGCTCTGCCTTTACTGTCTACACTGGGGAGTTTTTTGTCTGACTTTTAAAAACTAATAATCTCATTACTCCTGTTTCCTGCATTGTCTTCCGGTATTAAACTGAAGAAAAGGAAACCCAGATGTACTGGTTTTCCTGAGCTATAGAGCCACCCCTACCCCTCTTTCTTTCTGTTAAAATGGCCTCTTACTAGGTATGGCTCAAGTTTCTACCATGCTCTGCTACAGCTAATCAGCACTGCAGAAGTTTGTTCCTTGTGTCTACAGTGGAATTTTTTTTGAAGCTTTCAGAGCTACAAAACTGCTGTGTGCACTAGCATGCATTTTTTATTTGGTGTGCTCTCTTTTGTGACCTCCCTGACAATTTGTTTCTCTTGTGCATGCATGAGACCGGTGAGATGCCATGTCAAATAGTTTTCTACCTGGACTGAGAACTGAGCAGAAGGAATTTAATTTATTAAATAGCAACCTTTGGTTTTTTAGAAGCTGGATTTTCACAGCATCCCACATGGGAAAAGGTTCTTAGACCTACATTTATTACAGTAGACAGAGGGCCCAAAGTGTAGATTCTGTTGATGAAAGATGGGGGATTAGTTCTATGAAGACTAGAGTTGTCCTTTGTTACTGTTTTTCAGTTAAATAAATACAGTTCTGTTACAGTGTAGACTATGACCAACTATAATATAATTTAAATTGCTCATTGGAAAAACACTAAATTGAACACAGTTTCTGATTAATAATGTTTATAATCTGGTCTCACATAGCTTCTAAGTGTCTTGTAAAATAGGGTTTCTGTGTCCAATGGCTGTTATTCGTGTTCCTGAAGCTGAAATTCTACTGATATTAAATGCATATGGTTAATAGTGGCTTATAAAGATGTCAGAATCCTGGCATCAAAAGGACCAGCTCTATTTGAAATACGCTAAATGCTACTTAAGAGTTTATATAGCCTACTTTTTCTTTTCCTCCTATTTTAATAAATTGGCTTTTGCTAGACTATGTGAAAATTTAGACAAGGGAGTTCCTTGAATTCATTAACTTAAGAAAAAGTATTTTTTTTAAAGAATTAAAGTTAGTTTATGGAACAGAAGTCACCTGCAAAACAACAGATGCACAATGACAAAGCATCAGAGATTTTAGTGGTTTTTTATATGTACTGGGATAGTGAATCTCTCTAAGATATGTCCAGACTGAGACAGACGTTACAGCTATTTTGCTCTGAACATTGATACCAGAATGATTCTTTCCCCCTCAGCATACAATAAATAAACAGTAAATTCATGAAAGTGGGGTAAGGTGATGTAAAAGTTGGGCTCAATACACATCTTCAGCTTTCTCTGTTTGTCTGGATCTCTTTGGTTTGTTTTTCTTGGAGGAGTACCAACCAGTATTTTCCTTTGACTGAGCATTAAAGTCCATTGCTCTGGCATTGTTCCACTTTTAGACTTATACCTAAACTTAACTGCTTTGCCAAAGGTACTTTCATTCTGCCTCTTACGGATTGCTACTTATCTTTTATCAATTGACTTTTTCACTCCTAATTTGTAGCATGAATGATAGTGTGCCAGAATACTTCTGATACTGCAGTGATAGTCAGTTTAGTATTTAAGTCTGTATAATACAAAATAGACAAAGTTTATAGACTTTGATTATGCAAAATGTACACAGAATATTCAGCTAAGCACAATACCAGGTGCTTGAAGGAACTGTTTTTAATGACATAGAGGTAAGATATGGCCTGCTACCCTTACAGTGCTAAAGTGTAAGTAGGCTTTAGTTCATTCAATGTGACATCATTCCCTAGATAGTTGTATTTCTGTAAATGCAGAATATACTTTTTGCTAATAAAACTGGAGACAAAAATAATAACTAATAAAATGCGTCAGCATGTGGTCGATGGTGTATGCTTTGGGTAACTCAAAATTTTTGAAAAAACAAAGGTGAATAGAAATGTGCTGTGCTTTTTTTGTTTAATTTTAAATTGAAACAGTTTGTTTTAAAACAAATCAATATCCCTGAATTCTTTGCAATGCAGCACAACATTAGAGAAAACCAAACAGAACATAAACATGCCTAATGCGATTCATTTTCTTTGTCAGATCCAAGAGCAAGATACAAGGTAAACTAACAGTAGTTCATAGAATGGCATTTATTTCTTCACAGTGTGACTTTTAAATGTCACTATTCTTTTGTTGAAATCAAAGAATCAAATTTACTTTTTCATTATTATTTTTACATTAAGCTATGAGAATTTACTGCTTGTTTATTCTCTTGGTCCCCTCAGTTCCTAAGTCTCTGAATTATATTAGAGCTGTTCAGGTTGTAAAATGTTTCAAGCAGACACAGCTGTCTTTGTACAATGTATTTTCTGTATTTCTCCTTATTCTTGCTGTAATTACCAGGAAAATTTCCATGAAATGGGATTTTATTTTATAAGAATTTACCCACTTGTGCTACTAAATCCCATTATGGTGAGAGCATACGTGAGCATTGTCAAGGGGATAAGTAGCAAGAGGAGATGAAATCTTATGAAAAAAACATTCCATTTAAAATGAACTGAAATATGTCAGATTTGTACATTGTCTGCACAGATGAAACATTGTACCCTTACATCTAAAAAGTTTTCAGTTTCCTTCAGGAGTGTTCACAACAAGGAGCTTTTGTTCTCTTTTATTAATGCACTTTATGAGGAAACAAAATGTTCATAAAATAGTTATTGCAATATTAGAAAGAACCCATTAATTCTTATCTTTATTTGTTCAGTGTGTAATTTCAACAGAAAATTATTTTATTAAAATTGATATGAGCTCCAAGAGAGCATATTTCTACCTCACCTTACTTTTAAGTTTGCAAGTCATCATTCTATTGTGACTTTGTAGGATAAAAAATGGAAAAAAAACAAAGGGAAATTCGTTGGTTAAGTTACATGTGGAAATGTGTGAACTTTTTATGTCCCTTTGTGACTTGCATCTTTGTCTTTTAGCATTGTCCATAAAGAATTCTAAATTCTGTCAGTTGCATTTGTCCTTCTATACTGGACTACCACTGTGAGGATGTTCTTATGCTAACATAACACTGAGAGTTTTGGCTGATTGGTACTCTCTTGGTTAACTTGAAACCACATTGCTGCACCACGGCTATGAAGTCAGTCAATGCATAAGAACCATTTATATAGAGGCTCAGAATGTCTTTACATGCTTTTTAAAGAGTTGTCGGGACTTGAGAGAAAAATGACATTTGTATAACATTAGCACCTGCTTAGGCTTTGGGTACAGTGCAGAGTTTTAAAAGTGACTTAAGTAGTGATAGGGGATGTGTTGCTGTTGTTCACTTAAATAAAAGCTTGCAGCTCGTTAGAAATCAACAATGAGAGTATTTTAATGAGCCAGCATGTTGCTGCCTAGTATTAGTTCTACTTATTAGATTTAGTATTGTATTCTGCTTTTCCCTTCCTCGTTTTTACCTTCGTAAATCTTACTTTTAAGCATCCAAAAGTGTGTGGAAGTCTTTCTGGAAAGCTATAATGCAGTAGATGTAAACAAATGCAGAGGTTGGAGATTTTACTCTTTGATGTGTTGGCTATCTTATAATTAAGGTTGACTATTACAATTAATTACAGTGTTCCAATTAAGATCACTTGTTGCTATGGTTATCTCATTGCTCTAATCTGCTAGTATCCACTGCATTTCTTGTTGAAGGCTGTCAGCTGCCTTGCTTCATATTGCTCGGAGTGATTGAGAAGTCATCCTAGGGTGGTATTTTGCAAAAATCACTGTTACTTAAACAGGATGGGGTAAGTGTTACTTATACATTTAAAATAGGACATACTGCAGAGTGGAAGAGGCTTAGAAAGAAACAGCGTATTATGTATTACTGCTGAAGAATTCTATATCCTCTGCTTAAAGTACATGTCCATTAAAATAAGTCTGTGCACCCCCCTTGCCACAGGGTCTAAGTTCCTCACAACTTTTTATGTTCTTAAGTTCACTGCCTGACAAAGATACCTGCCCCTTCAACGAAGAAGTAGGGGACTGAGACAGTAAATGACTCAGGCGGAACGAATCACGTAGAGCGCATCTGTAGTTTATGGATTTGGGCTGCCTTTTCAATCCCAGACCAGCATTTCTTCCCAGCACAAAGAGGCTCGTGGTCACTATAAACAGGATTTTCACATGACTGCCATATGCTATGGAGTTCTTCCTGCACTGAAGTGCTTAGCATCTTCAGAACTGAGTACTTTTATAAAATCATTAATACATTCAGAGACTCTTACCGTGTTACTTATTTTCCATCTGAGAAGTGGTAGAGAGAAAAATTGCTATTTCTATTTTTAGAGTACTTTTAGTGAGCTTTACACTAAAAAGATCACCTATGTATTCCTGTGGTGCCTTGTGCCAGGGAATAGGGTCTCTAGGCACTACCATGAAAACAAATAGTATTTCCTAATTATATCAGAAACCAAGGATTGTTGGAGGTGGGGTATGACTCATAAGTCTCCAAAGTAAAGTAAATGTTATTTAACATTTACTTTGCAAAAGCACTTAGAAATGTTTATAAGATTGGGCTCTTCACCAGACTAGACAGTTTGTAGAATTTGAGTGAATGACTGTCTTATTTTCCTTTAATAAACTCAATGAAAGAAAAAAAAAAAATCAAAGCTGTCTATACCCTCTGCACAGTATAAGTCCATTTTATTTCTATTTATAAAGTACATATTTACAGCCTGTTTGTACCCATTTTCTTTCTTGAATATGTTTTAACTATAGTAGAGTGTTTTTCAGTTGTAGCCGTGATGATGTATGTGGTGCTGCTGACATGTTTGTCCATGCTCCAGATGCTGTGCGAGCAGGGGCATCAGCCAGGCAGCTTTTTAATAATCTCTCTTCTCATCTGCAGCTGCAATATTAGCAGATAGTGATTCCCATTCTAGCAGGAACTAGCTGGTTCTTCAATTTATTCTAAAACCGCTAGATCCCTGCAGTGCCATTTTTTTTCTCTTTGTATTTTTTAATTTGCTAGGCTTATGCTTGTTGTTTGTCTTTGTAATGTAATGGTGTTCAATCTGGACTCATGTCTCACTATCCTGAAGTTACTCTGAGTTGTTTAATCATAAAAGAATCTCAAATTAGTATGGGGTGTGTATGAAAGAATTAGTGGGTGGTGGTCTTGATTTTTATTCTCCAGAGATACAGTTGACACCAGTTTGTTGCATGATGCTGTTCCTGACAGCGTGGCTTTCTCAGCATCTCCATTTCAAATGCTGTTCTTTAGAGTCAAGTGTTAAAGTATCCTCTTTCTCAGATACACGTTTATCCTTGCCTCACGCTCTTTGCAGTCCAGAAAGGTGTGTGTAACAAGAAATATCCAGACTTCATGTTCATATAGGTAATGTGCAGATAAAAGAATTACTCTCATAAAAAACCCACTTCTTTTACTGTTTGTTTTTTTTTTTTTTCCCCTCTCTCTTCCCTGAAGAGAGAAATCAGAATTTCCTTCCTGTGACCTGGATCTGTTGATAGGGTGAAAGTTGTTTTTGTTTGATGGCATGATGTTTCTCACAGTGATGAGCAAGAAGTGAAGCATCTTCTGACAGGAGAGGAGATGCTTCTTTATGAGCAGCTTTATCACTATTGATAATGCAGTGCTGTAATCTCTACAGATTGAAAAAGAATAGATATTATTTATTTTTTGTTATTTGTCTGCTCTTATGGGACTCAGTAGTTATCACATTTGTGATCAGCATAAGTCACACCCTCACTGTGTAGTTAAGTTGAATTATATCTGTTGAGTGCAGTAGCAAAACGAAATGACTCTTGCCCTTCTAAGAGTGACTGCCTTTGTACTTGAAGAGTTACCTAATTTGGGCTGTGCTCTGTATGAATATTTGGCTGGAGCTAAAAGTCATATCCTGGAAAAGTGATATAAAGCAAATTCTGGTACTTAAGACTTTTCCCTACAAAAGGCTGGTGCTCTGTGTCCCCTCGTGAGAAATGGCTTCTGGCTACTTAGAACTCACATAAAGTGCTTCTCATAGGGTTCAGAGGAAACTAGGCAACTTGAAGTGTCTATTTGTTCTTATCACAAATAGGGCCTTACAGATCTTCATGAATCTTCTGCTTGCAACCAAAATCTCTTGGTGTGTGTATATGTGTGTCTTGGGGGAGAGGGGATTCTGCGTTCATATGTCTGTATTTGCCCATGCCTGCTAAGACAAGTAGTTCATCCCATACTGTGTGCAAAATAATGCACTTAGAAGTTTTCAGCAAAATATCTCAAAGCTTTGAATCTCAAAGATTTCAAGCATTAAAAAACTTTCAAGAGCAACCTACTGGGAAATAGCAGCACTGTGTGCAACACTAGAGACGGAGGACAATATTCTGATGTCAACTTTCATCAAGCTGTGTCATTAAATTAAGCCAAAACTCTTTGTCAGAGTCTATTTTTGAAGAATGTCATGCTGGAGAAATAATCAAACAAGTTGTTTTAACATTTGCTAAATAAAGCCACTTATTTAAAATTAGTTGTTAAGTTTTTAGAAAAATAATACTTTTACAAAGCTTAAGAAATGGGGGGAAAAAGTTGAAATTAAATTTTCATGTCTGATAGGAAAGTAACTTAATCAAGGCTCTAGGATATACATAGCATCCTTGTGATTTAAAAGTAATGCCTGAAACATATATTTTGCAAACAGATTATATAAATATAACGATAATGTATGAAACTGCACAATTTTTTTATAGTAAAAAAAATTAAAAATTGTCAGCTTCTGATCCTGTGGATGAGCAGAACTGAAAGAGAACGGCAAATTCAAGACTATGTAGTTTGATGCATGTGATACAAAGCAAAAAGCCCTCCTAACACACCCTCTTAAAAATTACTCAATGAATAATGCCAAATCCCTTCATTAATTTTACATTGGCTGCAGTAAAGTATTAAAGCATTAAGATGTATCCCTCAACTCTGTGAAGGGTAATTTTAGATAAATATAACTTTTTGAATTTTTGGTGGCAAATATGAGTAGTAAATTTTGCTGGCGCTTATATATCAGTAGGAATCTTTCCTTGCAAAAATTTGGTAAGGATTTTCGCAACCAATAGAGAGCCTCCAGCAGTAAAAGTAGTAATTTTTGAACTTCCAGTGTAGTAAAGCTTGGCTTCAAGTTAAAGAGCACATTTCCTTTTTCTGCTGGTACCCTGTATGACCTGTATAGGATGTTATCCCTTTAATATATACCTGATGTTTGTAAGTGTAAGAGAGCATCCCAGGACCCAAGAGAGTAGAAAGCATCTTTGTCTTTTATTATATCCCTATGCTTTTTCTTCTACTATCCTTATGCTTTTTCTTCTACTTGCTTTCTCTTACTTTTGACAGCTATTGTCTTTGCTATCGTATCTTTGAGCAAAGAAACCTGAACTACATTCAGAACCTCCTAAAAACTACTAGTCACTGTTTTCATGTTATGTGGATGCTTTTAGTCCACATAGACATGAAATGTAGCTCTGCCTGTTCTGAGATCACTAAAGCCTGGGCAGGAAAGGAAAAATTCAAATGTTGGTGAAGTGTTTGAGTTTCCTCTGTTATAGGAATGATGCTAGGAATCCATCACCTGAAGGACAAAATGTTATCAAAGTAAATAATTTTTGTAATGTACACTAAAAAGTCATAGCTTCAGCTTTAGTCATGAAGTTTTGTAATTTTTTTTGTATCACATTTTATTAGCAATAAAAGTGCTAAATTTTAATTTTAAATTTATATATGTTAATAGATACCACAAAATCCTTCTCTCCATCACTGACAAACAGGGCTTTTTGTTTATTGCTAGACAAAATGTTATATTTTCTGTTTTGAAGATCTACCTTTTAAAAGGTTTGGTTTCATTTCTTATGAGCTTGAGGCAGAATGTGTAGTAACTCTTGGGAAGGGAAACGTTTCACAGCAGCTTAAAGCCCCATTGGAAGAAACAAATGAAGAGATCTGGTCATTTTTGTAGTGCAGATGTTCTGAAGTTCTCAGGTTATAAACAAGGTGGTATGGATAGTGAAATTTGATCCCTGGAAATTATTAAAGCATGAACACTAGCGGAATATAAAGCAAACCTGTCAAACAGCAAATATTTACTTGCTGTTACTTTTTAACTGTTATTCCAGTGTTCTTAAATGAAACTGAGCAGGTGAGAACATCTTATGTGGAGTTTAAAAATTGTGCATTATATTATACTTCCATTAAGGAGTTGTATAGGAATAGAGATCTATAGCAGTAATAAGGAGAAAATTCTAGTAAGCTTTTCTCCAAAAGAAGCATTGACTTTTAATACAGAACCAACAGTAGTAAAACCTATTCTTTCCTCTCTCCAGGATCATTGATAATATATTATTACAGTTTTCAGTCATAAATATGGGTCAAAAGACCTGTATTTTTTTTCTCTTCCAATTTGTTTTTTTTTCCTCCTTGAAGTTCTTACAGCCTAATGAGGTATCAGCACTAGAAATTCAAATCTGACAAGAGATGCTAAATAGACAAACATGTAAACAACAAGGAAAAGATGAAAAAGAAGACATAAAAGAAAATGAACAGTAATTTGTGCCAAAGTTAATGACTGGAATACCAGTGCAAAAAGAACAAGAATACAGGGATGAAATCCTGATCCAGTTCAAGTTTTTTATGGAGGATTTACTGTCCCTCTTTATCCTGTTGTGGCCTGGCCAGGTGTTGCCATCTAGTTCTTACATTTTCAGTTATCATATTTTCAGTTTTCAGCCTCTTAAATGAGAATTTATATCGTTATGCAGTTTATGTTAAGTCCAAAAGTTTTGCTATAGAAGATTTCTATCAATTATCACCCACCCCAAAGTTTCAAGGGCTGTATATGAAACTCAATACAAGGTATTTTTCAAATGCTCTTCTCACAGTATCTCATTAAAGTGTATATTAAGCTTGAGATATCTATGATGCTGTGGTGTCACATCTGACTCTGTAAGCCTCCTACTCTCCCTCCAGTGAGACTGTCTGTGCTTTGGTGGAGTGATACAAGATGTGGCCAAACTCACTTGTTAAAGTGAGGTATATACAAGGTATTGAATAAAGATCAATTAAAAGCACTTTCAGAGACAAGACTACATGCTAATACACTCAGGAAAGTTACTTTAGTCATATTTTGATCAGTTACCTAAAAAATGACACGTCTATCAGAGGTTCTCAGCTGTGGCAAAAGACGTATAACTTCTAGTTTTTCTGGGGCTAAAAGGTTGTGCCAAAAATCCTTTAAGTTTACTGACAGAATTTCAACAAAAACCTCTTGGGAGTTACCAGAATCTATTCCAGTGTACTACAATGAAGAAATATAAAACATTTATGATTATGCCTCCCCTCTTTCCTAATGCAGTTAGTACTCCAATATTATACTGTGGCTGAGCTCAGTCCAAACAGAGATGGGAAAGGAATAGAAGGGATTTATCTCACTTTCCAAAGCCCTGTTGTAATCTGCTTGGTGGGCCTTTACAGTGATTTTAATTTATATGTTAGTTGTAGCTAAGTCAAAGACAGAACTACACTGAAGCACTACCTCCATCCATTTTCCAGTCTACCCCTCTGCATATAACACAAGCATTATTGGTCATTTCAGAATGAAACAGTATTTCAGAGGAAAGAAAATGTTTTGATGTTTTCTAAATGCAGTGTTTTGACTTCTTTCTTATTTGAAAACAACATTTTGTTACAAAACATGTAGCTGCTTTTCTTTTTTTTCATTTGACCTAAAACTGAATTTCTCATTATTTTTAAAAAGTTTTTTTCAGAAAAACTATTCTGAAGAAAAGACTGTTTCAATTAAGTTGAAACAGTGTTTTATGCATTTTTTTTAAACTTGTCTGCCAAACTGAGAAAAGCCATTATTAATTGAGCTCTAATCAAAAGTATTTAAACACAGGAAATTATAGCAGTGTATAATTTGCCTTGCAAGTACCTTTATAAAGAGTGTATGTTCATGTATAAAGAACAGATTTTTACATCAATCACAAAAATCATGTTTTTATGGAAGGACAAAGCATTTTAATATGGCATGTAAGGAAAAAATTTTATGTTCCTAATCATATTTAACACCATCCCCCTCTGCTTTCCTCAGCAAAATCTTTTCTGAAAGTAAAGGTGTTCTTTAACTTGTATAAAGTTAAAGAATTTAAATACTGTTAAATTATACTAGGAATAAACTGGGTAGCCTTTTTCTTTTACAATTATTCTTGAAATAGAAAAGAGTTTTACAAAAAAAAAGAAAACCAAACTGAGTTTTCATATGAAAGATTTATTGCTTGTAAAAATTTCCTATGTAACAGTGTCCTGGAGTGGAAGCATAAACATATTCGTGATGCATTAACCTGTATAGTTTTTTATTTTATGGACATATTACATGAAAAAAAAGGATTATATTAAAGATACATCACAAGTCATGGTCAAAGATGCTCTTTTTCTCAAAGTTGTAGCATATATAGCACATAGGTTATGAAATCCTCAAATATTTACTTCCTGGCTGGCAGAAAGAGATACTGTAAGCAAGCTGTTAATGGTATGAGAGAAATTGCACTGTCACATAGCATTTTTAATCCAGTTTTGCAAGGTGATATTTTCCTTTGAGGCTTACATTGGCATTGTATTATCAGGTAGACATTAAATGTTAATAACACCATTACCTATGCATATGATTCATTTTTATTTGTTATATAACAGGATAAAAAAAAAACCACTCTTGTCCAAATAGACCTTTGGAAACATCTATTTTGAAATCCTTTGGCCTTTGCAGAGACGGTCAAGGAAAGGAGGGAAACTGCAGAAAGGTTATAATGTGGAAGGGAAGGACATGTTGATCTTAAGGGACAAAAAAGAAATAAAGTTTCACAGTTCCCTTCATACTACTTCCTGTGTTGCCTCTTTTAGTGGAATTTTAATGTTGGAGCCTTTTTTTTAATAACACTAAAATTTTTGTTCCCTAGTTTTGATTAATACATATTTTGCTTTATTTACAACAATATTATTTACTTCTTTTCCTCTAGACCATTTCATTTTTTATAGCTGCTTAGTTTTATATTCTAAGGGGATGTATTTTAAGTCAGCAACTATAGAGCCTTTGAATTATACAATATGGCACTTTTAAAGTCAGTATTTAATGAGCACTTTATGTTTTAAAATGTTTATACTTCATGCTTTCAGATTATATGTATTTTTGCATTTTCTGCTGTACTAATACATAAAATTAGGAATTTCAATCAAAATGTGGATTCTAGTTCAGGAAAGTACCTAAGCCTGTATTTAGCTTAAAATGAACAGAGAGACATTTTCAGAAACAGGACTAACTCACTCTGAATTAATCATGATTAATTAAGAGTTTTACTGGATCAAGAGCATGGCTGGCAGCTCTGATATGGTTCAGACAGGCAGGAATACATTTCTTCTCTATGCTTTATAGTGCAGACAGTCATAAGAAATGAGTTACACTGAGATTTCCATTGTATGACTCATACCGCAGTTGTTTCTTGATAGTGTGATTCACACCCACGAAAACATTGTGTAATGAAAAGCTGTCCACTTTGTGAAATTGCAAAGTGGACAGCTTTTTTTTGTGGGTTGTTTTTTTTTTTCTTCTTATTTATTTTCTCTTCACTTGTAGTGAACTAACTCTCAGTATTTGAAGATTACTCACAGATTTTTCTACTGTGCATTACAAAGTACACAAAATCTGTTCTAAGTGGTCTTCATGTTTTCTTGCTAGTTTTAAGAGACCATTTGGACCCTTCATTACAAGTCCCTCTAGAAAATCCCTGGTGTTTAGCTTCTCCTTCCTTTCTGTTAACACTGCTCCTGTGGTCTTTACTGGGTCTGTAACTGAGGGGCTGGGATGTAGAGCCAAGAGGTCCTGCTATCAGAAGTGAAAGAAAAGAGCCATAATGGAAAGAGTTTGGGAGAACTGTGCTTATTTCTTCTACTGCCATCAAAAAAGCTGGAAGGCAGATTGTCAGCTGCAGTTTCTGAGAGTAGCATATTCCCTCCAAGTGCCTCTGTTGCCCCTCCATGACTACAGTGGCCATGAAAGGTGCATTTGACATAGGCAAAGCAGGCTTTGACATCACTGCCACTTCACAGCTGTCAGCAATCTGCTGTTTTTCTCACCAGTGCTCATGGACGTGACTGAGGAGCTGAACTCCCTGCATTACTCCACCGGTTAGTTGTTGGACTGGTCATTGCTTGCTGACTTGCCAATCTTGGTTGGAGCATCTCAGAGCTATAATAAACAAGGACTGGAAAAACAAAGAAAATCTATAGTACTGTGGCCTTCTCTAAGCTTATCATCTAGGTTTCTTCTATAATCAAAGGAAAGACACCTTCAAAGGGTGATTCATTAGACCTGTCTTGAACAGGATAAATTGCTCTGGAGCAGTATATCTATTTCTATTGACTTGGCTATCTACTGAGCTGCTTGGATTAGGCACTTAGTTTTACACACCTGAAGTTAGCTGAGATGTTTCTTTGAAGTGCACAAGAAGGAAAGACTTCAGCGTTTCTAATGCTGGAGAAAAATGTTGTTGGAAATAAAATGTTGCTCGTTATTGCATTTAGCTTAATGACTTTTCATTTAGGTAATAAAGTGGTGCTGAGTGCAGTACGGATCTCTATAAGGTACTGTGACTTAGCCACCTAATGACAAGGGATATTCACGTTGACAATAATGATCATTTCATGAAAATTGGTTATAAAAAGCAAAGTATTGGAATCATAGTATCTTAGACACTAAACAGGACTGCATGAAATGCATCAAAAAGCTAATTATGCTTCAAGAAAATATCCTTGGCTTTAGAAGAGGTTTAATAATATGAGTCATTAGTAATATTTTCCTAACTATTCTTTTGAAAAGTTCCCTCTTGCTGTTCAAGTGAAAGGGCATCATTTTCTGCAAAATAAGTAATTGGACAGTTAAGACCAAAAGGCATTTACATTGTCATTCAAACTGAATGTCATGTGTTTTTTAAAGCAAATGTTTATGGGTCAGAAATTGGCACTTTGAAATAGCTATTTTTAGGGCCTTTTGAGAGGAGTGGTGAATATTTTAACAAAAGGAAACAAAACAAAAAGAAAAAAACCCAAACTTGAAAAACCCCAAACCTCTCCATTTAGTAGATATACCTCATATGTCCCACGCTGACTGTCTCTGACCTTGGAAACATGCTCCATCTCCCCCACCTTTGCTTGTTTCTTTGGCTCCGCTGTTACTGCTCTAAATTTCTATAGCACACTGCAGAAATGTTGAACGATTTCAGGACACCCACAAAACACTGTATGTCTATTGAGAAACTGGTGGTCTCACTTCGTAAAGGGATAGCACTGGAGTTTGGAAGCTGTTTCATCCAATAGCATAAACTTCTACCCTGTCTCAACTTGTTTTCCAGAATACTCTGCCAAGAGCAGTAGAGTTTGGTACTCCTAGTACGATGACGAAAATGAGAGATGACCTCCAGCAACACTGTGGCAATGGAACTAGAAGGTTATTCAGTTTTGGCATTGCCTTTTACTTCTTCAGTGTTGACTGGACAGAGTGGAATAACTGGAAGATATAATGTTTGAAGTTATTTAAATGTACATTGCGCCTTTTGAAATCAATGAGCTTGGTTCAGCTGTATTTGTGAACTGAAATGATCCCAAGCACCAGAGCACTGAGATTCAGTGCTGGAGGTTCACAGAAAACGCTATATAAAGATTATTATAGGCTGGATTTCATTTTTATCTGTAAAACAGATAATCCACAGGTCCCATCTAGTCCTGTCAAGAAGCCTTCATACCCAGACTCTACTTAGCTTTTCCTTGTTACGTGACTTCCAAATGTGTTAAAACATAGCCATTTATCCTCAGAAACTGACTTTATATAATTTCAGACAGCTAAAATCTCATAATTACTAGATGTGTGATAAATGATCAGTATTGACCTAGACTCGATTTGATCCAGAGTCATATGTGAGGAGGTCCTTACGTTACAGTAATTTTATCACGCTATTTTCCTGAGCTTATTTTCACAAGTGAAATGAAGTCACATTTTGTCAAAATATTAAAGGCATATAGTATATTAATGTAATTTATTTGTTCTTCCTTTTTTATCCAAAGGAAAATTATATTCCGTGAGACACATTAATTTCTTAGAAGGATTTTCTGCCAAAAATCCTGCCAGAGGATTTCTTTATTAATGATAAGTACAAATAGGTTGTAGATTTGGAGAACAGCAAGAACTCACTTACAGGAATGTTTTCATATAAAAATATTAATGTTATACTGCAGAGAACCACTTTCTACTCTACTAAAATAGTAGTCTTTTATTGTTTATGGGATAATACTGATAATTCTCATTTTCTCATGTCCTACTCAAGATACTATTTTCTTTTTTTTTTTTTACCCTCCCTTTCCTCTGATAATGTGAGTGACATGCTGTTATACCCCTCAGCAGTTAGCACCTTTTTTCTTATCTCTCTCTACAGTCTCTAAATGAGGTAAGAGACTATGCTGCAGAAACAGCTTTTCAGCTTGAGATTTGGTTTTATCTTTCCCTACACCCTCTTAAAGTGAAAGAAGAGGAAAGTTTTCTCTTGCCACACCAATTAACAGGAAGTAATAGAGCTCTAAAATGTTAAACAGAACACTTTATATACACTATTATACAGAAACATCAGAGTGCTGCTGTTCATTCCTGCCACTACTACAGGTTTCCAAATATTACCCTACAGTGTTTATGTGTTTAGTTGCAAATTTGTTATAATTGTGTAATGGAGTAAAAGTCAAAATCAGGGACATTCAAATAACAAAGAGGAACTGAAGAATCCTTAGAGAATCTGAAAAATAAGCTAATGCCTTAATAATATTAGAATATAATTTGGGACATATTTTTATCTCTTGAAGGCACAATGTTCACTGTAAATTTTGTGTTGCTCTCCACCAAAGCTTTCAGAGAGTAAGAAAATGTGTATATGCACAAACACATTAATCTATATATACGTAAACAGGTAATATCCATATTCATTTATACTTCCGAACAATCAAGCACCAAGTTTTCCGTGGCCTCAGCTTCGGAGTATAGAGATGGTAAATATTGAAACTGCATTAAGGTACAAACATTTACAAAATGTATCCCTATTTAGGTGCAGGGTGGAAGTTCTGATCCGAGAAAGGCAGAACAAGTATCTCTTTCAGGTCAAAACGGGTAGTTTTCAGAGCTATGGTGAAAGATGGAGTTGTCTTTTTGTTGGTTATTCTGAGGTGCTGGAGATATATCAATCATGAAAACAAGTTAAAGCCATTTAATTTTTCAATGTGAAATGGAAACAAATTCCGAAGCATATTTTCTTGAGTTGTTTTACACCAGTTCTACTAGTATTTGGATGCTTTTCGTCCTTAATTTGTGCTTACATGCTCTTGACTGGTTTAGGCAGAATTTACACACAGCCTCTCTATGTCCAAGGTTATAGAATTCAGAGACAGAATCTATGCTTGCTTATCTACGCTTGCCACTTCATACCCTGGGCAGGTATAAGTTAACTTCAGCTTCCCTGTATAGCTAAGTCATAGTCTCAGAGTTTTACCAAGGCCCAGACTCACCGGTGTTCAGGAACTGCTTCCTGAATTTTGCAAGAAAATTTAAACCAGTAATCCCAAAAAATTGCAAACGGATTTCTAAATTCATTACACTTTACCCATTAGAAATCATATGCAACTGGCTGCAGATAATCTGTGTTCACGATCAGCTAGGCTTCATGTATTTTCATGATTGAGGATCCTCTTTTCTTCAGTCCAGCCTTGCTTTTTATTGTAGTGAGCATGCTGCTCAGAAGGGACCTTGGCGGTTCTATGGCTTTCCGGTCTTGTGTGTCTTGTCACTCTTCTGACCAACCTTCAGATGCTGTAAGGTCATCAGTTTTTGTTAGTGGTGGATGATGCCCATGTTGTGCAGAGGTACAATTATGTGGTTGGACTC
>KZ506020.1:326079-380574 GCA_002844005.1 Limosa lapponica baueri
CCTAATCTTCGTATATTTAGAATTGTTAATACTTTGAATTCTCCTGGGCCTCTTAAGATTTGTTAAAAATTAAAATTACTCGTTTGAACTACCCATCACTTAACTCTTTTAAGATTCTGTTCTGTCTTTTGTTATTTATTCATAATACTGAAATATTTTTTCATTATCTATATTTTCTGAGCTGCTGTCATGCAGTAGATGAAGATTCTTCACTTTTATCTACTGGGATTCCTGAGGAAAGATTACTTTGAACACGTTGCTCCTGATCAGCTTTAGTGGGGTAATGTGTACGTACTGTATCTGAGTTACAGAAGATTTAGATGCTCTGACAAAAAGAAATGAAATAGTAGTTTTGAAAACCAGTTTTTGAAAGGGTGAATTTGTAATATCAAGTAGATTGAGGAGATTTTCAGTTTATTTGAGCAAGTAAATGAATACAGGGGAAGAGAGAGAATTCTTTGGATTATCCTTAGATATGAATCATTTGGTATCTTGTAAAAACTTTTCTTCACGTATCTCACTATGTCTGTCTGTCAATCAGAGTCAGTTTGCTTAAGGACCTGAAAGAGGCTCGAGTTTGTATTGTGTTTGCAAAGGAATATGATTGCCTTTCCACAGTATTGGTTGTCCTATGTAATTTGCATGTGTATTGAATAGGCATCTTCTCTGACAAAAGCAACAGATTGTTTTACTTATTTAGATTGTATACATTCCTTAGCAGAAGCGTGCAAGTAAGGATAAATACAGAAAAAAACATGTTTAGTGCTCGGACCTGTTACACCTGCTCATAATACCTATATTACTATATTACTAGTAGATAGTAGCCTGGACCTTGCATAAGTATGTTCAAGTCTGGTAGGAAGTAAACCTGGTTTCTGTGAGATAATTCAATAAACTATTAACGAACTCTTTGGAAAAAAAATGATCTATTTGTTAGCAGTTCATCCAGATTTTCGCTAACAGTGGAAAACAGATTAGTTTCCAACCTTAGTAATTGTAAAGCAAGAGCTGTGTAGTGATAGGTTGACCTTAGCTGGAGATAACGTGAAACTGGGCAAAACAGGAAAGGCTCTGTTTGAAGTAGAAGCGTTTGAAGCCTCTCATTTCCACCTTAGGTTTTTTGAAGGAAAAAGATTTATCCTGTTCTCTCAACCACTGTCTGGGAAGAGGGACAAGCAAAACCGAAAGAAGAGGAGCTACAGTGTGTGACAATGCACCAGAAATCTCAGATTGTCTTAATCCCGTCTGGGGGAGAAGGTGATCTGAAATGATAAAGGATATTCTCAATTTGTTGCTTGAATATCACCACCATATCTGTGCAATGAGAGTATGTGAATACATGAATACTTGTGTGGTGGCTTTTGTCCTTCTGTAGCACCCAGACATATTGAAGGATCATTGTGTTAACTACTTCATTGGAAAACCACGGATCTAAGAAGGTTTGACAAATTAGCGTAAAAATACAGCATGTATGAAGGAGAAAACAACTAATATTAGAGCTACTTAGAAAATAATTAGACACATTTAATGACAGTTTGGTGAAGTTCCCACTGACTGAAAAGGGGGAAATATAACCCCTATTTTTAAAAAGGAAAAAAAGGAAGACCCAGGGAATTACAGGGCGGTCAGTCTCACCTCTGTGCCGGGCAAGATCATGGAGCAGATCCTCCTGGAAACTCTGCTAAAGCATGTGGAAAAAGAGGAGGTGATTGCTAACAGCCAATATGGCTTCACCAAGGCAAGTCATGCCTGACAAATTTGGTGGCCTTCTATGTTGGGGTTACAGCATTGGTAGATGAGAGTAACTGACTTAATGTACCTGGACTTGTGCAAAGTGTTTGACACTGTCCCGCACAACATCCTGGTCTCTAAATTAGAGAGATGTGGATTTGATGAATGTACCACTTGGTAGATTAGGAGCTGGCTGGCTGGTCACATTCAAAAAGTTGTGGTCAATGCTCAATGTCCAAGTAGAAACCAGTGACAAGTGGTGTTCCTCAGGGGTTGATGCTGGGACCAGTGCTGTTCAACATCTTTGTCAGCAACATGGACAGTAGGATTGAGTGCACCCTCAGCAAGTTTTCTGACAACACCAAACTGTATGACACAGTTGAAATGTTGGAGGGAAAGGATGCCTTGACAGACTTGAGAGGTGGGGCCATACCAACCTCATGAAGTTCAATAAGGCCAAGTATAAGGTCCTGCACCTGGGTCAGGGCAATCCCAAGCCCAAACAAAGGTTGGGTGGAGAATGGATCAAGAGCAGCCCTTAGGAGAAGGACTTGGGTGTGTTGGTTGATGAGAAACTCTACATGACACAGTAACGTGTGCTTGCAGCTCAGAAGGTCAACTGTATCCTGGACTGCATCAAAAGAAGCGTGACCAGCAGGTTAAAGGAGGTGATTCTCCCCCTCTACTAGGTTCTGGTGAGACCCCACCTGGAGTATTGTATCCATCTCTGGAGCCCTCAGCACAGAAAAGACATGGGCCTGTTGTAGTGGGTCCAGAGGAGGGCCACAAAGATGGTCAGAAGGCTGGAGCACCTCTCGTATGAAGACAGGCTGAGAAAGTTGGAGTTGTCCAGTCTGGAGAAGAGAAGGCTCTGGGGAAACTTTGCAGCAGCCTTCCAGTATCTGAAGGGGGCCTATAGGAAAGCTGGAGAAGGACTTTTTACAAGGGCATGTAGTGATAGGACAAGAGATAATGGCTTCAAACTGTAAGAGGGGAGATTTACATTAGATACTAGGAAGAAATTTTTCACTATGAGGGTGGTAAGAGACTGGAACAGCTTGCTTAGAGAAGTTGTGGAGGCCTCATCCATGGAAGTGTTCAAGACCAGGCTGGATTGGGCTTGAGCAAACCAGTCTAGTGGAAGATTTCCCTGCCCATGATAGGGGGTTTAACTAGATGATCTTTATGGTCCCTTCTAACCTAAACCATTCTACGATTCTATGAAAGCTTCAAAATAAAAAAAATTATTTTGAAAAAAAGCCCAGTTCCAGCTGTTGTGGCTGTTGCACACCTCTCCCTCTCTACTTCCTCTTCTTCTTGTTTTTTTTAGGGCAATGGTGCGGAACAGATGCTAAAGCAAAATTTAGGAAAGTGATGTCTTTCCTACATGAAAGGAAATACAAGAATGTGAGGGGTTTAAGTTACACTTATAACCTTTATAGAATTTTGTAGATAAACAATATATTTGGAGAAAAATGTGAGCTGTATTTTGCCATTTAAGATAAAAACATATTTATTTCAATTCTAGTGCACACTGATACATACATTTGCAAAGGACGACTAAGCAAAATAAATGTCAACCCCCCTGTTACTGGTCTTCTGTTGGCAGTTTGTCATGGGTATCATGATAGCAGTGTTAGAAGGGATTTGAAGGATGATGAGATCTTGGTTTTACCTTTACAAAATATGTGTCACACATTTATATGCAAATGAGAAAGTTCTGTGTGACAAAAAGAGAAAATGGTGCTGGTGTTTTCTGTTTCGAAGAAGTATTTGATGATTTATCATATTTACTGCAGTATATTGTTTCAGCTAATACCAAACCTACTTAAAAAGGTATAAAGTCCTTTCAAATTTCTTTACAATGCTTATGGTCAGCCTTGCATGAAAAGGCCATTTGTTCTTCCCATATTAAAGCTTGTGCTTTCATGTAGTTCTGAGAATTTCCTATTACTGTAAATTAATTTCACTTCATTAAGTGCTTGGGTCACAGGCAAAGGAATAATAGCAGTCAGAGACACAGGAGATTACTAGTTTGAATAATCGTAAATTGGCACCCACCCGCTTTCTCTCTAATACTGGGAAGAAGCTGCTGGCTGTCAAAGCCATTTCATTAATCAAAAAAAGCCTGTGAATGTGAACTTTAAAGTTAGACAAGACAAAATTATTATCTACATGAACGATATTTTACAGTGTGGAACAATAGATTCTAGTCCCTATGGGAGATGGTGACACGATGGTAAAGATTCAGTTTTCTGTGTTACTCTACTGTTATTTCAGGTCACTTATGATTATTCAAAGTCATCCACTCAGCAGTGGTACATTATGCATATAGGGCTCCGTTGTGAAGAGATTACTTCAGAGCATGGAGAGTTTATTACTTAGATATTAATTTTTCCTCTCATGTAAATTATTATTTCTTCTGCCAAGATATTCATTAAAGCTCTTGCAGTAGTTTTCTTCCAGAGGAAAAAAATGATAAGGTCTAATGAAAATGTTTTAATGAGAACAGATAACTGCTGTTTATTTCCTATTCTTTCTTCTAAGCCTGGCCCTGTGCTTGTTGAAAACAACTGAAGGGAGTCCTACTAATTTCAGTAGATTTCTGATCAATGCGCTAATCTCTGAAGAAAGCTGAGGGGAGTCAATTATCCAGGATCCACCTCCCCTTATGGAAATAGAATAGAAAAAATGAAGTAGCATAAAAGGCTCTGAAAACCATCCTCAGTTCAGGTGTTTCAAAAACTACCATCTGAGGAGCAACCTGGAAACTACATGTTCAGAGAGGTTGCATATAGGATATTGCAGCTGCAGGGAGCTGCAAACAAATTAACCAGGCCCCTGGAGCTATTTGAATTGTGGTGGATAATCCTCCAGCATTTTCTCTGAATCCTTACACAGGGTGTAACAGTCGTGTGGATGGGCATTCCTGCTGCTCTCTTCTTAGCCATCCCCACTGCCACCTCTCTGTTTAAACAAGGGTGAAAATTTCAGTTATTGCTCTTTCTCCACCAAAGGCAGCTCCTGATATTGAATCTGTCTCCTGAGCTTGGAGGTGTACGTGGCATGAAGAATTTCAGCGTCACAGGCCTGGCTGGGGAGAGAGGGGGAAGGCGTATTTCTGTGACGGGTCTTCTGGAAACACTTTGGTGGCAGCAACACGTTGTCAGCTCTGTCAGAAGTGCAGGCTGGGGAAAAGATGACAGGGCTTGCCTTGCTGTGAAAGAACTGTGTGGTATTAACCATGTACCTTTGATACATTCAGATGGAAGGACTGGTGATGCTTTGTTCCGAATATCTCTTTGTACCCATGCTTGTCATTAGATTACTGAGAAAAGCTTGTTGTAAAGATTGATCAGTAATTTATCACTGTTTCTATCTTATCTGTACCATGTATGATATAGATCATGTAACTAAGGGTGGCATAATTACTTAGATAAAGGATAATTCTGCAAACATTTACATATGTAAATTCAAAAGGGGGATTTGTATGAGCCAAATTAGTCATACATTTAAAATCCTATTTATTTAAAAAGTATGGTACTGAAAATGTACACCCATTTTTGAGGTGTCACTTTACTTAAAACATTGAAGGAACTTTGATTTTTGCATCAGACAGATGTTTCTAACATCTTTTTTTCCAAGGCTTCTCATTTTCTGTGTTAGTAGTTCAAACAGTGATAAAAAAAGACATGTCAGTTTATTTCAGTTATTACCACAATTATTCATCTGAGACAAGTTTTGAGCCTTCCCTGGCAATAGGATGGAATAGCAAAGCTTAGGATTGTATATACTAGTTTCCCAAGTTGCACAGGCATGTAACTCAAGAGCAGGACTTGAGAAGCAATCCGTATATTGAGCAATTAATCATCAGTTATTAAATGAAAGAGAAAGTTCAAGTTTGGTAATTTAATTATGCTCAGTAGTCACAGAGAAGGATTCAGACCCTTGTGAAGCCTGAGAAAGCTGTATGATATCCTAGTTGTTTTTAAATTACGAGAATAAAACTGTTTAAAATCCATCCTGGGGTTACGCTTTTTCGTTGCTCTTAATCCATCGTGACTTATGGTAGGGGAATTTCAAATGAAAATAGTGTTAAGAATGCCAGATAGTTGGTTTGGTTGGTTTTTTTGTTATTATTGTTTTGGATTTTTTTGCAAGTGTAATTTTCTGATGAATTTATGGTACTTGACTTGAATGGCAGCTGTATCCTGTGGTAGAGGGTATTTGGAGGGATATGTATGCACATATGCATACCTTTTGCACAAATAAGTCTGTCTATCTGTAGTTATGGTAAATGAGAATTGAGGATTGGAAAGTCTATTTATTCCCGTTTACTGAGATCAAGAAAAAATGTATTCCCTATTTTATAACCAAATGGTCAAATGGAGTAGAAAATAATTTTGCGTGGCTTTTGAAAGCTGGTGAAGGTTTGTTTTGCATGTGTGTTTCTCACAGCACAATTTCCAGTGGTGCAAGGTCACATATCTGAAGAACAGAGAGGGTGAGAGTTGGTGAATCCTGTCATTAGCTCCATCCCAAGTGTAGAGGCAGGGGTCTCTGAGGAAAGGAGGCTCAAGTGTGAGGAGAAAAGGTGTTGGAGTAACCAAAACTGAGTTAAAAAAGTTTGGGTTGGAAATTAAAGTCTTTACCTTATTAAGCCTAATATACCTGATTTAGCCAACACACAGAAAATGAGATGTGTGGCTCAAAATACCAGGTTCTGTCTGTGATTTTTAAAAAGAGCAAGAAAATCAGTGGTGTGGGGTTTTTGGACAGCTGTTGTAGACTCTTCAATCTGTCCGGGAGGCAAGAGAGAAAAGGTGGTAGAGAGAGAGGAAGAGTTTTGTGTTTGTAGTTTTAGGTACAGATGGGAGCAAACTGCTCCATCTGTCTCTGGGTTTGGAACAGAGGAAGTAGCTGGTGAGGGTTCCAGAATAAAGACTGGTGGGGTACTTGTCATTAATTTGGGAAATAAATTGTTCTCTGAAATAGGGGGCATAGAGTAGCTAAAGGAAAGCAAAATAATAGCACAGGCGTGTGCTGCAGTCTTCTCACTTGACTGATAGTTTCTCTGTTTCAGCTGTGCAGCACAGATAGGTGAGTAATGTCTTGTGCTTGTTGAAAGGGGCAGGAAGAAGTCAGCAGACAGAGAGACAGCCAAGACCCAGATTTTAGAGGGAATTGTTCAATAGACTTAATGAAAAGAAACAGGGAACAATGGGAGGTTAGCGAAGGTGATGCTTGAGCATGGTACGTAGGCTGCACTGAGAGGCAAATTGCACAGAGCTCAGCCATGTGGTACCTCATCTGACACAGCCAAGCGTAGTGGTGAAATGTGCTTTCAATGGCAAGGCAATAATAAATCTAGTGGGGGAAATGGCTTCTTGCCACTTGTCCCAAAGGTGGAAAGGCATCATTCTCTCAGATGTCAATAAATGATGACAGGAAAAGGTACATATTCAAATCATTTCAAAAGGACTGCCCTCCTCTGTTTTCTTATTCCTAAAGGCACAGGAGGGAGTGAATGCATGACATATAGGCAGAAGAGAAAGAAACTGTGTGGTGTATTGATTTATATTGATTTCCAGGTAAGTGTAAAATTGACCAATAAATCCTATTTAGGTATAGCCAAACTTTAAAATCAATGGCCAAAACATATGCACACAAATTTTACTTGTTAGCATAACTACTAATACTATTCTGTTGTTCTAGATGATGCAGGTCCCTGGAACAGCTCCACCAGTTGTTTGCCTACCTGTCTTAGATGTACAACACTTTATGCATGTATGTATGTGTGAGTATCTATTTAAATGCACATACATAATATGGAATTAGTTATTCATATGCATCAAACTTGAGAAAATTTGGTCATGTGTTTCCAGGAATTTTATGATAAATCCAGGAATCAGTTTTTCCGGGTCCCTACTCAGTTTGGTGAGGAGACAGCTTTGTTTAAAATACCCTTTATGCTTGGACCTAGATGTTTTAGATGTTACTGCTGGCCTGGTTTTCTTCCCTCCATTTTCCTTTTTCTCATTTGTTTTACATGCCCATCCTCAGACGGTGTGGATATACATATATGTGGGAGTATATCCACACAAATGTGCACATACAAAAACACACATGTATATCTATCCAGGGAAGGGCAAGGTGATTCTGGATTGTGGCTGGACAATTCTGGCTATGAGTTTCAGATTCATCAAGGAAAAATACTTCTGCCACCTTCCAGCATTCAATTGAAAACAATCAAACCCCAGGTTTAGGAGTAGCTGCAGGCATGATGCAATAGGATATAATTTGCAAGTGCAAACTTGCAGTGATATTCTTGTAAGTTGAGGTTTTGTTTTCAGTTTGAGTGCTGTAATGGAGAAAGCCATAAAAAGCACAGATTTACGTGTGTAGTCAAGAGTGCACATCTTTAAACTACTCTTCAAGCGGAGGTACCAAATGAAACAATGGTAAGAATGCATTTATGGTGAAGTGCCATTGGGACACTGATGGAGCATCTCCAAGTGTGTGATGTCTTTTCTCTCTTCTGGAGCAGAAAGCAGCAGGTTCAGTGCATCCTTTGCTGTGATGAATCCATCTGATGCTACCAAAGGCAAGAAAGGATCCAGATTTTTAAAACAAGGATTACTGTTGAAGGCCTTGAACAAGGACGAGTGACTTGAAGTCCTTGTTCTGTCATGTGCTGTGTGTGATGTTTATCATGCACTTGATGTCTCTGTCTTAATTTCCAACTGCAAAAAAGGTCTAATAGTACTTACAATATTATTATATTTTTCTCCTCCATTCTGCTGAAAACTATTTTTATACCACCTTGGAGCTCACCAGTTTGGGACTGGTACCAGCCTGATTCGAACACCTCATATAGTAGATGGTGTGTGGGTTTTTTGCCTCCCCAGGACTGCCATCCCTACTTTCATCAAGAAAGCAGAGCCTAAGATTTCTTTGCTCATGTTTGGTACGTGTTTGTAATAGATAGTCTTTTGTTAAGGACCTGTTAACTGAATTACTTTACTAAATCATATGGACTAACTCGCTCTTAATATAATCTAAATCTATCAGTTTTGGAGATCCGAAGCAGCATTTGAGAGACAGAAGACTCCTGAGGATGAAATATTGCTCCCCTTGACTTGAATGGGGCTAATATTCATCCCTTATTACATAATTGAGTCATGTTGTTTCCATGGAATACCATCATTTTTTTAATCTGAGTTCTTCAGAGCTGAAGTAATCAATCTTCTTTTCTCGGCCCTAAATTCAGAAAATAACAACTCAGCTACCTAGACTTTGAAATGTTAGTTCCTTTTTTTTAACAGCCAAGCTTTAGTAAATAATAAAGATTATGGTAGGCAATCCTTATCACAATGGTAAAGGATTAGTGTTTTTGTGCATACTTCTTAAAAAATTAGAACACCTTAATCTTTTAAAAACAATTTGGATTTGGAAACGCAAATTGTATTGAAGCTGACAAGATGCTTGCTGAGTTCCAGGAGATGGAATTTGGAACATCTGAGATGTTAAATCTTGAAAGCCTGAGTTCCTAATAGAAACAGGAACTCAATATTAACTCCTTCAGCTCTGCTGTAGTCTATAAACTATAAAGTGCATATTTTTGTGTCATTCTCATAAAATCCAGGAGGCTGCTGCTGGGTTTCTGCACTGTCTCAGGGGTAAAAGATAAGAAATGAACTCCTGGCTTACTGGCTCCTGTCCCCTGAGAACAGAGGCCACCATAATACATAAATATATATTCCATAATCACTTCCATAAACTAATCATGCACTCCCTTGAAATTGAACTGTGTGTATTTTGGCCTGCTGCTACTGTTGAGAGATGAATTCAGAATTTTACCATAATACTTAGAAGTCTTTGTATGTATTCTCAGCCAGAATATATCCATGATCCAACTTGCACCCATGTGTCTGTGCTAGCATGGCCATGTGAATTTAGCAATTGGGATACTTTGGTTTTTATCCTCCTGAGGTACTTAAAGTAGTACTTGAAATACATCAAGCATATTGTATTATGGTTCTGCTACTGAATTATCCAAACTTAAACTCTACTCTCAGCCTCTTGGTGACTACAGGAGTCTCTCTCTGTTGGTATTAATACTTTCTTACTCTATTGACAGCATTTCAGATGATACGTCTTAGGGTCTAATTGTTCATGGGTGCACAAATTGCTAGATCACAGACAATAAACCTCTAATAATCCTCTAGTGGTTTTTCAACCTGATGGTCTCAAATAAGAGCAAAATTTTTTATTGTTCTCTGAGTGCATGACCTTATTTTTCATAGTAGTGAATTTCAACATAATCATGTTATCTGGTTTCAAAAGTCATCATCTTTTTAAACGGTCACTAAATACCTCTGTATTTATCATACTTCCTAGTTTCTTATTGTAGTTAATCCCTTTAATAGTATTTGTCAGGATCATTACTGATAGTATGAAATAACCAACTAAAGCTCTCAGGTTCAAAAGGAGTAACTGCTGAGAAAATAGGATAACTGAAAAGCTCAAAACCTAAGGATGGCAGAGGATATTTGGAATTTCTTTAAGATCTTCTATTATGAAGTTAGGAGCCTTGTCTGTACTTCGCTTCATTTAATTCATGATTACACTATCCAATAAAATCAATTATTCTTTTTTTCCTCTGACTTAAGATTTTAAAATTTATTAAATGCACATCACCCCTGCAGAACTTTTTAATAGGTGTTACTTTGACTGTAGGGCACTTATCCCAGGAAGTCTTTCTTTCCTTTATTATACTTCCCCCACATTACATAGATTCAGTCTGTTTTACCATGATGTTCCTATTTATTTCTTTGTTGTCTGTCATCTTGCTATAAATATAATTCCATTTCTGACTCTAAAGTCATCATATTTGTATTTTTCTTATTGATATTTTTACATCTTGCACTGCCCTCTCTGTTTGGATATATCTGTTACTATACCCTCATTAACATATTTTTTTATAGTTCCACAAATTAAAAGTAGTTTTAGAGACTGTGAGTCCTGTGTGCTCTTCAATATTTAATTTTCTTCTAGTAATTCCAGACTTAAGCCCCTCAAGGCCAGCACTGAAAGTCTTATCTGAAAGGATCACCTAAGAAAGGTCCATTTTAATGAGAATACTTTTCAGTGTTTACACTTACTGTTTCTTTTTACCACAACTTTTTTTTTTTGTCTGTTCATCTTCATTAGCTACGTCCTGCTTTGATTTCACTGTGCATCTCTCTGTGTATAAATATTACTTTATCAAGCAGTAACCTTACAATGACACCTGACCTAAGTGAACAAAGAATATTTTTTTTATTATTCTTTCTTATTTCTTTTCTGCCTCAAGGCTGTCTCTTGTCTTAGCTTGCTGACCTCTTCCTTCTGTGCTCTCTGATGACAGGCCAGTCAATTTGTCCCTCATGAAATTCAGCAGTTCCCGTGATGGTGTGAATCTCTAGTCTACTCAATTTTATTTTTTCTTCATCTGTTTTGTGGTTACTTCCTACCTTCCCTGTCCCCTTTCCCCTCTCTTTCATTTATGTTTTTTAATCTTCTATATGTTGTTCCTACCACCCATAGGTTTCAGCCCTTGGATTTTATCTTCCTCTGTGCTTGTGGGGTTCATCTGGTCTTTGCTCGTCTGTTTGTTCTATGCAGCATTTCTATTTCCCTGTGCAGCTGTCTTGCCTTGTTACCAACACTTTGTCTTGACATAGTTGATCACTCTTCTGTCTTGTCTGTGTGCTCACATGCTCCAAGTCTTTCTGTTTGCAGGTATTTATAACCCACATCATGTCAAATTAATATTTTCTCTTCTTTCCTCTGTGTTTACTTCAAAAAATGTCTGAATTGTCTCCAGATGCATTGCCAGTCCTTAGTTCTTCTCTTCTATGATTTCTGTCAGGTGATAGCATTATGTTCTCATCAGGTAAGCACTTAAGGATGTGCCTTTATTAATTTTTTTCAGATAATAATGTTTATTGTCACATTCTTTTGAGACTCCTATAAAACCAGTTGTAGACCTGATATAAATATGGTCCATTCCAATGTTGGTTTTTTTCCTCCTCTCTTTATCGTTACATTTAACTCTAACAAACTTCCCATTTTGACACCTGTTTATTGACTTTCCAAGACACTGTCTTTTTAAATTTTCACTAGGTAATATTTTTTTTTAAAGATTTACAGTTAAACTGCTCATCAACCATAGCCAAAGATACCTGCAGTTTTAATTTTGTCTTACTCAAAACTTCAGTGTGCCCAAGTAGATTCTGCAAACTGGGAAATTTGACCACCCCACAGACTTTATGAACAAAGCTATCGTCAACTAACAGACTTGGTTCTTCTTTCCATCTGCCATAGATTTTCACTCAAGGAGGACAAATTTCATGCCAAATTCCTTGTTTGGCACTACTTCTTGTATTATTACACAACATGTTGCTTTCACTTTATCTTCAGAAAAATCAATTAACATTTGTTGGATGCTTTTATATATTAGTCTGAAAATTTAATCTCTTTTCATGGGATACGTGTTGAAGCAGTATTCTAGTCATCATTTGTCACAAATACAATGGTTAATTTAAAAACTCTGTTTGACCCATAATATTTGGAGATTGTTGGTTTTTTCCCTCTCAGCTGGTCACGAGAGGCTTAAAACATAGACTTATGGTCCTCTATAGAAATCATTCTGCATGAAGGATATACCACAAAGTGTACTTTATTTTCTGTCGTTGAGGTGTAGGCTTTAATTAGACATAATGGAAGTTTCCCTTGTGAATCCTTTCATGCCTGCATGGATGGAATAATAGGAATCAGTGGTAAGGACAGCGTATCACAAGTCAAATGAGCTCAGAATTTAAAATCAAAACCCAATTGGTTTCCCTTTTTTCTTCCTCTGAATTTGTATGGAAGTTCAGGTACATGGAAATTTGAATACAGATCTGTTTTTTGCCTAAATTCTACCTCAGAAACAATGGGAAGAAAATTACAGTCGTTAAAATGCTAAAAATGATTTGGTTTCAAGAACAGAATCAAGACATAATCTGTAATGAATGCTGGTTTCCCTGGAGTCAGAAGATAAGCTGTTGCTCCAGACAATGTAGAAAGGTTCATTCTCATTTGTCTATAACTTTGCAAACACTATGTGAGCTTGTGTTAGTTAGATGAAGTGGAAATTGTTTGAAAGGATGAAATATGTATTTTAAAATTAATAACTTTGCCATGCTCCTCTGAATAGCTGTATGCATTTAAGGAAAATTAAGTATGTTTTCCAGTCAAATCTGCTCATGCCCCATATATTTTTAATATCATTCTTGCTGCCAAACATAAAGCTGATAAAGACTGGCAGAAATGAGATAACCACAGGGGCTCTAGTGCACCTCTGCAAGCTTTGAGAAAGTGTGGGTGCAAGGCATCCTAGGTTTTGACCCAAATGGTGAATATTTGAACACCTACTTAGAAGAAAAATCTGTAAACAAAAAGTGAACTTCTCTGTACCTGTTTCTCATTGGTGTGTGCTACGTATGTACTCAGTGCTAGCTGACTGCTCCCTTTGCTTACCTTTGCAAAGCCTTACAGGCTACTTATAAAGTTATTGAGACTGTGAATGTACAAATGGAGAGTTAGCCCTTCCATCACCACCATTACTGCTCCCCAAGGGTTTCTTTCCTACTAGAGCAGCCTGAAAGAGCTATCACTTGACAAGTACACAGAAGCCAAGTATGCTTGTGCAGTGTAAATTAAAACAAATACTCTTTCCTCTTGGCAGAGCTGATCAGGAAGAGTCTTTGGGTTTGAGATGGTTAAGGTGATCTTTAAGGTGTTTTTTAGTGCTTAAAGCCTGTGGCACTGTTTGTGCATGTAAAATGCACTATCACTGACAAGAAGGTCCTCAGACCTGTAAGGATTTTGCGTTATTTATGTATTTATTTTGCAATTTAAAATAAGAGTGCTGTAGGCAGAAAAGGACGGGTTTGAAAGTGATTATATTTGAGGCTGAGGTAAGATTAGTGTCATCTTCTTTCCTTTAAAACCAGACAAGATTTTTAACAAATTTAAGAGAAGAGATTGCTTGTGTGTGAACAGATTAAAAGATGGCTAATGGACAGGGTAACCTTTGATATGGCTATACTTTTCCCAGTTCATACAGTTTAAAAACCCATAGCCTGTGTAAATAACAGTCTTGCAATGTGATGGGCAGCTTTGTGCCAGAGGCAATGAATCAGTATTAAACCATTAGTTCAGGAAAATCAAAAAGTGGTCTCTTCAGCTTATAGCTGGTTCTCTCAGTTTAGAGTTTATGTGAGACATGATTCTGGGAGCTTCAGCTATCACACTGTTAAGACAAAACACCCTCCTTTATAAGAGAAAGTTAGAAATGTGTAAGTTGTGTTTTCACCATTTGGTGTTGTGTGTGTGTTAGAAAGCTAAGAAGTTTGCATCTTTCTTTAATGATATAGTTACCATCTGCTGTTTCATACCTACAAAAAGATCAAACTCTGGAAAAGATTGTGCAAACTCTAAAAAGTTATATTGAACTTACAGTGCAAGCTGAAGTTGGAGCTTAAGCTACTGTTTCTGAGTAGAGCTGAGAATGCAGTGTATGAGATTGGTGGTATATGCTGATGTGTGTTATACCCTGACTGTGGAATGGCTGCTCGTTATGGCAATAGAGAGCAATCATCCATGCTGAAAATAGGCTTAAAAGGCATTTTCAACCTTCATACTTACATCTAGTCAACCCCATGTAGGCATTCCAAACAAATAGAAAACTTAAACTGCTAAATTGTTTCAGTGGTGATTTCTTCTCTTAATGAGAGGCAGGAGAACCAAAGCAAACCAACAAAAAAACCCCAAGATCCAGATGCCGGCCAATTCTGATGAATTTTAGTTTGTTTCAGGGGAACAGTCCTTAACAAAGCATTACAAAATTATCTCTAAAAAGCTGAGACTTTTAAATAGAGTATAGTTGTACAAAATTGTTATCTTCAAAAAGAAATTCAGTGTCTAAGCAAAACTAGTTATTCTTTTCAAAGATTTCATTGGGTCTTCAAAGTCAACTCAGAGTGTGGCTTTGGTAAAATTTAAAGTATGAGATTTCTGAGAGGTTATGTTCTTTAGTTAACATTAGATTTATGCTCTTATGGAAATGTTGCTTTCTGACAGCTGTGCAATTACCTGGTGTCCCCACTGTGCCACGTAGTTGAATGGTCAACAGTTGCCACGTTTATAAATAGCATGTGACATTTGAGCTTTGAAAAGTAAATTCTTACTGAATGCTTTTGGAAAAGTTCCGTCTATAGTACTTTACTTTTATGCATGATTCAGTGGAATATGCATTAAATGGAATGGCAACAGAGATTGAATCTAATAAGAATTACCTATAAAATGGGAATAAGATTAAACCGAAATCTCAAGGCATTACATTGAAATGATTAAGGCTAAAACAATAGGGAATGTCACATATATTACAGTAGGTACTCAAGAACATTACAGCCGTGTAGCCAGGAGAAGCTGCAGTGTATAATTGCTCTTCTCCCATTCTTCCGTATAATTTTCTTCAATGTTTCTTGTGATTAACATTAAGATTTTGTTGGTTTTCTTCAGTGTAATTGTGGGGTTTTTTGAACACCTATGACCTAAGTAACAGGAAACTAGTACAGTAAAAACTTTAAGTTATATTATTAGTATATTTAAGTTTGGTTTTTATCAAATCATATTGTGCAAAAATGTCATGTACACCTTCTAATTAGTGTTCATCAACTGTAGGGGTGCGTGCTAAAAGCTGGAGAAGGTTTGGGTCATATTTACTCCTGTATGTGTGAAATTTCTTATTGGCAAGTGAAAATGGAGCTCAGTTGTTGATGGTATCTGAGGATTTGCTGTGGAATGTTTTTTTTCTTTTTAGTGGTCTTTTTCTTTTTAGTCTTCTTTTTTCCTCTTTTTTTTTTCCATTTATTAGGTTGAGAGAAATAGTGAGGGAAATAACTTTTCTTAGCAATGCAGTTCTGCAGAAGAGTAATAAGGAAATACCAGGCTTCATGTTTTAATGAAACAGCGCATGATAAATTGAAAAAAAAAAAAAAAACACGTTCCCACTGAGTGAGGCTTTTATAGTAATATGTTTATTTAGTGTAGACCAAGAATGAAGTAATACGCACACTGAATTATCAAGAAATGTGGTTGTTAAAAGCATGTTATGTTGGTGGTTCATTAATTACTTGGACGAAGCTAATATGTACTGAGATTCTGAATTGACAGCTTCTGTTGTAAGTGTAGGGAAATTAACTCTTATCATTGACGCGAGGTAGTGATCACTGAAAGACAAGGCCTCAGTGAGCATGCTAAGTGTTTTTTAAAAACTGCGTATGTGCACATTTCTAGGAAGATGTTCAGAAAAAGGAAGACTATAGAAATTCTTTCAAAACCTTTTTTATTAAAAGTACAAATTCTTCATGAAGAGTGATGTTCAGTAAGAAAAGGTCCGGCTCAGTGAATTTTCTGATCTGAAAAAGTATGTCATGGAACCTCTTTAAATTCCCACTTTACCATTCAGAGAAGAAAGAATTTAATATTTCACTTTAAACATTTAGAAATTTTAATTAACCTGTATTAAATGAGAAAAGCAAACTTACAGCCCTGATCCAGTTTACTGCAACTGAATTTTTTCTCTTCAAGATTCTTGGTCCAAAAAGTCTTAATTTTATCACTTTTCATCTAGCGATGGAATGTTTTACTGTGGCCTGGAAAATTCTGTTTTAATCCCTGTACTAATAGTTCCGTTACCAATTAAGCTTTAGAAACAATATCAGTTTGCAGTATTATTTAGTACACTACAAGTATTATAAGGAGATTAGACTAGACTGGCTTTTTTATTATTATTATTTTTTTAAATAGTTTGTTTATTGTGGCTAGTAATGCTTATTTATTTATTTTTAATCTATTAAACACTATAGGATTTATGCTGCTTTGGAGATACTGAGCCAAGAGGTATTTATTTAAAATGCAAAGGAAAGAGAAGTTCTAACGAATTGCAAGAATCACAGTAATTGATACAGAGAATTTGTTTTTCTGTGAAGTTCTATTACCTATGCAAGTCACTCCTGGATGTGAACTGCACTATTTTAATTGAAGGAGTTTCTAAGTATAAATCGAGTATCTAGGGGATATAGATTGAACCCATCTGCTCTACCAGAATTGACTTTTTCATATCTTCTGTCTTAACTTATTTGACATATACAAAGCTTCTCAGATAAACAGGTGCACTTTGATAGTATCCAATTAATTACTGTCAGGTGTATTGCATTGGAAAGGTGGTCTGTATCTCCTCTTTGGGATCTAAACCAGTACCCTGATTCCTACAATGTTTTCCTGGACATTTAAATAAAGAGCAAAGCCATTTAAAAAAATATAAGTCCATTTTCTGCAATGAAAATGAGCAGCTGGAGCTAGGTTTGGTTCAGGCTTACAAAATGATGTAAGGAAGGTAGTGACTGTTTTCGCATTGCTGTTTTACTGTAACAGATTTCAAAATGGTTCTGAAAAATTTTTCCTTATTTTGGGGGAGGAAGAAAAGACAGTAATTAAATAATTTCTTGGATATAAAGGGGGATGTAAAGGGGGAAAGTAAAAAAGCTGTCTTTGGAAGCAGGCTGCTGGCTTGAACCTTGCTTGGGACAATAGGAGCTGGAAACTGCTTTATTTTGAAACCTGTCCAGTGACAAATGTAAAGTGAGCAAGTAATGAATTGTAAGGGCTGTGACTGATCCCTCATGAAAGATTTGTAAAGAGCCGAGATTTAGACATGATTACTTCCCCAAACCCTTCTTTACTTATGCCTTCATTATGAAGAATAAAAAAGAAGAAAAAAAAAAAAAGAAAAGAAGGGTTTATCTGTCATTGTCATGCTGGTTGCTTTAGAAATATGAAGGGAAAGATGACAAATGACCTCAGAAGAACCAGAGATTTGTGATATTTGCCTGTGATGAAGGCATATATATTTTTTATTTTTTTTTACTTATTTCGTAGTAGTAAAGCTGACCTTGAGTATTTCCTAATATCATTCCCCACCATGCTGGTTTCTGAAAGTACTCGGGTCTCCAGAAGGCTTTTTCCTCAGATCCTCTCTAGTGAGCTCACTCTGTGCCTGGTTTTCTGCTGTAAGCATCCTGGGGGCTGGCCCTTGGCAGTCTGTCTGGTTGGCAGGGGTCTGTCATGGCATTGCAAGCCAGAAGACAGCTGTATAGGAGGAGCTTTGTAACGGGGCCTGGTTCCTGGAGCTGTGGTCTCGAGATGGTCGGGTGTGTCTGCTGGTGCCTCCATGGAGCCCTCATCACCTTGCAGGTGTATCTGCTCTCTGCTGCCAGCTGTAATTAGTCATTGGTTGGCAACAACTTTGGTTTTGTGATCTTTCGGCATCTCTTAGCACACTCTTTCCAAAATATTTTCTAACTGTGAACTTCCCAGTTTACTGTTTCATTCATTTTTCTCTGGAAAAATGCTCTTTATCCTTACCATTAAGGTAAAGGATGTGCAAGTAATACCCTTTACTACTTTGATATCCCTTTTTGGCAAAACACTCTGATGGCTCTTTTATATCACGGATTTCAGGGTGGCAGCCCTTGTTTCCAAAAATGTAGATGCAACAGGACCATCTGTGCTTGCCATCTGCAAGACATTTCCTTCTAGGATCCTGGGGTTGATTATGGTGCTTCCAGACATTCCCACTGCCTGTTCCCCTGGGTACACAGTAAGGAGACAACAGGTTTGTAACTGTAACACAGATGCATGTAAGCCTAAACTCTTCAGCACATCCTGCTGTCACTGGGATGCAGTCTGCCCAATGTCTGTTTGAACACCCACCACCTTCTCCCTAAGTTGTGCCCAGCCACTCATCCCTACATTCCTTTCTACACAGCCTGCCTTTTGCTGTTCATACCAAGGTGCTGACCCTGGCAAAGCAGCCAAGTATTGTGGAAAAGAACCTTCCCTATTACTAGCCAGCCATTAAACGCTTGGAAATGTTTTCAGTTTCTGATTTTTTGAGAAGGTCGGGAACGGATTGTTTCTGTTCTGGGTTTCTTTATTTTTTGTCTGTGTTTTCCTTTGTTTTGTTTTGTTTTCTGCAAAATTGCTTTATTTCTGAACATAGCAGTTTTTATTGCTTACTTTCCTAACTTCTCCTTTTAATCCTGCAACTGCCATTAAATAAAATAATGAACCAAGTTACTTATTCATAAAGGCATGTAAATATTTTTTCTCCACTGTATTCCAATAAAATAATATTGTCATGGATTATTGGCAGTAAATTTTTTAAAGTTATACATTTAAAAGTAAACAAAGCCATATACATGAAAATACCTTTGATTGTTTTTCATGAAGCATCTTTTCTTTTATCATTGTTGGTATGAGATCTGAAATCTTAATGCTCATATTTTGAGTTTCATTTCTATTGCAAATGCTTTCTACGGAAACATCATAAAACAGTTTTCTACATTCACTGCTCCCCTTCCCCTCTTCCCAGTCTGTCCCAATTCTGATAATATCATTTATATGTTGCCATTAATAGTTGCCACTGAGTGAGTTATAATTCTCTTGTTTGGGTTCTTCATTTTAACATTTGGCTGTTTAAACGTAGTTGGGGAAGAAGGAAGGGCATACAGTATCAAACCCCCCTCTTTTTTTTTCAAATTTGCAGCAGCTGTTTGCTAGTCTAAGAGGAAATAAAGGAAAGATGGATGCTCTTTAATTTCTAGTGCACTGTTTATCTCAAGAACGGATTTTCTATTTGATAGAAATGTTGTGAGGCATTACTCCCAAATGTCAACTAGATCCTGTATATATAAAGAACTAGGAGTTTTTGCACATATGTTAATAATTTTTCCACAAAAAAATCTCTTGTAACATATTTTAGCACATGAATCCTGCTGTAAATAGATGGCAGAGCTTTTCCTCAGCCACAGTGATCACTCAAATTCCTATCTTACTTTCTTTAATATAGGGTGCATTTATGAAATAGGCTGCAATAGATCCTTCAGGATGTTTCATAAACTTTTTTTTTAATGGGTGGAGGCACAAGCTTAAATAAATGGCAGGATTTTGAACAGGTTGAATAATTAAAAATGGGTGACCATAATCTCCCAAATGCTGATACTTCTTCCTCTTTAAAGAAGCTCCATATGTTACAAACATATCTGAGAATTTGCTTATGATATCATAGGTCTCCAGGACCTTGCTCTTCACACTGCTTCACTTCCATGAGCCTCTAGCAATGCACTCCCAGGACACTAGTGCTATTAGAAGGTGATGTGACTTTCAGCAGTTCCTTTTAGGATTCTTTAGGACAGCAAAGGTGGTGCAAAAACTGAATCACAGAATGCAAGAAGTTTCTGCCTCCTCTCAACATATATGACTTTAGAATAATGCTTCATGCTATGTGTTGCAGCTCTAAACAGAAGATATTTATAGATATTTAAACTTGGCTACATACGACTATGTTTCTGAATACATTTCAGGCTTTTAGAGTGCAGAGCCATTGACTTCTGTAGGAGGTGCTAAATGGTCTAGCACTCTGATGACTAAAGATAAACTCTTAGCAACCTAAATTTAGGTACCTCATTTTAAAAACTTTGGCCCAGATATGTGAACCCAGAAAAATGAGTTATAATAATTCATTTCAAATTCCCTGGCTCTTGCGGCTCCCCAGACTTAGCATTTATTCATACAAATTGCTCACTGTTGCAGATAAATCACAAAATGTAGCCAATGCAATAACTCTGCACCTGAGCATTATTTAGTTCTGCTTTGCTAATGTTGGCAGCACTTTGCTTTTCTTCTATATGTTACAGCACCTGGCTATTTTGGCTTTGTCTGAATACGTTGGAAGGGTGAATAGAGAGAAAATCTAAAAGTTTTTGCCCTCTCTTTCATTACTGCTAACTTTCATAATAGCTGCGATTCCTCAATTAGGTGGTCAGTTTAATTTTTCTGCCAGCTTAAAAGAAACGTGAGGGAGACAATTACCAAGGGAGACAATTTTTCACTGCATGCTTAGGAGAGGATTAACTTGTCAGAAGTGTTGTCCCTAGTGGTTCTGCTCTGCTTTGACACCAGGGATAGTTAATTTCCCATAAAGCTGTTTATGATGATGATGAGAAATACTGTACCTTGTCTGTGTTGATTTTTCTCTTTTGAATTCTTTGTGGCTTCTCTTCGGGATTTTTGTCTCTTTAAAGGAGTATTTCACCTTGTGGATATGAGAAATAGATTGAGGTATCTCTGTTGCCCACAATTTTCTCTTAGGTTTATGTAGGCTGCACTAATGAGTAAAGTTTTAAAACACAGTTACTTAATTTTTAGTTCTTTTCTTTCTTCCTTTCTTTCTTTTTTTTTTTTTAACACAATATAAACTAAGAGTAATGATAAAAATGTTGATGTTGGCTACTTAGCCAGTTTTGGGGTTGTTTATTACTAGGATCAGGTACCAACACTTCCTTTGCCTATATTAAGGATGGATATCTTGTCATTTCACTGCAGCCTTGTAAGTTGTGGGCGTTTATTCTAAGCCAGTCATCTGTAGTCAGTGTCATGGAAGAAGGTGATTCATCCCATCTGACGCGAAATATCTGAGAGGCTTATTATGCAAATGTGTTCTGGAGAGGAAGGTGGTTGATGATGTTCCTGCCCAGCCAAGTGCCGCAGTCTACGGAGCTTCCCTGTACTGGCGCAGTTCTTTTTGAGGCCACATACAATGAACAGAGTGCCAAAATTATCCAAGTTAAAAATCAGTAACTAGAAGGATTTTGTTAATCTGTATTTGTTTTTTTAACCAAGTTCATTTCAGTGATTCATAGGGCCATTTATAACACAGCGATAACAATATCTGTTCAATAAATGGGGTCATATTGGCACAGAAGAAATAAGTGGTTGAAGGCAGGGACATTCAAAACTTTGTGTAATAAACTGCCTCCTGAAATACATGTGTGTGCTGGGACTGTCCTGTTTTATTAGGTGAGATGAATCCATGGTGGTTGTTTAACCGTGTGTTAAGCAGGACATTAGCAATATCATTATCACTGTAGTGTACACCTCTTGATGCTTGATATTGCTTTATTAGACTATAAAATATCTTGAAGTAAGCTTATCTATGCCAAACAAAGGGGGCAGTTAGAAACTTCCATGAATATTGCCAAATCCTTCCACTGAGGTCCTCAGTACTACTCAAACTACTATTTGTGCTAGCAGTCTTTCCCAATTTTTTGAATCTTACTGAAGTGTGAGGGTTATATGAGTACAGATAAATATGCTGTCTGATGAGATGAGCTGTTTCTTTATAATACACAGTGATTATCCAAGTCCACACCGGGAAGCCAGAAAAAGTGTCCATGCAAATCATAACTTTCTCTTGGGTCCTATGGAAATCTGAAGAGAGGATGACTCATATGAACTTCACTTGAGAGTCTTAGAGTGGTGTTTTTCATTAACTAGGTTAGCTAACAGTTAAACAGTCAGAGTTGTAATGAGGCAGAGGCAGTATACTTTGAGAGGCATATTGAAAAGAAACCTAGCTTACTAGGATGCATTATCATACAGAAGTTAAATCTCATGAACTGCGTATTCTCTGTGCAGTTGTTCATCATAGGATCCCTTATGTTGATGTACCACCCTGCTCTGTTATGCTTTTGTGGTACAAAAAAGCATATCTAGGGAATATCTTCACGGTACAAGTTACTGTGGTTTAGACACTGGAGTCAGAGAATGTGACCACCACCGATAAGATACCGTTCCATGAAGCAGCAGTGGAAGAGATGAAAAGAACTGGACTGAAACAATGCCAATAGCAATGAAAGCAATCAAAATGAGCTTTATAGTACCTTTTAATGTAAATTCTCTCTGGGATATGTTTCACATGTTTTATTTATTTTTATTGTTATATTTCTTTTTATTTTTGTAGGCTGTGGAAACCAACCTTGCATCAAAGGATAGTCACTGGGTCTATGTAAATGAGGTAAGAAAGTCAAAAGAGACAATATGGCTTAGTACATTCACTCATCACTGTCTTTTGTTTCATAAGTTTTGACACATCAAACTGAGCATACACTTAGCATTTTTGCTTTTTGAATGGTGCAAGATGCAAACTCTGTGCTGTCGTTGCTTATCTGTGTCAATTGAATTGGCATAAGTTGAATACCAAAGGTCAAAATGAAGCTTCCAATACACCCCACAGCAGCTGGGAGACTTTATTTTTACCTTCATGTTGACCCTGCTTAGGAACCAGAGAATATCTCAAAAGAAACCTCAAATGCATGCATCTATATATGCCAGAATCTCACCCTTTGGTGCTATGAAAGCCTGCACTCAGATGCCAGGAGTTGAAAGACTGCTGAGGTTAGTTGCAGGCTTAGCTCGTTCGAATATGGGTTTACATGATATGCATGTGTTCTTTAGTACAAAATTGTGTTGGTCTTTTGGCCACGGTCCAGGATAGCATAGTTTTAAAATGTGATATTTCCTCTCTGCAGCAAATGCTATCTTGTCCTACTACTACAGTTATTTATATTATCTTAGTACCGTGATGCTTTAATGGGAATCAGTACAGACGCTTATTTAAAAAGCAATGGAAAGCTTGAAATATGTTGTGCTATATATAGTAATTTATAAATCACTGATTGTTCAGAATAAAGGGTGCCATTTTGTGTATTTCTGGTTTTAATGATGATTCGTTAAAAGTTAGTAAAATATCTAAGTTAAAAAGAACCGTGTTCACTATTTTATTTTTATATTATAAATGCATAGTCTCAAATTTAATAACCAATTCCTTTGTTAATTTCTCATTTCTTTCTTTGCACCTAGCTAATAATTTTGGGTAGGCTACTTTTAATGGTAACTATAAATTGTATTGTGTGACATTAGAAAGGCTATGTAATTAAATAGGGGTTATGGGATGTGAGTGAAATCTCTGCTTATAAAGGCTTTATAAATTCTTTCTAGTCCTTCTTACATTTAAATACCTCCTGATTTGTCAGCTGCAGTAATGACCCACTACAAAATATCAGCAAGATGCCTGGAGAGTCAATCTTTATATACACATAAAGATAATGCAGTGCGTATTTCTTTAAACATTTATAGAGAGGCAGTGTTTGTGAATTTGTTATTGCTGCTGTTATTGTTCAGATGTTAAAACTCACTTCATGAAATCTGACTCTGTCACACAAAAAACACCCTTCAGCACTCATGCACAAACGTGTGCATACATACACAAACACATTGCACAGGATGTCAGTTCTACTTTTATTTTGGGAACTTTTATTTTTTCTGTTTTATGGCTAGACACTGTGTAGGGAAACAAAATGTAAATCTAAAGTATAACATTTTAGTGAAAAATATTAGTTCACATACTCATGTAAAAATGTAATTGAATTCAGACAGTTACAGAAACTCCAAATTCATGAAACTTTGGAGAACTCTTTGCAGGCAAAAAGAGGATAAAATGTCTAGATTATACTTTTTTTTTTTTAACAAAAAAGTGTTGGTCTTTGTGTGCTTAAAGCTACTGTGAAAAGAAGATACGTTAAACATCTACACGGATATATTTGTTGAAAGATAGAGGTTCCTTTAATAGTGTGCATACCTCCACGCTAGCAAAAGGACAGACTGATTATGCTTTCCATGTATGTATTTCCAGTTGGTATCAGCGCAAACTGCATGGATACTTGAGGGAAAATATGTTATTCTTTGACTAGATATTGATTGGTGCTATGATTTGCAAAATGGAATTAACTTTTAATTCCCAATAGTCAAATCGTCTTTTTTAGATGTAATTCCACAGTGGCAAACCAGTTGTAGTCCATTCTGTAAATGGACCAAATACTTAGCCAGTCCTTTTTTTTCTCCCAGGCAGATTGAGGATCCTACACCTTTTTGTGCACCCTATGGTCTGTGTGACCTAGTGATCCCATTTGCAAGGACAGAGAAGTATTGGGCTAACTGACCTGAAGGGGCAGTAGTGGGAACACAGTGACATTATTTCCATTGAGTTTCCTTGTACAAAGAGCATTGGATTGTAAACAGGCTCTTTAGGCCTTTCTGACTTCAGGGAACCATTTAAGGGCCTGGTACAGGGCAGACAACTGATTTCTACTGATCTTGAGCACCTTGTTACAATCTGCCCTGTCGCCTACCTCTCCTGTAGCCAATGAGGAACTGAAACTTGGACTTACCTTGCTATAGTGAGAATGACTATATAGCACAGTATTATTTCAATAAGAGATTTTATTATTGTCTTACTTGAATTAAATATACTTTACTCTCTCTGTATTGCCAATCCAATAAATGTTTGGGTTTGGGTTTTTTTTCCCTTGGGCTTCTGTCCCAAACGGCAGGATATTAAGTTTTGGAGTTTGAACATATTTTATGACTTCAATTCTTTTAGGTAAGCAACACTACCAAGCTTGTGATGAGCTAACTTAAAACTGTATAGCTGGTAAGCTTATTACACAGCAAATGAGCAATTGTGGAATATAAGAGTTGGTCTCAAATTACAGAGGTGTACTGTCAAGATCATGCATTTGTTAGTTTCCAATAATGCAAGACTCTGTGCTGAGGTATCTATTCAGTTTGGATGCCATTGGAGGTGTAAAAGGACTCTGTCATCTTTAGAAAAAGGCTAGTGAATTGGGAGCTGGATTTGTTGTATGGGGTTGGAAGGCTGCAACATCACATGGCAAGTCTTTCAGGATAAGAGAATACACAGGATTGGGTCTTCACAGGCAATACGATGCCCTCATAATGTCCTCTTTGAAGCCAAAGTCATAAAAACCTTACTGTTTTAAAAATATGTATTTGTAAGTATGTCTACTTTTCTCATTTCAGACATTTTATGTTTCAAACTTGCAGAGCTGTCAAAAGTAGTGGAGATTTGGGGGGAAAAAAGAAATGTATTTCTAACCACCCTTTCCTTTTTAGATTTATATTTAATCATCTTCACTTTTATTCATCTAGAAATACTAAATCATTCCTTGCATTCATTTAGGTAGCAATTCTACCTGAATTCTGGGTTAAGTGTGCCACATAGCTTTTTAAAAGCAAGAATATTTGTGATTTCTCTATAAATGCTTGAAAAAGCAAACAACTCCTCAGAACAATGAAGTCCATGCTTAGCTTTGTCTCAGAATAGTCCAAAACATTTTATTACTCACTGACTGTGTTGGGAGTTGTCAATGACCAGCAATTTTTGTTCCTAAAGATGATCCGTTAGAATATATCTGGTGTTCTGGTTGTACCTTAGCTGTTTATGCCTTTAAGTGTTGATGAAGTGACCTACCAGCTTTGGTAGAAGTGGGCTACTGCTTCTTGTGCCACGACTGGCAGAGTTGCCCTCCCCCTTTTTTGGATATTTATTCTTTCCTCTCTTTTTGGCTGTTTTTTTTTTTTCTTATTTTTATTTTTCCCTTACATGTCTTTCTCTTTGGTGCCTGACATCAAGCATCTCTGTTGGTTCCTCCTGGCTTTTTTTGTTCTCCCTTTCTCTTTTTCTGCCTGTTCAGAGAAAATGCTGTGCATTGCCCAGGGCATATGTCTGTGGGAGATGCACAAGAGCAATACTTGAAACTGAATTTGTATGAGGTTGTACTAGGAGCAATGCTCTAGGAGTCTGTGTCTGCTTTTTTATTAGCAGCAGCTAGGGGTAAGGGTCTTAGGGCTATAAATAGCACTAGAAACCATGTTTCCCATTTTGTGGGACATTTCGTGGTTTTGAAATTTTCTCCGTTCCAAGTGGAGAGAAAAGATAAAAGAAATTGTTCTGCAAAACTGGAATTTTGGATTAAAAAAAAAATAATCCAAATTAAACAGTTTTATATTCCCTTAGATCAATATACTTAATTCTAATTCCAAGTTTCTAAACATTCATTATTTTAACATGTAAATTGGTAAAGTACACAAAGTAATCAACTACTCTTCATGGAAATGGAATGGGTACTGAATTTGACTGATAACTCAAATGAGTTGTTTCACGGTTACTTCATCCTTCCTTTAATTTCTTTTTCAACAAACTTTCATCACTACTCAGAAGTTTAATTGAAAGTTGTAAGACATGGTAGGACAAAGCACAAGGCTACTGATTGAGACAGCAGATAATTTTTCACAAAGGACAAGTAGGGATGAAAAGAGGACAGCGTAGTGTTGCATGTCCAAACCATACATACTGGCTCTGAAGCTAAGGAGAGGTGAGGGTCACACTTGTAGAACAGCTGCATGGAAATACACAAAAGGCATATACTGAGGAAGACTTTTTTTGAAAATGTGTTTTTGACAGAAGTGCCCCAAAGACAAGAAATGGAAATAATGGAGGATTTTTATTTCCCTGGAAGTTGAAAAAGTAATGTTGGGACACAGAGAAGATGTCACAATTTCCTGTGATTGACAATGTTATCTCCACATGTTTAAAAAGTTAAGGCAGCCGTCAGTTCAGATTTCATTATGGCTAAGGGCGAATGGGCTAAGGAAGTCAGAAGATAATTGGTGTGAAAGTGATTGTGAGATGGTAGCATGCTCTGTTTGAAGAAGTGAGAAAAGGAGAATAAGGATAATGGACGTCAGTAAAAAGATTCTCCAACTTTACAAGTTTAGGGAACTAGTAGTGCTTTTGGAAAAATAATATGGTGAGTAAAGGATGGCAAAAGAACTGTGGAGTTCTGTGAAGATGAAGGCATAATAAGGTATTGTTATGGTTCCAACAGGTTATCTTTATAGATCTTGAAATCAGAGAGAAATTCTGATAAAAAAGTGGTGAAAAAAGGGGATTAAGGAGGAGTGTAAAGGTGTAACAAAGTAAATTATTATAAAATGAAGCTGAGGTGCAAAATGACTCATACCAGGGACCATAAAAAGCAACAAGAGAAGTTTAGATATAGCAGAAGATAAGGGAAAGTGTAAGGTGACTACTTAGTGGAAAAATTACATTTTAATATTTACTGACTGGATGTTGTCTTTATTGAAACTATTAATTGTAAGCAGACCATTAAAAACATACTGTAGTAGTTCCAGTTTATTCAGATAAATATGAGGCACTCCATCAAATGAGATTCAATATAAAGAAGTGCTGAGTAGTTCAGGTGTGGCTACAAAATGAGGTATAGCTGGAGAGCATCCGCAGGAGCAACTTAGAATCCTTACGGATAACAAATAGAATATGAATCAATACTGTTGTGGTTTTGCAAAACAAGCAAATCTAGTCCTCAGATATGTCACTGGAAACATTCTTTGTAAGATAAGGGAGGCAATTATTTTGCTCTGCTTGACATCAACTTGGCCTTGTTGGAAACGTATTGCAAGTATTGGGCAAGACACTTTAAAACCAAACAAGAGAACGCAGAACAATTTTGAAAATCCAGAGGAAAGCACCTAGTATGATGAAAGCTCAGTATAATACGACCCATGAGAAAAGGTTGAAAGAATTACATTTGTCTCTTATGAAACTCAGAAGATGGAGCAAGGGTACAGTGGTAGAACAGGTATATTAAAAGAAAAATATGATCATATGTTTACTTTAAAAAGATAAAGGAAATGCAATTTAATATTCTGCAGTAAAAATTAGATAAAGTTTTGGGAAATGGTTTATGATCTAAATATGATAATGAATAGGAACTTCCTTGGTTACTTTCTCCCATCTCATCATATCTCTGTCTTCACACCTGGTTCTGCAATTGTTTTTTATCTTTGTTTTTCAGCATCCTACTCACATTATGTAAGTTTGCTAAATATTTTCAGATCTCAATTTGGAAAGACAAATGAACACCACTGGGTATTTTCTGATCTGCACCTTCTGTTTTTCCACATATCTTTTTTCAATATGGGTATGGCAGTGACAGTTTATACAGATAGTCATTGCATATACTTTTCATCAAATCATTTATTCAATAATTTTGCTGATAAACATGAAATTAATGGACCCTGTGACTCATGTTTGATTTCCAGTCAGTGTGGAACTCCATACTTCTATGGAGTCTACTATGAAGCAAGCTAGAGTGATTGCTTTTGATTAAATTCTGTCAGCCAAATCCACTCTTGGGGTAGCCCCAGTGATTTGACTTAGCCAGGGATGAACCTAGCATCATATTTCTTGATATCAGTCATTTAAAAGAGGATTGTATTGTAATTGTATGTAGTTTTGATAGATGCCTAGTAATGAATTAGTGGCACTTTCAGTGTTTTAAAAATAGATTTAATTGTAAAACGTAAAAAGTAAGTCTGAAAACTGAAGGTTAGAGCTTCTACTTGACTACAGTTTTAATTTTTCTTTTCCATTGAATTGATTTTCATTGATTCAGATCAACTCTCATCAGTTCAGATACAAAGGGGTATTTGTTGTTAACACAAAATAACTTCTTATTACCCTGTTTTTTTGTTTTTGTTTTGTTTTGTTTTGTTTTAGGATTACCACATTCTCTACCACACAGAATAACAAATACTTTTCTGGACTTCAGCTCAATTCTTTTTCTTTCTGCTGTTTTCATAGGTCTCTCTTCACCTCTCTTCACCTCCTACTGTCTGTAGGAGGCAGTTTGTTATATGAGGGATGAGAAACTGTCCCATCATCTCTGTCCTGGCGTGATGTATTTCTTATTCTCCATTTCTATCCTGCAGTTCCATTGCTTCTGCCAATCGTTGTTTTATTTCCTTTCACCATGTCAGACGTGCCCGTTATATCCGTAGTTACTCATCTTCTTGATTTGAGAATCAAATGCCTTCTCAGCTATCATCTGGGTACTACTTTCTTATTTTCTTCTATAAAATATTTTTTAAAGGTTGAGAAAAATGAACAGAAAATAGAATAGTAATTACCAGATAAAGTCTATCTCAGAAAACTACTTTTTCCCAAGGGTAGCGTGTTGGAAGGTGTTAGATAATGCACGATTAACAGTATTTTCCTAGCGCAAAGCTTGTAACCTTGAGGAAACTTATGACTTTGGAAGAAGATCCCCGTATGAATGCGGTGTCTGTTGTTCACTTTTCTTTGGAAAATCTTTTTCTGTTTTTGTAGAAATTCCTGTGTTATATGCACTTTGGGTGACAAATAGTTAGACCCACAAGCATGTGCAAATTGTTATGGCATCATTTTTAGTTGGGTAGAACCAGGACTGTCTGATAGACTGGAATTCTGGTCTGTCTTTCTCTACATATGGAAGTGCCAAAAATTATTAAAGTATCAATCTGTGTAATGATGCTTGAGTTTACTCTGATAACAAGAAGTTAATAGATCTTTTACACTTCCCCATGCCTTATTTTTTCTTGAAAAAAGCAGACTTTTTAATGATACGTTATGAATGCGAGTAGGGCAAGCATTATAAGATCTTTTCAAATTATACAAAAATGCACAGACAAAAAAAGTTAAAAAAAAAAGAATATAAATACAAGGACCACACTGTGGAAAATTTCTTAAGATATAGCAAATGACACATTTCAATGCAAAACTTAACAATTTATAATTACAATTTATTCCAATTTTATTCCAGGTAATCTATATTTACTATTAGTCCCAAAAATGGCTGTTATCTTTGACACTGCAGAATTTTTATTTATTTATTTATTTTCACAAAAATATATAATTTTCATACATATGCTTGTAAAGTACACTTATGCATGAAACTGCACTACGTGTGCACCTGTGTCCTGCTCAAATAAATTTGTAGGGTTCAGAATTGACCTAATTTTAATGCTGTTGAATTACACAGAAACAGTTGTAGTCAGCTGTGAGCAATGATAGATGAGCTTTGATGAGTTGTTTTACCAGTGAAATCTACATTAAAATCAATGGTGATTTCTTTTTGGTTTTTTTTTTTCAGCTTTTGATAACTGTCATTTTGTGTGCTTTTCTTTTTATCTTTTTTTTTTTTCCTAAGATAATTACTTTTTAGTATGGGATAATATTTTTTTAAATCAGAGGATCTTTTACTGTATAGGCACTTGCTACAATCTGAGAAAGACTTCTGGACACCTAGTGCAGAATCCTTATATCTTTCTAGAAATAGAGCTAAATCAGTTAAATTATAAATACATCCCTGTAGAGATTTTTTACTGGCATCAGGTAAAAGGAAGAGAAGAGAGGTAGCGTTGGATCTGTGGGAGGACTGTGAGGACGAGAGTTGGACAGGTGGTCATACAGACTTGTATTAGAAAGTTTTCTGTGCTATGAAAAATGGATTACGCCCTTGCCTTAAAGGATTAACCTTTATGTATATGTGTGTGTGTTTGTTCATGTGGGATGCAGAGAAGCCAGCATAATGTTACAGTTCAATAAATCTATCTGCATGGTAAGGTGTTGTGAACCTTTTGAAAAACAGCTTATTGAGGGATGTTTTCTGGATTTTCAACTAGTGAACAAGTGTCCCTTTATAGATGTAGGTAGTGCATTGAGGGGAATTAGAATAACCCAATAAACAGTTATCTATCCTAATGCAAAAATTCCACTGTAAATAAATCTGTAGCTTGTCTCCATGTGCATCCTCATCACCATTCAGTTTAAACCTGCAGTTTTCTCAGAGATGCACTTTCTGGAAATATCTCTTGGCTCTTTAAATTATTAATGTCATTAAAATTTATAATTTTCTGTCATTACCTCTAGGAAAATAGAGACTGTAATGTGAAACATAATTGTCTCATTTTGCAATTTGTGTTATGATAGTTGAGCACAACTAGAGCAGGTTTAAATATTCCCCCGAGCAATATGGCTAGGTATTACAAACTAACTGGAGTTCTTTGTGTACAGATAAATAAATAGATAAATGAATTCCCCAAATGACCAATATTTGTGTGCAAATAAATAGATAAATGAATGCCACAAATTCTTCAAGAGCAAACTTTGTCATTAATATGCCACATGAAAAGATAATAGTGTTTAAAGGAATATCCTTTCAGTGTTGAGTTGGGTGGTGAGAACTATTACTAGCCTAGGTGAATAGTCAGTCTTACACTTATGTCTGCCTTCCCAAAATTTAAGTGCTCCCTGAAATATTGGGAATGTCCAAATTCTTTCCCTTTTGTAATGGAAAAATCCAAGATAAGAGCACTTAGATAAGATATGAACTTTTATCCCTGAGTAAAGTGCTCTCCCTCCATCCTCATTCCAGAAATTCAATATTTACTGACCTGAGTGCAAATCGCTATTTAAGGTGCCAAGCAAGAGAGAGTTAGGCTCTTTAACCTTCCTTAAAGCATACCCCTGAAACAAGCAGAAACCACCATCTATATTAAGTAAAGATTCACCCCATGTTGCAGTAGCAACATCATGGGATTGCGTAAGCCAAAAAGCGGGCATGTGATATGGAATTTTTTAAGGAGCGCTTGCCTGGCCAAACCAGCTGATAAACTCTGCTTAGAATTCAGGATTCACGCATGGTATGAACAGTAATTATTGTGTGTTGTCTTGTGCTGTGTAATGATCCAAGAACAAGATTGGAAATTTGGGATATATTTGTTTGAAAAAAAAAAACACTTATAGCACCAAATTAAATTATTTGCTTAGTTGTCAGTTTCACAGTGTAAAGAAAATTTTCATATTATGTACAGGAAAGAAAACGCATTATTTTAAAAAAACCCAATAGATTAATATATTTTAATTGTAAGATCAATGTGAAATGTTTTTTCCCTGTGACTTCAAGGCTTAGAACTATTTTAGTAACTTCATAGATCCATAGAATACCAGGTTGGAAGGGACCTCAAGGATCATTTGGTCCAACCTTTATACATGTATATATTTTTAAAAATATATTTTTTTATATAGCCAACTTCACATATACTTGTTTTTCCTTTTTTGGCTTGTTTTTTTCCTTTGCTTCCTCCCCTTCCCCCATTTCTCCCCCCGCCCCCCAAATTTGTCTCAGTTGGAATGCAGGTGACCTTTCTGCATGTGACATTTAAGTTTTCATGTGCTGCTAAGCCAGGACCGTGAGCTTTCTGGAAATGAGTCTGCAGAGCCTGCCTGTGTGCCAGGCAAGAGCAAAGGGTGCAGTGCCCTGGCCAGGGAAGCCTCAACTGGCTGCCCCGGTGCAGGATGGTGGTGACCTGTTCTTCTCTGCAATTCAGGCACTCAGCCACGCTGTTCTGCTCCTGGACCTGCCTGAGGTGCCCTGCAATTCTCCCTGTGGCTGTACTACCCTGTGAACCGGTGTGGAAGGGCCTATAGTTACCTTTGACTTTTAGATCACCAGCTCAAAAATGCAGACACAGACCTTTTGTTCCCAGCCGTTCCATCACCACCTTTTTTTCTGTGCTTTTACGTTTCTAAAAAGGAACCCAGTTTCTAAAAGGAATGGATCATTTGCTGTTATGAATGTCCATCAGCTGAAAAAAAATGCAGGAGCTTTGCTCCCCTTGGCATTATGTACTGAACTGAGGCATTGAAGGATTTAGCTACTTTTGGCTGTCCACACAGAAAAAGGGTGGCACTTCAGAGTCAGATTTAGTCCAATTTAGGTTCTGAATTTCCCTCCAGAGGCTCCCATTTTTCTTCTTTGTCTGTACAGTGCCTAGGGTTTTATGCTCAGGACTCACTTGGTGCCTATTGCCAAGGGAGAAGAACCTGGGTTAATATGTCTAACATAATCGATCTCTGCTGCTATCTTACCTCTGGAAATCCCACGGAGGAAGCAGTTCTGGCCTGCTTCCTATAGGCTTACATGTTTCAGGTCAGGCATTTTGACACAAGGCATGAGATGTCTTTGAAAGACTGTGCATCACTTGGGGAGGACACAAAACGTGTGATGTGAAGTGAACTGAAGGTTTGGATGATTCATGATCTTTTCCACCCGCCCCTCCGCCCCCGCCCTGTTTCCAGCCATTCAATCAGAGTTAGCTGCCAAGGGTTGTGGCCTAGGGGGTTATGAGTTAAAGATATCCAATAAAATTGTCTCTCCCTCAGACCACATCTTAGATACACTGTGTGGCTTTAACACCCCTTAGCCCTACAGAAGAGAAATCCAAGGCAGCAGTCTGGAAGGATCTGTAGAGCTTGTGGGTCTCCTTCAGTGTTTCCCTGCAAGGCTACAGGTGCTGCCCAGCATTTTCTATTAAGACTCAAAATCTTTGGCTTCTGTAAGAATATATTTATTTTCTGATTTTCCGTTTTCATGCCACACCAGTTGGTCTGTCATTAATGCAATGAATTTCACCTTCTGCAAAGCTAAAAATGCATGTTCCTAAAAAATGATGGGAAAGATGGCAAAGAAGAACTAAATTGAGCCAAAGCTACAGTACTAGTCAACCGTAACAAGTAATTATAGTAACCCCATGGTCATTTCGCTCACAGCTTGACAGAGAAAATGGCAAGAAAACAAAATATTTTTTTTTCTTGAATGTTAAAATACAGGGTCAGGTTCACTTCTGCTGATGGCACATCACAAGGTGTGGGCCCTGTTGACCGGACAAGTACAGCAACATGAATTATTTGCAGCCCCCTACTCTGCAAGGGGCTCAGAGCAGCCCTGTGCAGGCTGGGCAGTGGGCTGGCCCAGCTGTGCAGCCAACATGTGCTGGAGATGGGCTGATGTGACATGCAGACACTGCTGGTGGCGGTGGTAAGGAGCTGGGACGTAAAGCTGCTCCCTACAGGGAAGGAGCCTGGGGGAAGGAATGCAGTCAGTGGTGCTGCTGCCTGTCCTTCCTCAGGGTGAGTTCCTGGCAGGAGATAACCATCACAAGCTGTACCACTGTGGTGATTGCAGGATCTGCTAAGACCATGATTTTCAAACTATTGCGGGGTAAAAAAGGGAGGTTTTCATTTTGTGGGGTTTTTTAAATACAAAATATGTAAAACATATAGTTACGTAGATGGGCAGTAGATGCAGGCTCCGCCCCAGGGTGGATTAGGAGGTAGGGACATGGGAAGGTCTGCAGAGAAGCTTTAGAAAGTGCAAAGACTGGAAGGACGAGCAGCCTGTCCTTGAGATCTCCCTATATCTTATTCTATATTATCCTTTGTGCAGAAACTTGCATTCCTAAATGTGTCAGTCATGAAGTTCCTTCTAGTTTTTATTTCCTAATACAGATAACATCAAAAGACTTCATTAAGTCATTATCAGGATTAGTCTGCAGAATTGATCTACTGTTCTTATGGGAAAAGTACTTTTTTGTAATGTTGTACTCAGGTATAAGCACCATATTTCCTAAAGATGGTTATGTTTTCCATTTGTTGTTTCGCTGAGGGTACAGTGAGGTTCTGTTCTGTTAAGCCAAAATTCTTTCTATATAAATTTGTTTTGAAGGCTCTTGTTTTTTACTTAGAAGCCTATTAAGACCATCTTAGTGCTTTTCTTTGAGGCACTACCTCTGAAGTATGTGTAGTATTGCCAAGATAAATGGAATTGATTTAAACTGTTTTGTTTCAGATGATGCATAAAAAAAGACCAATGTTGTTATTAAATGAAAAATAAGAATTTTTGGCCTAATCTAAGCATGTGCATCTGTACCTCTTTTCTTCTATTGTCTGTTTAAAAACATTTATAAAATAATGAAAAGAATATATAAAATATTTAGACAAATACGTGTTCTTAAAAGACTGTGTCTCCATTCACAGGAAATCACTGATAATGAAATATTAGAGTTGGTACATAGTGCTCTGGGGAGGATGACAGTTATCCGGCAAATTTTCCCCCTCTCAAGGGACAACAATCAGAGATGCATGAGGAACAATCACCGAATATCATCACTGCTGTGTGATCCACAAGAAGGCTATCTTCAGATGCTGCAGGTCAGTAGTTGTGCCCAGCAGAAAAGTCCATCTTAGGAATTTGACATGAGATAGTTTGCTGTGACTGTATTACCTCAGAGGAAAAATTAAATGATTATAGATAAATCTAAGCATGTAATCTCTGGTTAACTTTTCCTGATTTAATTATTTATTTTCTTTCCCAGGATTGAGTGCTTTAATATGATGTTATACCCCTAAAGTACTAGCAAGTGGTTGCACTAACTCAGAGCTGATTTGAGATATTTAGTTCCCTTAAGAATCTTTTTCTATTTGAAAAAAGAAAAAGTTGTGCCATTGTTGTCTTGTGGTGTTACTGCTCATTGTCATGCCCATTAGACATCTGTTGTGAAAGAGTTAATCTGGGAGGATAACAGAACTCTGACAGGTATCGGGCTGTGGAGCATTTCATATTTAGTTAAATGGACTGAATCCAGTTGATGTATTCAATCTGTCCCATTTCAATAGTCTCAGAAGTCTCTCACAGCTGATAATTGTCTGAGCATGTGAAATATGCACTGCTAGTTCAAGTTCCAGATTTCGGTAACAGATTTGACTCTAGTGTAAACAACATCTCAGGATTTCTTGGCAATTTATCCCAGATATCAGAATTTTTCTTGCAGTAATTTAAATATAATTTCAGGTTCTATTTCCAAGGATAGTGAATAATTTAGAAACATGGGTCTTGGGCTTTCAATGGGACTCCATGTGTTTCTGGTTTCTTTTAGAGCTGTTGGGTAAAACTGAAAACTTTAGTGAGATTGAGCATATAAACTTGATTAGAACATTTCTATTGCAAATTTACTCTTAACCTGAGATGGATTGAGTGAATACACCATGGTTGAGCCTGTGAGTTGGCAAGCATGTGTATTGCGTGTCAGTATGAATCTAGAAAGAGCTTGTTTATGCTGTGGGGAGCGGGACTGTTGGCAGTGTGGGCTGCTGCAGCTTGGTCAGGAAGGTGGTGTGGGGTCCTTTGCAGAGCGTAACTTGGGCTGGCTTGAAAGAGCTTCTGCAGAGCAAGGAGTGAGGTTATGGGAAACCAGGAGAGGTACAGAGATTCTTGGGAAAAGGTCAAAATTTTCCAAGGAACATGGATGGGGGTGTTTATTTTACTTGTTTGTACCCTACTAAGAAATCGTAGCTGCAGAGACTGGAATCCTTTGAGGTCAGATATGGACATTTCCTCCTTGAAGAGAACCTCTGTCAACTCGGGTTCTGTCATAGCAGTGGCAAAGTTTGGGAAATGCCAATCACACGCACAGTAGTTCTGAGCACTGGTCTATTCTTTTTGCACAGGCGAAAGTCTATGCCTATTTTGGCTTAGAAGGAAAAACCACTTCTGATCTTTGTTAGTAACTCTGAGGTATACTGTAATAAGAACAAGGGCAACTAGTTTCAGAGGATCAAAGCAATTCCCAGTATGTTGAAAAAAATATCTATCCTGCACCAACAGATCACTCATTGGGGAACACTCTTACATTACAGCAAGATTTTGAGTATTGCTGTCTGTGCTGTTTTATGCAATCTAATTCAGAGACTCATCTGAATGGCTCTGACAGACCTCTCTGAGCAAGTTCTTATTTGCTAAAACAGTAACTGGTTTGCTAGCATGAATAGCCTCACGCCCTATTACTAAACTTCACTGACAAGAACCTTTTAGGAAGGACCCTCTTCCTGCTACTTCCCAGATGTGGGTTTTGAGAAGCAAAACATTCTCAGTTTCTATTTTTGAGAAATATTATACCACCTTAGAAACTGCCTTTAAGAGAATGGAACAGTAATGTTACTCTTTGTCCATTACTTCCTCCTCTAAGAACTTAAGAACAAGAAAGAGATATAAAGAAGCGTGGAGGTATAAAGTTTGCCTTTTAGAAGTTGATTCCATAGCTGTTGTGTCCAGCCATACTGGAATGAAATATCATGAAAGGTGAAGGGCATGTGTGAGGTCTCTCAAATTAGCTGCCCCCAGTATGTCTTGTGTTATCTTTAAGTTTCTATTCATTGAATATAGGAAGCTTTAGCATGTGCAGTTATATCTGAAGAGTTCCATAGCTGCACTTTTTTCCATAGGCTTTGCCAAAACGTCTTATGTAACACCTTGTGGGCACACAGCTCATATTAATTTCCAAGTATGACTGACATGTTATTAATGGTCCTGCAATTCAGGTACTTCCAATCTTCTGTTTCCTTTTTCTTGCTTAAAAAATAGTTTTGACCTTTTGCTGTACAGAAATACATCACTAAATTACCCCTGTTGCCAGAGGCTGCAGTAGCTCCCAGCTCCATGTCAGGCTGCATGAATCCACCAGAGGCAGTGACCGCCTGCCAGCACCAAGTCCTTGTGTTGCTTTGAAGTAGTTTGATTAACACCACAGTTTGGAAATCCCTGGCTTATTCTCCCTTGGGCAATCTCATATTAATAATTCTTTGTTGTCAAGGTAACTTACCAGCTATTGTTGGTTAATTATTTATTTAATGACTTTGAAGAAGAATAAGCTAATCTCTGTCAGCCTCGAGCTGTAAAATTTTTATAGGGGAGAATTTAGCATTTTTAACAAGCTAGTAAAGAAATAAACATTTACGTCATGGATTATTAACTTTGTTCTAGCTAAATTAATTAAAATCTTTTTGGAACGATTTTGTTCTCAGTGTCTTTAGTACCATATCCTGGAAAGTTGTTTTTCAGTGGGTGATCATCCCAGTTTGGCGTTCTGACAAGGCTTTTAAAGATCAGGCTGTTCTGCAAGCTCATCCAAAAACTCATCTGTTCTGAATGCTTTGTGGAAATCCAATCTTATTCCATCAACCCACTTGTCAAAATTTTGCTCATGCCCTTATTTCTTGCACGTATAATATACCCAGCTGGGTTTCTGCTTCAACTGGAGAAAAAGCTTTGTAAAGTTTCCCGTCTTTGTCATTTTATTTGACTTCAGAGGGCTACATTTATCTCTTTCTTATTCTTCATATATGATTTTCTGTGTCCAACTCTCTTACTTTTTTGTAAGTGGAAAAGAGACAGGTTAGAACTTGCTGTCTTCCATTGGCAATGAGTATCACATGGTTTGGGCCATCAGCATTGTCAGAATTGTCTCATCTGGAGAGAGAATACTGATGCACTTCAGGATTTATAGTTAAGTCTAGTTAGTCCTAGACAAGGCCTAATATGTATCCCTGCATTGCATTTGAATAGCAAGATTACTACTATTAAATTCTTTAGAATATTTTAGGCATAGTCTTACAGAGTCAATTTGAAGACATTTTAATGCATAACCTTTTTCTTTCTAAAATCTTCTGTTCAAATTTTAATTTTGAAGCCTATCTACAAACTTGTTTTGATGAGGATCTTTTTTCTTTCATTGGGTTATTCATGATGTGTTCATAAAATCAAATGAAATTTTTTTTTTACTGTTTATGTTTTTTGAAGCAGGTTTTCTCTTTAGAAAAGTAATTTGCATTACAGTTTGTTATTTTCTGTATTTACCATTTATAGAGTTAATAAGTTCAGTCTTTGTGAGATTCTATTTGTATTAAGACATATTAAAGGAACACAACGTGTCTGAAACCATTTAGCATGGTCCAAAATATATGGTAACATTAAAAAGGCAAAAAAGAAACCTCCAGCATACTATGTCACAAAATTTGTGAGATTATTCCTCACAGGATTCAGAATCTAACTTCTCTACTGAAGAACTATTCCAGGTATTGCTTTGGCATATTTGAATAGAAAATGATGAGAAGTGTGGGAGGGTATTCATTAAAACAGCTACTCTTCTCCCTGCGTAAAAATCTCAAAGACTTGACCGTCAAACATCTTTGTGGACATCTCATAGTAGTTGCTCCTACAGAGCTGTGTCTTTTATTTATTAACTGTCTTCTCGTCAGGAATGTCTGCAATTTAACTACTATAAGTTAGTAGTTATTTTTTTGGAGATGTGTTTGGCTGCCTAAAGTTAAGGACCTGATCCTGCAGTTTTGTCTAACTAAACAGTTTACTCTCGTTTGACCTATTTACGCTGCTGTTATTACACAGGTGTTAAGTGCTACTAGGGGCAGTAAATATTGATTAAGCCCTATTAAAGAATTTGCTTTTTCCCATAAAGAATTGATAAGCCACATTTTTCTTTTCTGTTTATTACAAACCTATATTTGCATGTCTCTTTAGCAAAGTTTAATTTGGACTTTTGGCCAGATGTTCAAATACGGTGAAACTGAGCACCAAATGAATGAAAAGTATCCCTGAACTGACTTTACTGCCATTGCACTACATAATCTCTCCCTGAAGCCCAACAGCATGTGCTTTATACAAGGTGCATTAGCAGAAGAATTGGATAAAAATACCCAATCAACCGCAGGTTTCACGTGGGACTTTGTGAGCACTCTGCAGGCTATGACCCCGGGTACATTCTGGAGTGAGCTTTTGCTCTCTGCCCAGACTACCTCTTTTGGCTGCTGGAGTTCTCTATTTGCATAATTATTTCATTGAATTGTTGTTCAGTGCTCTATCAGGGAGCAGACAATGGTGGCTAGAAGAAAGAGTTAGTGCCTACATTTTTTTTTTATTTTTATTTCCTCTGAAAACTAATTCGCACCCATATTTATTTATAAATGAGGTAGGGTAAAATGATAATCATAGAATGGTTAGAGTTGGAAGGGACCTTAAAGATCATCGAGTTCCAACCCCCCTGCCATGGGCAGAGACACCTCCCACTAGATCAGGTTGCTCAAAGCCCCATCCAGCCTGGACTTAAACACTTCCAGGGATGGAGCATCCATAACTCCTCTGGGCAACCTGTTCCAGTGCTTCACCACCCTCACAGTAAAGAATTTCTTCCTAACATCTAATCTAAATCTCCCCTCTTCCAATTTAAAACCATTACCCCTTGTCCTGTCACTACACTTCCTGACAAAGAGTCCCTCTCTGGCTTTCCTGTAGGCTCCCTTCAGATATTGGTAGGCTGCTATGAGGTCTCCCCGGAGCCTTCTCTTCTCCAGGCTGAACAACCCCAGCTCTCTCAGACTGTCTTCGTAGGGGAGGTGCTCCAGCTCTCTGATCATCTTTGTGGCCCTCCGCTGGACCCGTTCCAACAGGTCCGTGTCCTTCCTCTGTTGAGGACTCCAAAGCTGGACACAGTACTCCAGGTGGCATCTCACGAGCACAGAGTAGTGGGGTAGAATGACCTCCCGCAACCCGCTGGCCACACTTCTCTTGATGCAGCCCAGGTTCCATTTGGCTTTCTGGGCTGCCAGTGCACATTGCTGGCTCATGTTGAGCTTCTCATCCACCAACACCCCCAAGTTCTTCTCCTCAGGGCTGCTCTCTAGCCATTCTCCGCCCAACCTGAATTTGTGCCTGGGATTGCCACGTCCCAGGTGCAGGACCCTGCACTTGGCTTGATTGAACTTCATGCGGTTTGCACAAGTCCACCTCTCAAGCCTGTCCAGCTTCCTCTGGATGGCACCCCTTCCCTCCAGCCTGTCGACCATGCCACAGAGCTTGGTGTTGTCGGCAAACTTGCTGAGGGTGCACTCTATCCCACTGTTCATGTCTTCAGCAGAGATGTTGAACAGTACTGGTCCCAGTACCAACCCCTGAGGAACACCACTCGTCACTGGCCTCCAATTGGGCATTGAACCATTCACCACAACCCTTTGAGTGTGGCCAAATAATCTTATACTCCGTTTCGCAATTCCAATATTACCTCTTGTCCTCCTGTCTGACTCTTAGTTGTGTTCAGTTTTCTTTATCAAATGTCTCCTGCTAGACTTTCCCTGGACAGTTAGTGCTAGCTGTGCCAAATTCTTGAGACATTTAGCGAGCAAAGCCAATGCCTGCAGCTAACAAGCTTGAGCATTAGAGGGTAATCCAAGCCTTGTATTATTGTTAACCTGTTGTTATAAAACATACAAAGTAAGAAAACATTCATAATTATGATAAATACTCATAATAAATAGCCGAAGGACAGTGAGCATTCAGAGAATAGACACTGTGGCTTGGGAAAAGTGGTGTGAGATGTGTAACTCAGCAAAAAGGGGGGAAAATTAAAAGAAAAGCAGTTTATCAATTAAAAAAAAGAGATTCTGAGAGTGAAGTCTTCCAAAGAAATCTTTGAAAGTCCCATTGTTTGAGACACTTAAAACTAGAATGGGTGAAGCACTAAATAATACACTGGTTAGATCCCCAATGTCAGAAAGCTTGAATAAATATACAATTGAGGTCTGTTTTTCTGTGGTTTTAGGAAAATTTTATTCAGCCTTTCATTTGCCTCAGTGATAATAAATAGCCCTTTGGAAGTTTGAAGTTGACATTTAAGTCTTTAATGAACGCTTGCTTTTTGGCTCTGGTTTTCTCATGAATGCCAGACTGCTGGCTGTGATTTTGTTCTCCATGAGCAGCAAAGCATGTATTTAAAACATAGGCATTCACGCAAAGTCTCACAATGGGCTCTGCAAACTAATTTAAGAAAATAGAATCATTCAAATTTTCAGTCTCCAGCCTAACAATATCCTTGTAAGCATGCTACTATACCATAAGTAAACCATCCATCTATCTTCACTGCTCCTAGTAAGATACATCCTGTCATTAGAGACAGAAGTGTGTAACTGTGTTTGGCATTACTTGAACTTCGAAAGTTGAAACACAGTTTTAGGGCACGCTGGTGTGTGCATATGCAAACACAATGATATCACTCCCCAGGCAGCAAGCGTTTCTGCTGCTGGCAGGCTGTGCTTGGTCTGAGACCCTCTTCCATCTGCTTCAACCTTGGAGCCGACTGCTGTGGCCACTCACAGGGTGATTTTGGCAGCAGCAGGGTACAGATGCCTATCTTGGGAATGAGTTTTTGAAGCAGTGGCGTCTGGGTGTCAGCTTGTCTTCCCAGCTGGTCTCTTCAGTGGTCTTGTCTGGATAGAATTCTGGCTCTGCTGGCAACTCAGAAGTTGGGGTCAACCTTTGTGGCTTGCTGGCCTTCCCAGAAAAGCACTTGTCTGTGATTAGTGCCTCTGAAGGAGCTAAAAGCTATCTTCGTATGTAACTTAAAAAGTAAAATCATCCTGGAAAATCTTATGAAATTCACATAAAAGCCTCTATAAAATGCTGTTTAAAAATGTGATAGGGAGAGATTTCCATTCTCATTGAAAATTTCTGCTCTGCTCTACTAGTCTATGGTGGATTTTTTCTTCATTGCAAAATAAAGGTTCATAAAGTCTGGAATAATTTTCAGAAGATATAGCAGAACATTACTCACATGCAGGGCAAGCTCCTTAAATATGTTGGTGAAATCACCATCATTCTTGTACCAGATAGATCAAAAAGCATTTCAGTCACACCACCTCCAGCTTTTAAAGCTCTCACCTATGAAGTGAAAGAGGAACTTAAAGTTACTGTTTCTTCCTCCAAACAGGAAAGAAATGAAACACTTTGTTCTAATATAGAAGTTTTTGTTATATGAAGGGGAATCCCTGCAGGCAGACATATGTCCCTCCCTCCTCTGTTCCCCTGTGAATATATAAATAAGGGAAATAAGAAATGCTCCAGAGCCTGGAAAACCCAAAGTAGGCAAGTACATTACCTTATTTTTCCTTCTCTCTTGCTTTGCAATCAATTCTGAATGCTACCTGAAGACTAATTTTTAAATGTACTGTTTCTCGTGCCTTTGACAGCACTGGTGAAAACAGAGTATAGCTGATCTCTCAGGTATCTCACAAATCCCTTCCAGGGATCATGTTTGTATTCAGAGGGATTTCCATAGTTAGCTGAAAATTAAAATATATGTGCAGTTGCAGTAACAAGTGTATACACACTTTGTCTGCTGAATCCTTTCTCTTTTCGCAGCCCCACTATTCAGGAGATTACAGCAAACTCAAGTTGCAAATGCAATCTAGTACGTATGCAGAGATTTTGCTGTATTAAAAGGAATATAATATGAAAAAAAAAAGGAAATTATTATAGCCCTGGATTTACTGTGAGATCAGGCGAGAACTTCTGTGTCTTGCTTTAAGTAATTGTTTTCTACAAGAAAATACATACGTAGTAATAAATTCAGGTAGAAAGTGAATATTATTTTGAGAAGAGGAGCATATCTGAGATGTTTAAATATTCTTATTTTTCTACCCTAGAAATAAATTAGAAGAAAAGAATATAAAAATATACCTCACTAATTTAACAGTAGATCTTACTGTAGGTATTGAAGGAATCACAGTCACACACCACTACTCAGGCATCAGATTAGACCCAATGCCGTAATTCTGTTTTCTAGCATAAAGCTAGTTCCCATTTGGGATTAGGCAAAGACATTCAATTTATACTACTGTGCATGTTTAGAAGCTGGGTTTTGCTCTGCACACTGTGAAGGATCAAAAGGACATTGTTTTCTAAGTTACCATGGTATTTTTGGTTCTTCTTGATTATTTTTTTGCACCTCAAAAAAGTGACTCTTGACTTAGAGGACTACCAAAACAATACTATCAAGTGAACATCCTGCCTTCTCTTGTTTTAAATAAATAAATTGTTTGCACTGAATTTTGATCACTGTGCAAAACCAGATGTCTTGAGTCATGCTTTATAAGTTTTAAAGGGTTCTGACCTGGATAGGGTAGACTTATACACTTTGTGTTAACTTATGAATTAACTAGCAGTTTGAACAAATGCAACATTAAAAAAAGAAAATTGTTTGTTTTTTTTTTTTTAATATTAGAAATCCAGCCTTGGTTGTGGAGGTTTTGCTGTTGTGTTTTGTGGTTTTTTTTTTTTTTCCTAGCTTGCCTATTTTCTATTCTAAAAAAGAAAATTTGATAGTGTGGATAAAATTCAACTTACTCTTCCATATGATATTGACTCTTCAGTGAGTAGGGGCTAAAAAAGGGGTAAAATGTAGTAAGACATATTTATAATTTTTACTGGAGTAATACTTAGAGTATGATTATATGAGAAAAGGGAATTTTTTACATTAAAATGTACCATATACTCATTTCTTGGAAGACACTTGCAGTAGAAGAGATCTGGAGTGGCAAAATACCAGTGGATTAGTGTGTACAACAGACTGTGCAGAATAGCCTTTCCATGGCAAAAAGTAACTTGCTGTCTCCATTGCATCATTTTATTCTGCTTTGGCAGAATAGGACAGAAGGACCTAAGTAGTGGGAAACTCTCTTTCTTGCTGTCACTCAGTTTATACCATTCTTTCAAAAGAAAATAATGAAACAGCATTGATACAGAAGCCGCTACAGGTCTAACTGAAATACGTGGATTAGGTTGGTAAATAAGGGATTGTTTTGTTTTGCTCTACAGCATAGGGTAATTTGAGTGGGATGCACAGTCATGTAGACTAAGATCCTCAAAAGCAGTTTTCTCAAGCTTTCAGTCCATTATACATGCGGAACTGTGGCTGGTTCTCTAAAAGCATAAAAAGTAGAAAGCGAAGGAAAGCAGTGTACCCAAGTATATCTTATATTTTGCCCTAGAGCTCTCTGCTAGCAAACCAAGCAAACTGGTTTTGGGAATGAAGCTGCCATTTTCCAGAACTGAAAAAATACAAAGTATTTCTGATTTGTGGCTGTTCGAGGCAACAGACAATGAGCTGTCAGTTAAAAGTGAGAGTGTAGAATCAAATTCAGTGGGGAGCGAAAAGGATCATGATGGCACATAAGAAATGACATTTTTCCTTGTACATGTAACATCTACTTCTAAGCAAGTGGTTTTTGTGGTTTGGGGTGGTTTATTTTGTGGGTTTGGGGTTTTGTTTTGATTATTTTTTTTTGGTGGAGAGTAGCTTAACACAAAAGAGGGTAAGTGCCCTGTTGAAAAATAAGGATTCACTTGGTTGCTTTATTTGAAAGTTGTTTGGAAAATATCTGCAAAATAGGGAGACAAATGCAACTGAATGGAAGAGCCTTAGTTGCTGAGACTCTTATTAACGCTTTAACTACTTAATTTTCTTTGAAAGAGAGGAAATCTAGGAAGTAGCTGCTTTGGAAACTTAAAAGGGAAAGGATTAACTGGACAAAATAGCATATATAGGAAATGTGGACTGCTTGTTATTCAGGAAGGCTGGAAAGAAAAGGAGGGAAAGAAGATGACAGTGACAGATGGGAGAAATTCTCGATGATAGTATCTCATGTTTTTTGCATGATTTTCACATTAAGATCCCTTTTTATGTTTAGTTACTTAAATAAGTGGGTATCCTCAGCCTCTTTTTTGTGTATTTTCTTCCTATTTTGAGTCTTTCAAAATGAGTATTTGTTTATATATCTTTTGTTCAGATTTACTTATACTAGATTTTCAAAGTGCCTAGATTCTCAGTTTATGTCAAATGCCAGATTATGGAACATGAATCATTTTGTTTCTGAAGATTAGGATCTTAAAATGATATTGTAAGTTTACTTGGAGCAAGTGATTGAACAGTAGTATATGTTTAAGTTTTCACAGCTGAGTGGCATTTTTATAGGAAGTATGCAGCTGCATTAACTCCCACATGTAGCCCTTTCCTGGTCTCTCTGTATCAATTCACATTGTCTATAGTGAATTAGAGAAAGCCAAAAGCTAAATGGCAAAATTGTGGATTTTTTTTTTTTAATCACTTTTATCCACCAACTTCCACTGCTAAAGTTTTACCAGTTGTGGTGGATACTGCTGCATAGAAAAGATCTGATCTTGTATTACTGGCCATGTCTTGGTTTGAAAAATGAAATACGTAGTTCAGCATTACTAGTGTGGGGTTCTTAATAGAGCCTTTGCCGTCAATTATTGCTCTTGTTATCTCTCGTGTAAATTGAAGAATAAGGAGACTAAAATCAATAGCTCCAGGGAAAGTAGAATAGTAACCAGTCTCCTGTCTGGAGGTGGAGGGAGATGATAAGACCAAAATAATACTGTCAGTTCTCCTCCTGCTGTTCTAAAGAGTAGCATTAGTATTATATTTTGTTGTGCCAGAAATTACCGAGGAGATTGTTCAAAGGAACAAAAAGAACAAGAACTTAATTCCATTCTGTCTGTTCCTCCTTGTTGAAAGGACTGACAAAGTAGCAATCCTTGTCTTTCACTGATAGATAGCCATACTCCCTCCATAGCTTGAGCCTATATTTGAACTGCAATCTCTTGCATCTTCACAGCACTGCATTGCAGTGATGTAGGTAATGCACAGGCAATGCAAGTGTGCCAGAGACCCTGGGCCAGAAGGGCCCAGGTGCCAAGCAGGAAAGAAGGTGGGAGTGAACAATGGTATTTTTCTGAATTGTCTTTACTGTTGAACATGTCAAACATTCCCAGATTTAGTTTTTACTTATGTCTTCTTTTGTTTTGTCTATTTGTTGATTTTTACAGTTCCTTTGAAAGGATGCTCAAATAAACAAAGAGGCTCATTTTTGTTATTGTTTGCAGGTTTCCAACCTGTACCTGTATGACAGTGTGCTCATGCTGGCCAATGCTTTCCACAGAAAACTGGAGGACAGAAAATGGCACAGCATGGCAAGTCTCAACTGCATGAGGAAATCCACCAAACCTTGGAATGGAGGACGATCCATGCTAGAGACTATTAAGAAGGTGAGAACAGACAAACCACAATTGTGTAAGCAATTGAAAAAGTTACTTCATTTCCACTTGAGATTAGCTTTCGAAGAGGTTTTGACCTCTATTCAACTTTTATTTGATTAATTACAAGCGATTTATAACTACCAGGAATGATCTACAGCTATTAAACAAGTGAATGATTTATTACAAACAAATTATGCACACTGCAGTGTTGCTCCAGTGGTGTGTGTTCTACTTCTGTTGTTCTCATGGCTACCTTCTGTGGAGGTAGTGTGATTAGGAATAGTCATACAAATTGATGTGTGCATGCATCATAATAATTTTCCCAAGAGAAGAACTTAAGGAGCTCAAGGGGCCAACCAACAATAAGGTTTAAGATTTATGTTCCGCTTACTGCAGCTCAACTGGCTTTGTAGGTTGGCTGAGCATTCGTAAATATACTGTAACCCAGAGCAAAAGGGACCTGATTCAGCTAAGTTGTCACTAACAATTACACTGTCTTGTAGTATGTTGAATTACTTAAATATGAACAGTATTGTGGCTTTGCAGATGCATGGTAACTTCTTGTATGAAAGTTATTTGATCACAAATACTAATGGAAGAAATACTCATTTTTTACTATATACCAACTTAAGCAAGTATTTTGGGGAAAAAAAACCCTGTTTGTCCATATATATTGATGAAATTGTTTTCCTCTAGTAAAATGAAGCAATTTGATCAAGTGTTATGGTAGCCTAGAACCAGGCCTAATGACCCCATCCGTTGTTGCAAAATTATTTCAGACTTTAGTGTCATCTCAAGCTTCCTTCCTTTGGGTTTACAAACCCAAAATCAAACTTGGTGATATTTTTACAGAGAGGTTTTAATCATACTTAAAGTTTTATCTTTTCTTCATGCCTCTCTTGTCTGGTGCTATGTTTGAGCTATTGAACAACACATAATTGCCACACTTAACTTCACTGTAAATATTTTCAGATTAGATTTGGCATACCTTTAATGAAAAGGAGTGTTCATAAAGGCAATTTTGTTCTGTTCTAAAATTTCTGAAACTTATTTCCTCAGGGCCACATAACTGGGCTTACTGGTGTTATGGAGTTCAGAGAAGATGGCGCCAACCCCTATGTTCAATTTGAAATACTGGGCACTAGCTACAGCGAAACTTTTGGCAAAGACGTGCGGAGGGTAAAGATATGATGCTTCTTTCTGTCTTTTGTTTTCCTCTAAATAATATACATTCTACCTCACAGGAGAAAATGGTATTCTTTGAGAATGAATTAGTGCTACACTTCAGAAAAAATTTACTATGAGAAACATTTTCTAATATCTTAAACGCTTAAATCTTGAAAGCTAATTTTATATAAGTAGGCAGGAGCCCTGCAAGTTGTTTCCACATGTGCAGTAATGATGCAGTGCCGTAACAATACTGTGAACATGATAGTGACGACTGCCCAATTCTGCTCATGTATTTTATTGTTAATTAAGATATAATTCATGTAACTGGCACTTGTCTTACTAAGGAAGCTAGGATTATAAACTACCTAAACACACAGGGATGTTTCAAAGTATAGCTGCTGCAAGAATTTGAGATAAATAAATTAAAAAAAACTCTAGAGAGGATAATTTCTGAAATGGATGATACTATATCATGGAAAGGATGACTTATCAATGGTAGCTGGTGGAACAAAGACTGATGGGGATTAGAAGGCAGTTAGAGTGCTTCCATGGTGTTACTAACATAAATTGTCGTGGGCTGAAACGCCTACCTTGAACCTGTTCATGCAGAGGGGGTGCTTCTAAAATACCTGAAACTCTCAATTGAACAGTGAGGTTCTGATTGGAATCCAAGCTACAAAATGTCCCTAAACTGGGACTGGTCATCTGGTTGAAATACGGATGTTACCACTGTATGGTCAGTGGTTCCTACATTAAGCAGAGCTGAACAAAGAGGCTTCCAAGCAGTATTAAAAATTATTACATTTTCTTTTTTCATTTGACAATTGGTTTCTGTGTTTTGTTTTGATTTACCTGAATTACATGAGTCTAAATGGAAAAACAAGCAAAGAACTTGTGTTTACATTATCATCTTAAACAGCTAGACCTGAGATTCTCACAGTCATTTGGCACGAGGATTCTGGACATGGAGCCAAAGCTTGCAATATCTATTAGAAATTCAACAGAAGGAATAGAAGTATTTGAAATGCATAAAGCTCCAGGAGATATAATTGAAAAACTTCTGTTGCCAAAAAACGTCTCTGAAGATTTCAGATTGGCTAGGGACCCTTCTGTATTGTAATGATCAGAAAAGGCTATTTCTCAGTTTGCTTTCACTTCTAGAAGATTTCTACTGCAAATGAGGAAGTCTAAGATCAAAACACTAGCTGAATGATAAAAAATTATCTTAATTTTGGAAACAGTGTTGCCTGTTTCATAAAACAGAGATAGCTTAGGAAGTCTAGGAAGCAATTCCAGTTCATAAACAGAAGTATGTACCTCACTTCATGCACAAGTATGCAAACCAGAAATATCTGATGCCATGTGAGATGCTGTGGAGTACCCTACTGTGTTTCCAGCTGCCATTACAGAAAAGCATGAGTCTCCTGTCAGTGCTGCATTACCACTAGCAGATATCTTGGGTGCCTTGGGGCACTGGAGTACAGTTTCATTCTGTCACTCTTTTCTCAAATGACTTTGAGTAAGTCACATAATCACTTTATACTTCAATTTAACTTTTCAGTAAAATTGGTATGATTACCTCTCAAAACAGGTTTGAGGCCTTAAAGGGAAATTATGATGTGTGAGTATACATTATTACTTTTTTCTAAATACATTTCAAATATGGTAACACATATACAAAAGCTCTCACTTCAGTATGTGTAGCACACTGAAAAAATTGATATATAATCCAGATGTGTGAAGTGGATAGCTAAAATATCACTCAAAAGGGACCACAAGGCAAAGAAATTGGTAAAAAGACTAAATGGGAAAATTACTAAAATGGCTGAACTGATATACTACTGATTTCTTTTGCTCCCTAATTTGCTACTTTGGTATTAGGTGGTTAATATAGGAAAGCTTAACTCTTTGGATGTTAAATACAGGACATTATACAGGTCCCAAAATGAAAGGGAGCATAATTCTAAATGGGTAAAGAGCTACTGGCTGTGGAATACTACTCTGAGCTAAAATAAAGTTCTGAAAATGATCCTTTTAGCCGAATATATACAGAGAGTAAGAAATCAGCAATATGCTAGAGAAGTCTCTAGAAGAACTTGGAAGAGATGATATTTCTGAAAGTAAAACTACCATGGAACTGCTGGTATTCAATTACTTAGACAGCTGGACTTTTTATTATTGCAGCAAAAATATGTTACAGCTCAGAAGTACTTTTAAAAGCTGATAAAGTCATGCTTGTGTCATTTATATTACTTGAATGAGAGATCAATTCTGTTTTATTGTCAGTTGTTTCCATATCAGCCTTTCTCAGATTTAGCTGTGGAGGAACATGTTTTTGGTGAAAACCATGGGGTTCTCTCTGCATAGTTTTCTTTTCCTCTGTGTGGAGAGCACCTGCCCAGACCCTCAAAAAAGCCTTTGCCCTTAGGATCTGTGACAGGGTAGAGCAAAAGAATATAATATTGACTGTTGAGCCTTAGAGAGAATCCAGTCAAAAGCTAGTGGACCTTTAATACTCAATTTCGTTTAAAAAGTCTCTCAGGGATCATTTCCACCAGAAGGACTCCTAGCAGGATGTCCAAGACAGTAACCCTAATCTGGCAGGAATTTTCGGGGCCTTTCTGTAGAGGCATCTTGACTCATCCCAATTGCCCTGAGATCTGGTCTTTCTTCAGACAATTGTTCCTTCCACTAACTGTGACTGAGTTATGAGTGCAAATAAATATATGTATTTGCTTACTTAGCATACTTTCTGCTGTATTCCATGAGTCTAACACCATATTTTTGTCGTAAAGGCTGATAGTGGCTTCTGTGTATTTTGTGTGTGTGTTTTCTTTTTCCTTTGTTTGGGTGTAGTTTAGTGAACGGAAACTTCAGAAAATGCTCTAAATTCTTTGGTTTAAACATAAAAGAAGACAGTATTTCCCATAAGACATATCACCTTGCTTTACAAAAGGCTCAGGTGATTACCTGCTTTTCACTGGGTGCGTGTGGAGGTTGAGAAAGTGTAGTATATTCATGCTTAAAAAAGAGATCAATGTGGTGACTTATTAGGGCGTTTGAAAGTTGAAGGATAAGATTGTCAGAAAGAAACTGAAAAGGCTTAAATGTCTAGTGCTTGATAACTGCCAGTATGATTTATGTTCCTAATGTCTGTCAACACCTTTAAAAATAGCAACCTGAGTATCTGTATATTTAAAAAATAAAAAGAACTGGATATAAAGAGATAAGGGAACTGTAAAATGTATAGAACATAATAAAAAAGAAAAAAATAAAGAAAGTTTAATAGCTGATGCGACACTGATGTTTTAAATTGAATGAAATTTGAGTGAAAGAAAGAATGAAAGACACGCAGAGGAAATGTAACTTGGAAAATCAAGAAAAAGCGGTATAAAGTGTTCAGGTGAAGTGCATGGAGCACCTTTGAGACTTTGGGGATTTGCCTTTATAGCGGATAAAACCCCTCTTTCTTCTCATTTCACCTCTCATGTCCACCTCCCATGCTAAGAGTGTATGCATCGAATACAGCCAGAATGGTCTTGCTCCAAATTTATAATTACGAGCATAACGCTTTTATACTCATTTAAATTCCTATTTATTTGTCCTTTATTAATTTAATTTTTTTTAACCACACGAAAGCATAGAGCCTCTCTTGTATGTTTACATTTTTATGTCTTCTACCTTAAGTTTCCTGACCTTTGGTTCGTTCCCAGCACTGGCAGTGGCTGAGGGTGATTGTTAAGTCATTTTGCTTCATTGGCTCACTGTCCCTACCTGTAGCGTGGAGCTGAGGGTACTTGCCTGCTTTGTACAGAGTTTTGAAGTATGATTGAAAAACAAGGACTATAACAAAGATTCAAGAAATTGAATGAATCATAGTATTAAAAACTGTATATTCCTAGTTGTATGAGAGACCGTCCCTTCAGAGCTTGTTTGGAATTGTCAGTGGAGAACTATGTCCCACTTCCACAGTACAAGGGACATGAAATGGGAAAGGAGGTCAGGACTAGATTAATTCCCTCCCTAATGACCATCTATATTATTAGTTTTATTAATGAAAGCCTTGCTGTAACTTTCAGAACATCTGAGCTGGTTCATGTTTGTTACGTTTCTGCACTTGGATGAATTCCATACAATATAAAAGCTTAATGATGCAGCTGTGAGAGCAAAAATAAGGGAGTCAGGACTCCAGGGTGGTATTCCTAGCAACTCACTAGTTCACAGTGAGCTCCTGGGGTGTAAGCCTATTTGTTCTCGTTTGACCATGTATGCAGAGAGTACCATAACAACTAACTGCCCTTGTAGGGATGTGATTAGGCTTCTTTAGGTAACACCTGTAAGAAGCTTTAGTATTATCTTCATCTTCATCCTTGGCAGGAAGATCTTCTGTAAGTGTGAAATGATGTTGTTGTTTAGTTTATTTTATGACAGGGATCATATTTTTTATAAAGCAATCTGCAACTTTTTCCAGAGCTGGCTGTAATGAAGGCAGAGTTAATGATTTACACACATGCTGTATTTCATAAGAAACATTCTGTTCAAAATGGTAACATTTGCCATTGGTTATTCATTTCTGTCAGTTGGTATGTTTTCATTTTTTAAATTAGATTTTCTTGAAGCATCATCTGCTTCATAAACAGTCATACTTGTTTCTTCCAGTACTTTTGAGGCCAATTGCAGAAGTCACAGTAAGTAATTTTGTGATATGTTTCACAGTTGTTGAAGCCCCATTTTTGAAGACTGATAAAGTGCTTTAATTGTGATTGTTACTTTTAAACAGAATCTCATCATTATCACAATGAGAAATCCTATGCTTATTCATTGCAAAAAGGAACTGTATTTTTAAGGGTCTACAGTATTAAGTTCTTTCACCTGGAAAAATATTGCCAAGTCACATCATATGCTGCTAAAAGATACAGACTGAAGAGAATTATCTTAGGTGATTACTACTGTAATTGAATCAGTTTTACTCATATGGAAAAATACATAACTGAAATGCCTGAGTTTAGCCATAGAACAGATGCCTGCCTCCTCTTTGAGCACTTCATAAACATGCACTTGGGTATAGTAATTGGGTTTAACCTGTATTGCCAAGGTATCTTTCAGCTGAAATGTAAGACTGAAGTCTTGGCTACTTGTGATCACTAACAATCCCCTGTTACCTTGCAAAAGGAAGGGCTAATAGTCCTCTCATTCTGGGTAAGACACAATTTCCAGGTATTTATATTTGGTTTAACTTTCTGCTTGAGTTGATTGTCGTGGTAGAGTAATTTGGGAAAAGAGTATTGTGATTCACCCTACAAATATATTGTCTCAAAGAGAAGAAAAATCTGGAGTATTTTACTCAAACTAATAAACCTCCTTCATTTTTTAGCTGTAATTTTCTGTACAAAATGGATGTGAGGAGTAAAAATAAATGCACTCCTTGCATATTCCACAAGTTGAATTAGTCTTGGTGAAAAATACAGCTGAACATATAGGAAATGGCTATGATCAATTTTTAAACTATAGAATACTAGAGAAGAAACATGATGAACCTGAGCATTTTTTTCTGAAAGGAAGTAGGTTCCGTTTGCCCAAGTTCTGCAAATTGGGTTTCTATTGTAATTGAAATATTTTATGTTCCATATGATTTCATTGTGAAATTATAGCTGAGTTATTACATCCACAAACTGAAAAGTATGTAAACAAGTTTAGAAATGTGTGATACATAGTTCTTTTAAATTTTATTTTATTTTATGTTTTTGGAAAACATTGCCAATGGGACTCATGCTTTTGCATAAACTGTTACTTGTATTTGCAAACACAAAATGCTGTATGTATTCGCAAATTATACCAGTGTCAACCCTGAGTAAAAGGGATGTCTTGCAAATTTCAGTTGGAATTCCTCCAAGCAAAAGATCATGCTGGTCTTCTCCTTTGGAAGACTGTTCAGCTGTTTATATGACATTTTCAAAGCATGAAGCTTGAGGCTAGATTTTAAAAAGCAGCCACATCTGAGTTATGAGTGGGGCCAGGATACCTACAGCAATTAGGACAGTGATGAAGTTGCCACAGCTCGCATACACCACTGCTTGTATGTTTTGAAATTCGGTTTAATTCATAACTCATATATTATGTCATACTTACCAGATTGTAATGAATCTTGGGTATAACATTTTCCTTTTTTAACACATATGCAATAGTGTATAAAATTGGGATGTTAGGGGTGTTAAAATTGGTCTTCTAAAAACAGTTACATCTTTAATTATGGAGTTTTCGTCAAAGCTCCTATAATTTATTGATGGATCCTAGGAGAGTATTCTGATTGGGCTGAAGA